>CAWUFW010015802.1:0-341244 GCA_963921515.1 Calotriton arnoldi | reverse complement strand
AGCCAGACAGTTGCCAAACAAAGAGTCAACGGTAATTGTGCACAATGCTGAACTATGGATGTTTCAGTCTGTTGACGTTTGGGGTGATGTCAGTGTGTATTGGTGAAATGGCATGAGCAAAGTCTGGAGCTGTAAGACAATGCAAGCTTTGTAGAGTCTAGGAAACAACTGGCCTCAGATGGCCTGGCCACGCTGCAGGTGTTAAGGTAGAATGTTGTGGTGTTGTAAGGGGTAAAGGAAATGATTATAGTCATGTAAGAAGGCAACATGGGGTTTTCAGGTGTTGAGATACAGGCAGATTGAGAATGATGTGTGGAGATTAAATGAGATTGCTACAAGGGAGTTCACCATTGGCACTATCGCAGATTACCAGTGACTTTGCCATTTGCACTACTGCGCATGCGATAGTGCAGACCGAATGTGCAGGGATCATATACTCTACTGGGAACAGCACCGTTTTAAAATGTATTCTGGGACGAAGTGTGCATGTGATTATTGTATGCCACTGAGTGAAGAGGCGATGAAATCTGATTTAGCTCAGACAATACAGTGCACCAATCAATGCGGTCAAAAAGCAACACCACTATATTTTGGTAATAAACATACTGAAGATGAATCAGAGATAAACTGTGATCAAATGGAAGGAAGGAAACAGCAGATCTGTGTAATACAGGAAGGGATGGAGAGAACTGCCAGAGATAAATCTTTTAGTATCATCCCCAGCAGATCTTTCAAGATACAGCACTGATTTAGAGAGACTAGACCACATCAAATGAGAGAAACCATTAAAGAACAATAATACTTTGGCAAGAAAATGAAGAATGCCTGTGGCAGAAAAAAAATTATTGTGTAGGGAGACCATGCCAAAGTCTTCAAAAAGTAGCCATTTTGGGGATGTGATGAGCCAGCATGGGAACCTGTCTTGTTTGAGGGAAACACGTCGATGTTCGTGTCACTGTACTGCACATGACCCTTACAGGGTCTGTGCCTGTCTATAAATGAATGCTTCTTTTCTCTGTATGAACACGTGTCCTACTCCCTCCCAGGTCCCTTACCCCCATTAGGACCCACCGCCTCCTAAATTAGATCCATCTGTGCTGCACATCAGACTAGCGCCACCTTTCCCGTGCTGTTATCCCAATTACGTCTCGATTTCTTCCACCTAATCGAACTTGTCAGCGCCATCGTTTGCACATTAAATATGCTTTTGATTTCAAAGCCTCGGCTCCAAAAATCTCACTTCTCCCATTTGTGAACAATAACATGATTTTCTGTCAACCTCATTCTGAATTTGTTCTCAAAGCTGATATGCATTTACTAATCTGGTTTTTCAGTGGGCAGGTATCTTATCTACAATATATATCCTACTGTTTTTCCAGGCTTAAATGAGAGGTATGGGATCATGCACTCCTAAATCCAGTATAAGAATACTTATGTTATTAAAATATGTCCTGGGACATGGATCAAATTAACAGGAGACATAGGACCTAATTTAGAGTTCTGCCATTCTGCCAGTTTAGCAGAGGCCCATCAGCCTGGTTAAGATGTCCCTGCCAGGCAGGGCCGCATCTCACTGTATTGAGTGGAGCCGCCACTGCGACGGCTCCATTGAAAGCAGTGAAGCTTTTCTAAGTGAGCACAATGTTCGAAACGCCCACTTGGCAAAGATTTTGTTTTTTTAACAATAAACCTCTATTTGGCAGTTTAATGTTGAAAAAAATACACCGGTGACTCAAAGGAATTTTATTATCCACGAATGGGACCATTGAACAATTTCACTGTCCTGGACTACCATGTCTAGCATGGCTGTCCCAGGCATAAAAAACTCTTGCAATGGCCGCCACCATTGAAAGAGGGCAGGAGCAACAGCAGGGCCGTTTGCGACTGTTAAAATGCACTTTCCCATGTACAGAAGGCAAAATGTGACTCAGTAACTTGTTACCGAATCGCATTTTGCTCTTGCGATTCGGTATTAGGAAGGGGTGTGTTTAGGGCGTCCCTTCCTAATACCGAATAGCACTGGTATGTATGAATGATTTGCGACCAGGAATGCGGTCACAAAACATTCACAGTTACCACCAACTTCAAGTTGGTGGTAACCCATTCGCAAATGGGTGCATGCAGTGGTCTCACGGACCACTGCCTACTCTTAAACAAGCATTGGCATAGCCAATAGGTCTCGCATTTGGGGCCTTATAAGTGTTTAGGCAGAGCTATTGACTTTGCCAATGTGTTTAAGCTGTGCTGCAGAGGAGTGTGGCTGCTGTGCAGCATGCTGAAAAGTTGTAATAAAAAAGTGCCAGAAGCATTTTTGTTACCTTATATATGACCAAGAAGGCATTATGTCCAACAGAACGACCATATTAAAAAATGTATGTACAATAAAAAATTTCCTCATTTTTCTTTTGATCTTGCAATGCTTGTTAAAGTTTTTTTTTGAGGGGGCATAAACAATTGGAGGTTGAAGGTTGTGAACTAGTACCTGTATTATAACACTAGCAGCGGCCAGACGCTATGGGAGAATCAACAGATGGCAGATTCCGAGAGCAGGCTGAGGTGGTGTTGAGTGATGTTGAGGTGGTAGTGGTGGTGGTGGGGGTGACTGGTGCTGAGACGATGCTGAGGTGATGCTGAATGATACTTAGGTCTTGCTGAGTGATGATGATGTGGTGGTGTACTATTGCAAAGGCGATGCTGAGTGATACTGATGTGGTGTTGAGTGATGTTGTGGTGGTGCTGAGTGATGTTGTGGTAGTGCTGAGTGATGCTGTGGTGGTGCTGAGTGATGCTGTGGTGGCGCTCAGTGATATTGTTGTGGCCCTGAGTGATGCTGTGGTGGTGTTGAGTGATGCTGTGTTGGCCGTGAGTGATGCTGTGGTGTTGCTGAGTGATGCTGTGGTGGCGCTGAGTGATGCTGTGGTGTTGCTGAGTGATGCTGTGGTGGCGCTGAGTGATGCTGTGGTGGCCCTGAGTGATGGTGTGGTGGGCCTGAGTGATGCTGTGGTGGCCCTGAGTGATGCTGTGGTGGCCCTGAGTGATGCTGTGGTGGCCCTGAGTGATGCTGTGGTGGCGCTGAGTGATGCTGTGGTGGCGTTGAGTGATGCTGTGCTGGCCCTGGGTGATGCTGTGCTGGCCCTGAGTGATGCTGTGGTGGCCCTGAGTGATGCTGTGCTGGCCCTGAGTGATGCTGTGCTGGCCCTGAGTGATGCTGTGCTGGCCCTGAGTGATGCTGTGCTGGCCCTGAGTGATGCTGTGGTGGCGCTGAGTGATGCTGTGGTGGCGCTGAGTGATGCTGTGGTGGTGCTGAGTGATGCTGTGGTGGTGCTGAGTGATGCTGTGGTGGCGCTGAGTGACGCTGTGGTGGTGCTGAGTGATGCTGTGGTGGCGCTTAGTGATGCTGTGGTGGTGCTGAGTGATGCTGTGGTGGTGCTGAGTGATGCTGTGGTGGTGCTGAGTGATGCTGTGGTGGCGCTGAGTGATGCTGTGGTGGCGCTGAGTGATGCTGTGGTGGCGCTGAGTGATGCTGTGCTGGCCCTGAGTGATGCTGTGCTGGCCCTGAGTGATGCTGTGCTGGCCCTGAGTGATGCTGTGGTGGCGCTGAGTGATGCTGTGGTGGCGCTGAGTGATGCTGTGATGGTGCTGAGTGATGCTGTGATGGTGCTGAGTGATGCTGTGGTGGTGCTGAATGATGCTGTGGTGGTGCTGAATGATGCTGTGGTGGTGAGTGATGCTGTGTTGGCCCTGAGTGATGCTGTGGTGTCGCTGAGTGATGCTGTGGTGGCGCTGAGTGATGCTGTGGTGGCGCTGAGTGTTGCTGTCGTGGTGCAGAGTGATGCTGTGGTGGTGCTGTCGTGGTGCAGAGTGATGCTGTGGTGATGCTGAGTGATGCTGTGGTGGCACTGAGTGATGCTGTGGTGGCACTGAGTGATGCTGTGCTGGCGCTGAGTGATGCTGTGGTGGCGCTGAGTGATGCTGCTGTTGCGCTGAGTGATGCTGTGGTGGTGCTGAGTGATGCTGTGGTGATGCTGTGGTGGTGCTGAGTGATGCTGCTGTGACACAGTGTCTTTGCTAGTTACAGTGGGTAGAAGAGGAGTAGAGGGGTAGAAGAGGGGTAGAAGAGGGGTTGAGGGGTAGAAGAGGGGTAGAGGGGTAGAAGAGGGGTAGAAGGGGGTAGAAGAGGGATAGAGGGGTAGTAGAGGGGTAGAGGGGTAGAAGGGTAGAAGGGTAGAAGAGGGGTAGAGGGGTAGAAGAGGGGTAGAAGGGGGGTAGAAGGGGGCAGAAGAGGGGTAGAAGGGTAGTAGAGGAGTAGTAGAGGGGTAGAAGAGGGGTAGAGGGGTAGAAGAGTAGAGGGGTAGAGGGGTAGTAGAGGGTAGAGGGGTAGAAGGGTAGAAGGGGGTAGAAGGGTAGAAGAGGGATAGAGGGGTAGAAGAGGGCTAGAAGGGGGTAGAAGGGGGTAGAAGAGGGGTAGAGGGGTAGAAGGGTAGTAGAGGGGTAGAAGAGGGGTAGAAGAGGGGTAGAGGGGTAGAAGGGTAGTAGAGGGGTAGAAGAGGGGTAGAGGGGTAGAAGCGGGGTAGAAGAGGGGTAGAAAAGGGGTAGAGGGGTAGAAGAGTAGATGGGTAGAGGGATAGTAGAGGTGTAGAGGGGTAGAGGGGTAGAAGAGGGGTAGAGGGGTCGAAGAGGGGTCGAAGGGGTAAAAGAGGGGTAGAGGGGTAGAAGGGTGTTAGAGGGGGTAGAAGAGGGGTAGAGGGGTAGAAGAGGGGAGTGAGAGAGTGTCTGTGAGAGTCTGTGAGAGTGTCTGTGAGAGAGTGCTGTGAGAGAGTGTCTGTGAGATCGTCTGTGAGAGAGTGTCTGTGAGAGAGTGTCTGTGAGAGAGTGTCTGTGAGAGAGAGTCTGTGAGAGTGTCTGTGAGAGAGAGTCTGTGAGAGAGTCTATGAGAGAGTGTCTGAGTGTCTGTGAGAGTCTGTGAGAGAGTGTCTGAGAGTGTCTGTGAGAGAGAGTCTGTGAGAGAGAGTCTGTGAGAGTCTGTGAGAGAGTCTGTGAGAGAGTGTCTGTGAGAGAGTGTCTGTGAGAGAGTGTCTGTGAGAGAGTGTCTGTGAGAGAGTGTCTGTGAGAGAGTGTCTGTGAGAGTGTCTGAGTCTGTGAGAGTGTCTGTGAGAGAGTCTGTGAGAGAGTGTCTGTGAGAGAGTGTCTGTGAGAGAGTGTCTGTGAGAGAGTGTCTGTGAGAGAGAGTGTCTGAGAGAGAGTGTCTGTGAGAGTGTGTGAGAGTGTCTGTGAGAGAGTGTGTGAGAGAGTGTGAGAGAGAGTGTGAGAGAGTCTGAGAGAGAGTCTGAGAGAGAGTCTGAGAGAGTGTCTGTGAGATTCTGTGAGAGTCTGTGAGAGAGTGTCTGTGAGAGAGTGTCTGAGAGTCTGTGAGAGAGTGTCTGTGAGTCTGTGAGAGAGTCTGTGAGAGAGTGTCTGTGAGAGAGTGTCCGTGAGAGAGTGTCTGTGAGAGTCTGTGATGAGAAAGTGTCTGTGAGAGTCTGTGAGAGAGTGTCTGTGAGAGTCTGTGAGAGAGTGTCTGTGAGAGAGTGTCTGTGAGAGTCTGTGAGAGAGTGTCTGTGAGAGAGTGTCTGTGAGTCTGTGAGAGAGTCTGTGAGAGAGTGTCTGTGAGAGAGTGTCTGTGAGAGAGTGTCTGTGAGAGTCTGTGATGAGAGAGTGTCTGTGAGAGTCTGTGAGAGTGTGAGAGAGTGTCTGTGAGAGTCTGTGAGAGAGTGTCTGTGAGAGTCTTTGAGAGAGTGTCTGTGAGAGTCTGTGAGAGAGTGTCTGTGAGAGAGTGTATGTGAGAGAGTGTATGTGAGAGTCTGTGAGAGTGTCTGTGAGAGTCTGTGAGAGAGTGTCAGTGAGTCTGAGAGAGTGTCTGTGAGAGAGTGTCTGTGAGAGTCTGTGAGAGTGTCTGTGAGAGTCTGTGAGAGTGTCTGTGAGAGTGTCTGTGAGAGAGTGTCTGTGAGAGAGTGTCTGTGAGTGTGTGAGAGTGTCTGTGAGAGTGTCTGTGTGAGAGTGTCTGCGAGAGTGTCTGCGAGAGAGCGTCTGTGAGAGAGTGCGAGAGAGTGTCTGCAAGAGAGTGTCTGCGAGAGAGTGTCTGCGAGAGAGAGTCTGTGAGAGAGAGTCTGCGAGAGAGTGTCTGTGAGAGAGTCTGTGAGAGAGTGTCTGTGAGAGAGTGTCTGTGAGAGTCTGTGAGAGAGTGTCTGTGAGTGTCTGTGAGAGAGTGTCTGTGAGAGAGTGTCTGTGAGTGTCTGTGAGTGTCTGTGAGAGAGTGTCTGTGAGAAAGTGTCTGTGAGAGAGTGTCTGTGAGAGAGTGTCTGTGAGAGTGTCTGTGAGAGTGTCTGTGAGAGTGTCTGTGAGAGTGTCTGTGAGAGAGTGTCTGTGAGAGTCTGTGAGAGAGAGTCTGTGAGAGAGTGTCTGTGAGAGTCTGTGAGAGTGTCTGTGAGAGAGTGTCTGTGAGAGAGTGTCTGTGAGAGAGTGTCTGTAAGTGTCTGTGAGAGAGTGTCTGTGAGAGTGTGTCTGTGAGAGTGTGTCTGTGAGAGAGTGTCTGTGAGAGAGTGTCTGTGAGAGAGTGTCTGTGAGAGGGTCTGTGAGAGTCTGTGAGAGAGTGTCTGTGAGAGAGTGTCTGTGAGAGAGTGTCTGTGAGAGAGTGTCTGTGAGAGAGGGTCTGTGAGATAGTGTCTGTGAGAGTCTGTGAGAGAGTCTGTGAGAGTCTGTGAGAGAGTGTCTGTGAGAGAGTGTCTGTGAGAGTCTGTGAGAGAGTGTCTGTGAGATAGTGTCTGTGAGAGTCTGTGAGATAGTGTCTGAGAGTCTGTGAGAGAGTGTCTGTGAGAGAGTGTCTGTGAGAGAGTGTCTGTGAGAGGGTCTGTGAGAGTCTGTGAGAGAGTGTCTGTGAGAGTCTGTGAGAGTCTGTGAGAGAGTGTCTGTGAGAGAGTGTCTGTGTGAGAGTGTCTGTATGAGAGAGTGTGTGTGAGAGTGTGTGAGAGAGTGTGTGAGAGAGTGTCTGTGAGAGAGTGTCTGTGAGAGAGTGTCTGTGAGAGTGTCTGTGAGAGAGTGTCTGTGAGAGAGTGTGTGAGAGAGTGTCTGTGAGAGTGTCTGTGAGAGTCTGTGAGAGAGTGTCTGTGAGGGAGTGTGTGAGAGTGTCTGTGAGAGTCTGTGAGAGAGTGTCTGTGAGAGAGTGTCTGTGAGAGTGTCTGTGAGAGTCTGTGAGAGAGTGTCTGTGAGAGAGTCTGTGAGAGAGTCTGTGAGAGAGTGTCTGTGAGTGTCTGTGAGAGAGTGTCTGTGAGAGAGTGTCTGTGAGAGAGTGTCTGTGTGAGAGTGTCTGTGAGAGAGTGTCTGTGAGAGTGTCTGTGAGAGAGTGTCTGTGAGAGTGTCTGTGAGAGAGTGTCTGTGAGAGAGTATCTGTGAGAGAGTGTCTGAGCGAGAGTGTCTGAGAGAGTGTCTGTGAGAGAGTCTGTGAGAGAGTGTCTGTGAGAGAGTGTCTGTGAGAGTCTGTGAGAGTCTGTGAGAGAGTGTCTGTGAGAGAGTGTGAGAGTGTCTGTGAGAGTCTGTCTGTGAGAGTGTCTGTGAGAGTGTCTGAGAGAGAGTGTCTGTGAGAGAGAGTCTGTGAGAGAGTCTGTGAGAGAGAGTCTGTGAGAGAGTCTGTGAGGGTGTCAGTGAGAGTGTATGTGAGAGAGTGTCTGTGAGAGAGTGTCTGTGAGAGAGTGTCTGTGAGAGTCTGTGAGAGTCTGTGAGAGTGTCTGTGAGAGTCTGTGAGAGAGTGTCTGTGAGAGTCTGAGAGAGTGCCTGTGAGAGTTTGTGAGAGAGTGTCTGTGAGAGTCTGTGAGAGAGTGTCTGTGAGAGTCTGAGAGAGTGTCTGTGAGAGAGTGTCTGTGAGAGAGTGTCTGTGAGAGAGAGTGTGTGAGAGTGTCTGTGAGAGAGTGTCTGTGAGAGTCTGTGAGAGTCTGTGAGAGAGTGTCTGTGAGAGTCTGTGAGAGAGTGTCTGTGAGAGTGTGAGAGAGTGTCTGTGAGAGTGTGAGAGAGTGTCTGTGAGAGTCTGTGAGAGAGTGTCTGTGAGAGTCTGTGAGAGAGTATCTGTGAGAGTGTCTGTGAGAGAGTGTCTGTGAGAGAGTGTCTGTGAGAGAGTCTGTGAGAGAGTGTCTGTGAGAGTGTCTGAGAGAGTGTCTGAGAGAGAGTGTCTGTGAGAGTGTGTGAGAGTGTCTGTGAGAGAGTGTGTGAGAGAGTGTGTGAGAGAGTCTGTGAGTCTGTGAGAGAGTCTGAGAGAGAGTCTGAGAGAGTGTCTGTGAGAGTCTGTGAGAGTCTGTGAGAGAGTGTCTGTGAGAGAGTGTCTGAGAGTCTGTGAGAGAGTGTCTGTGAGTCTGTGAGAGAGTCTGTGAGAGAGTGTCTGTGAGAGAGTGTCTGTGAGAGTCTGTGAGAGAGTGTCTGTGAGAGAGTGTCTGTGAGTCTGTGAGAGAGTCTGTGAGAGAGTGTCTTTGAGAGAGTGTCTGTGAGAGAGTGTCTGTGAGAGTCTGTGATGAGAGAGTGTCTGTGAGAGTCTGTGAGAGAGTGTCTGTGAGAGTCTGTGAGAGAGTGTCTGTGAGAGTCTGTGAGAGAGTGTCTGTGAGAGTCTGAGAGAGTGTCTGTGATAGAGTGTCTGTGATAGAGTGTATGTGAGAGTCTGTGAGAGAGTGTCTGTGAGAGAGTGTCTGTGAGAGTCTGTGAGAGAGTGTCTGTGAGTCTGAGAGAGTGTGAGAGTCTGTGAGAGAGTGTCTGTGAGAGAGTGTCTGTGAGAGTCTGTGAGAGAGTGTCTGTGAGAGTGTCTGTGAGAGTGTCTGTGAGAGAGTGTCTGTGAGAGAGTGTCTGTGAGTGTGTGAGAGTGTCTGTGAGAGTGTCTGTGTGAGAGTGTCTGCGAGAGTGTCTGCAAGAGAGTGTCTGTGAGAGAGTGCGAGAGAGTGTCTGCAAGAGAGTGTCTGCGAGAGAGTGTCTGCGAGAGAGAGTCTGTGAGAGAGAGTCTGCGAGAGAGTGTCTGTGAGAGAGTGTCTGTGAGAGTCTGTGAAAGAGTGTCTGTGAGAGTGTCTGTGAGAGAGTGTCTGTAAGAGAGTGTCTGTGAGAGAGTGTCTGTAAGAGAGTGTCTGTGAGAGAGTGTCTGTGAGTGTCTGTGAGAAAGTGTCTGTGAGAGAGTGTCTGTGAGAGTGTCTGTGAGAGTGTCTGTGAGTGTCTGTGAGAGAGTGTCTGTGAGAAAGTGTCTGTGAGAGAGTGTCTGTGAGAGAGTGTCTGTGAGAGTTTCTGTGAGAGTGTCTGTGAGAGTGTCTGTGAGAGAGTGTCTGTGAGAGTCTGTGAGAGAGTGTCTGTGAGAGTCTGTGAGAGAGTGTCTGTGAGAGTGTCTGTGAGAGAGTGTCTGTGAGAGAGTGTCTGTGAGAGAGTGTCTGTGAGAGAGTGTCTGTAAGTGTCTGTGAGAGAGTGTCTGTGAGAGAGTGTCTGAGAGAGTGTCTGTGAGAGAGTGTCTGTGAGAGTGTGTCTGGGAGAGTGTGTCTGGGAGAGTGTGTCTGTGAGAGAGTGTCTGTGAGAGAGTGTCTGTGAGAGTGTCTGTGAGAGAGTGTCTGTGAGAGTCTGTGAGAGTGTCTGTGAGAGTCTGTGAGAGTGTCTGTGAGAGAGTGTCTGCGAGAGAGTGTCTGTGAGAGAGTCTGTGAGAGAGTGTCTGTGAGAGAGTGTCTGTGAGAGTCTGTGAAAGAGTGTCTGTGAGAGTGTCTGTGAGAGAGTGTCTGTGAGCGTCTGTGAGAGAGTGTCTGTGAGAGAGTGTCTGTGAGAGTCTGTGAGAGAGTGTCTGTGAGATAGTGTCTGTGAGAGTCTGTGAGCTAGTGTCTGAGAGTCTGTGAGAGAGTGTCTGTGAGAGAGTGTCTGTGAGAGAGTGTCTGTGAGAGTCTGTGAGAGAGTGTCTGTGAGAGAGAGTGTCTGTGAGAGAGTGTCTGTGAGAGAGTGTCTGTGAGAGAGTGTCTGTGTGAGAGTGTCTGTATGAGAGAGTGTGTGTGAGAGTGTGTGAGAGAGTGTGTGAGAGAGTGTCTGTGAGAGAGTGTCTGTGAGAGAGTGTCTGTGAGAGTGTCTGTGAGAGAGTGTCTGTGAGAGAGTGTGTGAGAGAGTGTCTGTGAGAGTGTCTGTGAGAGAGTGTCTGTGAGAGAGTGTGTGAGAGAGTGTCTGTGAGAGTCTGTGAGAGAGTGTCTGTGAGAGAGTGTGTGAGAGTGTCTGTGAGAGTCTGTGAGAGAGTGTCTGTGAGAGAGTGTCTGTGAGAGTGTCTGTGAGAGTCTGTGAGAGAGTGTCTGTGAGAGAGTGTCTGTGAGAGTCTGTGAGAGAGTGTCTGTGAGTGTCTGTGAGAGAGTGTCTGTGAGAGAGTGTCTGTGAGAGAGAGTCTGTGAGAGAGAGTCTGTGTGAGAGTGTCTGTGAGAGAGTGTCTGTGAGAGTGTCTGTGAGAGTGTCTGTGAGAGAGTGTCTGTGAGAGAGTGTCTGTGAGAGAGTGTCTGAGCGAGAGTGTCTGAGAGAGTGTCTGTGAGAGAGTCTGTGAGAGAGTGTCTGTGAGAGAGTGTCTGTGAGAGTCTGTGAGAGTCTGTGAGAGAGTGTCTGTGAGAGAGTGTGAGAGTGTCTGTGAGAGTCTGTCTGTGAGAGTGTCTGTGAGAGTGTCTGAGAGAGAGTGTCTGTGAGAGAGAGTCTGTGAGAGAGTCTGTGAGAGAGAGTCTGTGAGAGAGTCTGTGAGAGTGTCAGTGAGAGTGTATGTGAGAGAGTGTCTGTGAGAGAGTGTCTGTGAGAGAGTGTCTGTGAGAGTCTGTGAGAGTCTGTGAGAGTGTCTGTGAGAGTCTGTGAGAGAGTGTCTGTGAGAGTCTGAAAGAGTGCCTGTGAGAGTTTGTGAGAGAGTGTCTGTGAGAGTGTGTGAGAGAGTGTCTGTGAGAGTCTGAGAGAGTGTCTGTGAGAGTCTGTGAGAGAGTGTCTGTGAGAGAGTGTCTGTGAGAGAGTGTCTGTGAGAGTGTCTGTGAGAGAGTGTCTGTGAGAGTCTGTGAGAGTCTGTGAGAGAGTGTCTGTGAGAGTCTGTGAGAGAGTGTCTGTGAGAGTGTGTGAGAGAGTCTGTGAGAGTGTGAGAGAGTGTCTGTGAGAGTCTGTGAGAGAGTGTCTGTGAGAGTCTGTGAGAGAGTATCTGTGAGAGTGTCTGTGAGAGAGTGTCTGTGAGAGAGTGTCTGTGAGAGTCTGTGAGAGAGTGTCTGTGAGAGTGTCTGAGAGTGTGTCTGAGAGAGAGTGTCTGTGAGAGTGTGTGAGAGTGTCTGTGAGAGAGTGTGTGAGAGAGTCTGTGAGTCTGTGAGAGAGTCTGAGAGAGAGTCTGAGAGAGTGTCTGTGAGAGTCTGTGAGAGAGTGTGAGAGAGTGTCTGTGAGAGAGTGTCTGAGAGTCTGTGAGAGAGTGTCTGTGAGTCTGTGAGAGAGTCTGTGAGAGAGTGTCTGTGAGAGAGTGTCTGTGAGAGAGTGTCTGTGAGAGTCTGTGAGAGAGTGTCTGTGAGAGAGTGTCTGTGAGTCTGTGAGAGAGTCTGTGAGAGAGTGTCTGTGAGAGAGTGTCTGTGAGAGAGTGTCTGTGAGAGTCTGTGATGAGAGAGTGTCTGTGAGAGTCTGTGAGAGAGTGTCTGTGAGAGTCTGTGAGAGAGTGTCTGTGAGAGTCTGTGAGAGAGTGTCTGTGAGAGTCTGAGAGAGTGTCTGTGATAGAGTGTATGTGAGAGTCTGTGAGAGAGTGTCTGTGAGAGAGTGTCTGTGAGAGAGTGTCTGTGAGAGTCTGTGAGAGAGTGTCTGTGAGTCTGAGAGAGTGTCTGTGAGAGTCTGTGAGAGAGTGTCTGTGAGAGTCTGTGAGAGAGTGTCTGTGAGAGTCTGTGAGAGAGTGTCTGTGAGAGTGTCTGTGAGAGTGTCTGTGAGAGAGTGTCTGTGAGAGAGTGTCTGTGAGTGTGTGAGAGTGTCTGTGAGAGTGTCTGTGTGAGAGTGTCTGCGAGAGTGTCTGCGAGAGAGTGTCTGTGAGAGAGTGCGAGAGAGTGTCTGCAAGAGAGTGTCTGCGAGAGAGTGTCTGCGAGAGAGAGTCTGTGAGAGAGAGTCTGCGAGAGAGTGTCTGTGAGAGAGTCTGTGAGAGAGTGTCTGTGAGAGAGTGTCTGTGAGAGAGTCTGTGAGAGAGTGTCTGTGAGAGAGTGTCTGTGAGAGTGTCTGTGAAAGAGTGTCTGTGAGAGTGTCTGTGAGAGAGTGTCTGTAAGAGAGTGTCTGTGAGAGAGTGTCTGTGAGAGAGTGTCTGTGAGTGTATGTGAGTGTCTGTGAGAGAGTGTCTGTGAGAAAGTGTCTGTGAGAGAGTGTCTGTGAGAGAGTGTCTGTGAGAGTGTCTGTGAGAGTCTGTGAGAGAGTGTCTGTGAGAGAGTGTCTGTGAGAGAGTGTCTGTGAGAGTGTCTGTGAGAGTCTGTGAGAGAGTGTCTGTGAGAGTCTGTGAGAGAGTGTCTGTGAGAGTGTCTGTGAGAGAGTGTCTGTGAGAGAGTGTCTGTGAGAGAGTGTCTGTGAGTGTCTGTGAGAGAGTGTCTGTGAGAGAGTGTCTGTGAGAGAGTGTCTGTGAGAGTATCTGTGAGAGTGTCTGTGAGAGAGTGTCTGTGAGAGTGTCTGTGAGAGTGTGTCTGTGAGAGTGTGTCTGTGAGAGAGTGTCTGTGAGAGAGTGTCTGTGAGAGAGTGTCTGTGAGAGAGGGTCTGTGAGATAGTGTCTGTGAGAGTCTGTGAGAGAGTCTGTGAGAGTCTGTGAAAGAGTGTCTGTGAGAGAGTGTCTGTGAGAGTCTGTGAGAGAGTGTCTGTGAGATAGTGTCTGTGAGAGTCTGTGAGATAGTGTCTGAGAGTCTGTGAGAGAGTGTCTGTGAGAGAGTGTCTGTGAGAGAGTGTATGTGAGAGTCTGTGAGAGAGTGTCTGTGAGAGAGTGTCTGTAAGAGAGTGTCTGTGAGAGGGTCTGTGAGAGTCTGTGAGAGAGTGTCTGTGAGAGTCTGTGAGAGAGTGTCTGTGAGAGAGTGTCTGTGAGAGAGTGTCTGTGAGAGTGTCTGTGAGAGTCTGTGAGAGAGTGTCTGTGAGAGTCTGTGAGAGAGTGTCTGTGTGAGAGTGTCTGTGAGAGAGTGTCTGTGAGAGAGTGTCTGTGAGTGTCTGTGAGAGAGTGTCTGTGAGAGAGTGTCTGTGAGAGAGTGTCTGTGAGAGAGTGTCTGTGAGAGTATCTGTGAGAGTGTCTGTGAGAGAGTGTCTGTGAGAGTGTCTGTGAGAGTGTGTCTGTGAGAGTGTGTCTGTGAGAGAGTGTCTGTGAGAGAGTGTCTGTGAGAGAGTGTCTGTGAGAGAGGGTCTGTGAGATAGTGTCTGTGAGAGTCTGTGAGAGAGTCTGTGAGAGTCTGTGAAAGAGTGTCTGTGAGAGAGTGTCTGTGAGAGTCTGTGAGAGAGTGTCTGTGAGATAGTGTCTGTGAGAGTCTGTGAGATAGTGTCTGAGAGTCTGTGAGAGAGTGTCTGTGAGAGAGTGTCTGTGAGAGAGTGTATGTGAGAGTCTGTGAGAGAGTGTCTGTGAGAGAGTGTCTGTGAGAGAGTGTCTGTGAGAGGGTCTGTGAGAGTCTGTGAGAGAGTGTCTGTGAGAGTCTGTGAGAGAGTGTCTGTGAGAGAGTGTCTGTGTGAGAGTGTCTGTGTGAGAGAGTGTGTGTGAGAGTGTGTGAGAGAGTGTGTGAGAGAGTGTCTGTGAGAGAGTCTGTGAGAGAGTGTCTGTGAGTGTCTGTGAGAGAGTGTCTGCGAGAGTGTCTGTGAGAGAGTGTCTGTGAGAGAGTGTCTGTGAGAGTGTCTGTGAGAGAGTGTCTGTGAGAGTGTGGGAGAGAGTGTCTGTGAGAGTCTGTGAGAGAGTGTCTGTGAGAGAGTGTCTGTGAGAGAGTGTGTGAGAGTGTCTGTGAGAGTCTGTGAGAGAGTGTCTGTGAGAGAGTGTCTGTGAGAGTGTCTGTGAGAGTCTGTGAGAGAGTGTCTGTGAGAGAGTCTGTGAGAGAGTCTGTGACAGAGTGTCTGTGAGTGTCTGTGAGTGTCTGTGAGAGAGTGTCTGTGAGAGAGTGTCTGTGAGAGAGTGTCTGTGAGAGAGTGTCTGTGAGAGTGTCTGTGAGAGTGTCTGTGAGAGAGTGTCTGTGAGAGAGTGTCTGTGAGAGTGTCTGTGAGAGTCTGTGAGAGAGTGTCTGTGAGAGTCTGTGAGAGAGTGTCTATGAGAGAGTGTCTGTGAGAGAGCGTCTGTGAGAGTCTGTGAGAGAGTGTCTGTGAGAGAGTGTGAGAGTGTCTGTGAGAGAGTGTCTGTGAGAGAGTGTCTGTGAGAGAGTGTCTGTGAGAGAGTGTCTGTGAGAGTGTCTGTGAGAGTGTCTGTGAGAGAGTGTCTGTGAGAGAGTGTCTGTGAGAGTGTCTGTGAGAGTCTGTGAGAGAGTGTCTGTGAGAGTCTGTGAGAGAGTGTCTATGAGAGAGTGTCTGTGAGAGAGCGTCTGTGAGAGTCTGTGAGAGAGTGTCTGTGAGAGAGTGTGAGAGTGTCTGTGAGAGTCTGTCTGTGAGAGTGTCTGTGAGAGTGTCTGAGAGAGAGTGTCTGTGAGAGAGAGTCTGTGAGAGAGTCTGTGAGAGAGAGTCTGTGAGAGTGTCAGTGAGAGTCTGTGAGAGAGTGTCTGTGAGAGAGTGTCTGTGAGAGAGTGTCTGTGAGAGTCTGTGAGAGTCTGTGAGAGTGTCTGTGAGAGTCTGTGAGAGAGTGTCTGTGAGAGTCTGAGAGAGTGCCTATGAGAGTTTGTGAGAGAGTGTCTGTGAGAGTCTGTGAGAGAGTGTCTGTGAGAGTTTGAGAGAGTGTCTGTGAGAGTTTGAGAGAGTGTCTGTGAGAGAGTGTCTGTGAGAGAGTGTCTGTGAGAGAGTGTCTGTGAGAGTGTCTGTGAGAGTCTGTGAGAGAGTGTCTGTGAGAGTCTGTGAGAGAGTGTCTGTGAGAGTCTGTGAGAGAGTGTCTGTGAGAGTGTGAGAGAGTGTCTGTGAGAGTGTGAGAGAGTGTCTGTGAGAGAGTGTCTGTGAGAGTCTGTGAGAGAGTGTCTGTGAGAGTGTCTGTGAGAGAGTGTCTGTGAGAGAGTGGGGTAGAGGTAGAGGGTTAGAAGAGAGGTAGAGGGGTAGAAGAGAGGTAGGGATATATAGGCAAATGAAAAGGAAGCTATCGTCTTCAGGAATGTGAAAGAAAGCTCTCCTATCTTGAAAGCTGATTACAAGCGCGAAACTTTCAAACCACGGAGTCGTTTGAAAGTTTCATCGCGTTTCTCAGGAGATGCTTGTAAACACCAATAACCTGATTCATTTAATTTAACAGTTGGCTCCGCCCAGGATTGCTTAGTAGCAAATGACAAGGAAGCTATCGACTTCAGGAATGTGAAAGAAAGCTCTCGTATCTTGAAAGCTGATAACCCATGACGAGAGAGGAAAGCCATATGGCGCCTCTGCTCGTAAGCGCGCGCCCGCGCTCGTAACCGCAAGCTCTAGGCCACAGTGGTAGCATTTTCTGAAGCCCTTACTAAAAGTCTCGCCAGACAGCGCATGCGCTGGCTCAGGCAAGACCTAAAAATGAGAAGGAAACTTTTCATTTTTCTTTTCTAAATGAATTCCGTTTTCCTTTAAGGAAAACTGCATGCATTTCAAAATAAAAACTGCTTTATTTTAAAAGCAATCACAGACATGGTGGTCCCTGACCTCAGCAGGCCACCATTCCTGCTACCTTTTGCCCCACTTAACAAATTTAATAAATCTTCCTCTTACTCAAGGAATATTCTCCAAGTGCCTCAAAGTCGGTCAAGTCACTCGTCTGTTGAACAAAAATGACAGCAGACCAAGAAGTTCTCAGCAGTATTTAGCATGTCGAATTGTATGTAATTATGCTAATAGCTTAATTTTGGGAATCTCAAGTAATATGCATAACACAAAATTATCAAAACTATGCGAGGTCACATCAGGATAAGAGACATTTTGCCTGGGCCTACCTGGCACATGGCACAGCCTATTAAAACTGTCAAATCCTTCTCTAGTTCAGTTACCTTGACTCTTTTCAATCTCTATATCGAACCAATTGATGTCCTACTGAAGCACATTAGAAGCCTATATTATCAGTACACCGACGATACCCAACTCTATCTTAAGAGCTCTTTATTCACTGATACCAGATGTAATTTCTCTGGAGTAATCGGAGTAATTTTGGTACTTCTGCTGTAATCTTGTGAGGCGGAATTACTGATAATAGCCAGACAGTTGCCAAACAAAGAGTCAACGGTAATTGTGCACAATGCTGAACTATGGATGTTTCAGTCTGTTGACGTTTGGGGTGATGTCAGTGTGTATTGGTGAAATGGCATGAGCAAAGTCTGGAGCTGTAAGACAATGCAAGCTTTGTAGAGTCTAGGAAACAACTGGCCTCAGATGGCCTGGCCACGCTGCAGGTGTTAAGGTAGAATGTTGTGGTGTTGTAAGGGGTAAAGGAAACGATTATAGTCATGTAAGAAGGCAACATGGGGTTTTCAGGTGTTGAGATACAGGCAGATTGAGAATGATGTGTGGAGATTAAATGAGATTGCTACAAGGGAGTTCACCATTGGCACTATCGCAGATTACCAGTGACTTTGCCATTTGCACTACTGCGCATGCGATAGTGCAGACCGAATGTGCAGGGATCATATACTCTACTGGGAACAGCACCGTTTTAAAATGTATTCTGGGACGAAGTGTGCATGTGATTATTGTATGCCACTGAGTGAAGAGGCGATGAAATCTGATTTAGCTCAGACAATACAGTGCACCAATCAATGCGGTCAAAAAGCAACACCACTATATTTTGGTAATAAACATACTGAAGATGAATCAGAGATAAACTGTGATCAAATGGAAGGAAGGAAACAGCAGATCTGTGTAATACAGGAAGGGATGGAGAGAACTGCCAGAGATAAATCTTTTTGTATCATCCCCAGCAGATCTTTCAAGATACAGCACTGATTTAGAGAGACTAGACCACATCAAATGAGAGAAACCATTAAAGAACAATAATACTTTGGCAAGAAAATGAAGAATGCCTTTGGCAGAAAAAAAATTATTGTGTAGGGAGACCATGCCAAAGTCTTCAAAAAGTAGCCATTTTGGGGATGTGATGAGCCAGCATGGGAACCTGTCTTGTTTGAGGGAAACACGTCGATGTTCGTGTCACTGTACTGCACATGACCCTTACAGGGTCTGTGCCTGTCTATAAATGAATGCTTCTTTTCTCTGTATGAACACGTGTCCTACTCCCTCCCAGGTCCCTTACCCCCATTAGGACCCACCGCCTCCTAAATTAGATCCATCTGTGCTGCACATCAGACTAGCGCCACCTTTCCCGTGCTGTTATCCCAATTACGTCTCGATTTCTTCCACCTAATCGAACTTGTCAGCGCCATCGTTTGCACATTAAATATGCTTTTGATTTCAAAGCCTCGGCTCCAAAAATCTCACTTCTCCCATTTGTGAACAATAACATGATTTTCTGTCAACCTCATTCTGAATTTGTTCTCAAAGCTGATATGCATTTACTAATCTGGTTTTTCAGTGGGCAGGTATCTTATCTACAATATATATCCTACTGTTTTTCCAGGCTTAAATGAGAGGTATGGGATCATGCACTCCTAAATCCAGTATAAGAATACTTATGTTATTAAAATATGTCCTGGGACATGGATCAAATTAACAGGAGACATAGGACCTAATTTAGAGTTCTGCCATTCTGCCAGTTTAGCAGAGGCCCATCAGCCTGGTTAAGATGTCCCTGCCAGGCAGGGCCGCATCTCACTGTATTGAGTGGAGCCGCCACTGCGACGGCTCCATTGAAAGCAGTGAAGCTTTTCTAAGTGAGCACAATGTTCGAAACGCCCACTTGGCAAAGATTTTGTTTTTTAACAATAAACCTCTATTTGGCAGTTTAATGTTGAAAAAAATACACCGGTGACTCAAAGGAATTTTATTATCCACGAATGGGACCATTGAACAATTTCACTGTCCTGGACTACCATGTCTAGCATGGCTGTCCCAGGCATAAAAAAAACTCTTGCAATGGCCGCCACCATTGAAAGAGGGCAGGAGCAACAGCAGGGCCGTTTGCGACTGTTAAAATGCACTTTCCCATGTACAGAAGGCAAAATGTGACTCAGTAACTTGTTACCGAATCGCATTTTGCTCTTGCGATTCGGTATTAGGAAGGGGTGTGTTTAGGGCGTCCCTTCCTAATACCGAATAGCACTGGTATGTATGAATGATTTGCGACCAGGAATGCGGTCACAAAACATTCACAGTTACCACCAACTTCAAGTTGGTGGTAACCCATTCGCAAATGGGTGCATGCAGTGGTCTCACGGACCACTGCCTACTCTAAACAAGCATTGGCATAGCCAATAGGTCTCGCATTTGGGGCCTTATAAGTGTTTAGGCAGAGCTATTGACTTTGCCAATGTGTTTAAGCTGTGCTGCAGAGGAGTGTGGCTGCTGTGCAGCATGCTGAAAAGTTGTAATAAAAAAGTGCCAGAAGCATTTTTGTTACCTTATATATGACCAAGAAGGCATTATGTCCAACAGAACGACCATATTAAAAAATGTATGTACAATAAAAAATTTCCTCATTTTTCTTTTGATCTTGCAATGCTTGTTAAAGTTTTTTTTGAGGGGGCATAAACAATTGGAGGTTGAAGGTTGTGAACTAGTACCTGTATTATAACACTAGCAGCGGCCAGACGCTATGGGAGAATCAACAGATGGCAGATTCCGAGAGCAGGCTGAGGTGGTGTTGAGTGATGTTGAGGTGGTAGTGGTGGTGGTGGGGGTGACTGGTGCTGAGACGATGCTGAGGTGATGCTGAATGATACTTAGGTCTTGCTGAGTGATGATGATGTGGTGGTGTACTATTGCAAAGGCGATGCTGAGTGATACTGATGTGGTGTTGAGTGATGTTGTGGTGGTGCTGAGTGATGTTGTGGTAGTGCTGAGTGATGCTGTGGTGGTGCTGAGTGATGCTGTGGTGGCGCTCAGTGATATTGTTGTGGCCCTGAGTGATGCTGTGGTGGTGCTGAGTGATGCTGTGGTGGTGCTGAGTGATGCTGTGTTGGTGTTGAGTGATGCTGTGTTGGCCGTGAGTGATGCTGTGGTGTTGCTGAGTGATGCTGTGGTGGCGCTGAGTGATGCTGTGGTGTTGCTGAGTGATGCTGTGGTGGCGCTGAGTGATGCTGTGGTGGCCCTGAGTGATGGTGTGGTGGGCCTGAGTGATGCTGTGGTGGCCCTGAGTGATGCTGTGGTGGCCCTGAGTGATGCTGTGTTGGCGCTGAGTGATGCTGTGGTGGCGTTGAGTGATGCTGTGGTGGCGTTGAGTGATGCTGTGCTGGCCCTGAGTGATGCTGTGGTGGCCCTGAGTGATGCTGTGCTGGCCCTGAGTGATGCTGTGCTGGCCCTGAGTGATGCTGTGCTGGCCCTGAGTGATGCTGTGCTGGCCCTGAGTGATGCTGTGCTGGCGCTGAGTGATGCTGTGGTGGCGCTGAGTGATGCTGTGGTGGCGCTGAGTGATGCTGTGGTGGTGCTGAGTGATGCTGTGGTGGCGCTGAGTGACGCTGTGGTGGTGCTGAGTGATGCTGTGGTGGCGCTTAGTGATGCTGTGGTGGTGCTGAGTGATGCTGTGGTGGTGCTGAGTGATGCTGTGGTGGTGCTGAGTGATGCTGTGGTGGCGCTGAGTGATGCTGTGGTGGCGCTGAGTGATGCTGTGGTGGCCCTGAGTGATGCTGTGCTGGCCCTGAGTGATGCTGTGCTGGCCCTGAGTGATGCTGTGCTGGCCCTGAGTGATGCTGTGGTGGCGCTGAGTGATGCTGTGGTGGTGCTGAGTGATGCTGTGATGGTGCTGAGTGATGCTGTGGTGGTGCTGAATGATGCTGTGGTGGTGAGTGATGCTGTGTTGGCCCTGAGTGATGCTGTGGTGTCGCTGAGTGATGCTGTGGTGGCGCTGAGTGATGCTGTGGTGGCGCTGAGTGTTGCTGTCGTGGTGCAGAGTGATGCTGTGGTGGTGCTGTCGTGGTGCAGAGTGATGCTGTGGTGATGCTGAGTGATGCTGTGGTATCACTGAGTGATGCTGTGGTGGCACTGAGTGATGCTGTGCTGGCGCTGAGTGATGCTGTGGTGGCGCTGAGTGATGCTGTGGTGGCGCTGAGTGATGCTGCTGTTGCGCTGAGTGATGCTGTGGTGGTGCTGAGTGATGCTGTGGTGATGCTGTGGTGGTGCTGAGTGATGCTGCTGTGACACAGTGTCTTTGCTAGTTACAGTGGGTAGAAGAGGAGTAGAGGGGTAGAAGAGGGGTAGAAGAGGGGTTGAGGGGTAGAAGAGGGGTAGAGGGGTAGAAGAGGGGTAGAAGAGGGGTAGAAGGGGGTAGAAGAGGGATAGAAGGGTAGTAGGGGTAGAGGGGTAGAAGGGTAGAAGGGTAGAAGAGGGGTAGAGGGGTAGAAGAGGGGTAGAAGGGGGTAGAAGGGGGCAGAAGAGGGGTAGAAGGGTAGTAGAGGAGTAGTAGAGGGGTAGAAGAGGGGTAGAGGGGTAGAAGAGTAGAGGGGTAGAGGGGTAGTAGAGGGGTAGAGGGGTAGAAGGGTAGAAGGGGGGTAGAAGGGTAGAAGAGGGATAGAGGGGTAGAAGAGGGCTAGAAGGGGGTAGAAGGGGGTAGAAGAGGGGTAGAGGGGTAGAAGGGTAGTAGAGGGGTAGAAGAGGGGTAGAAGAGGGGTAGAAGGGTAGTAGAGGGGTAGAAGAGGGGTAGAGGGGTAGAAGCGGGGTAGAAGAGGGGTAGAAAAGGGGTAGAGGGGTAGAAGAGTAGAGGGGTAGAGGGATAGTAGAGGTGTAGAGGGGTAGAGGGGTAGAAGAGGGGTAGAGGGGTAGAAGAGGGGTCGAAGGGGTAAAAGAGGGGTAGAGGGGTAGAAGGGTGTTAGAGGGGTAGAAGAGGGGTAGAGGGGTAGAAGAGGGGAGTGAGAGAGTGTCTGTGAGAGTCTGTGAGAGTGTCTGTGAGAGAGTGCTGTGAGAGAGTGTCTGTGAGACAGAGTCTGTGAGACAGAGTCTGTGAGATCGTCTGTGAGAGAGTGTCTGTGAGAGAGTGTCTGTGAGAGAGTGTCTGTGAGAGAGAGTCTGTGAGAGTGTCTGTGAGAGAGAGTCTGTGAGAGAGTCTATGAGAGAGTGTCTGAGTGTCTGTGAGAGTCTGTGAGAGAGTGTCTGAGAGTGTCTGTGAGAGAGAGTCTGTGAGAGAGAGTCTGTGAGAGTCTGTGAGAGAGTCTGTGAGAGAGTGTCTGTGAGAGAGTGTCTGTGAGAGTGTCTGTGAGTCTGTGAGAGTGTCTGTGAGAGAGTCTGTGAGAGAGTGTCTGTGAGAGAGTGTCTGTGAGAGAGTGTCTGTGAGAGAGTGTCTGTGAGAGTGTCTGTGAGAGAGTGTCTGAGAGAGAGTGTCTGTGAGAGTGTGTGAGAGTGTCTGTGAGAGAGTGTGTGAGAGAGTGTGAGAGAGAGTCTGAGAGAGTCTGTGAGAGAGTCTGAGAGAGAGTCTGAGAGAGTGTCTGTGAGATTCTGGGAGAGTCTGTGAGAGAGTGTCTGTGAGAGAGTGTCTGAGAGTCTGTGAGAGAGTGTCTGTGAGTCTGTGAGAGAGTCTGTGAGAGAGTGTCTGTGAGAGAGTGTCTGTGAGAGGGTCTGTGAGAGTCTGTGAGAGAGTGTCTGTGAGAGTCTGTGAGAGAGTGTCTGTGAGAGAGTGTCTGTGTGTGAGTGTCTGTATGAGAGAGTGTGTGTGAGAGTGTGTGAGAGAGTGTGTGAGAGAGTGTCTGTGAGAGAGTGTCTGTGAGAGAGTGTCTGTGAGAGAGTGTCTGTGAGAGTGTCTGTGAGAGAGTGTCTGTGAGAGAGTGTGTGAGAGAGTGTCTGTGAGAGTCTGTGAGAGAGTGTCTGTGAGAGAGTGTGTGAGAGTGTCTGTGAGAGTCTGTGAGAGAGTGTCTGTGAGAGAGTGTCTGTGAGAGTGTCTGTGAGAGTCTGTGAGAGAGTGTCTGTGAGAGAGTCTGTGAGAGAGTCTGTGAGAGAGTGTCTGTGAGTGTCTGTGAGAGAGTGTCTGTGAGAGAGTGTCTGTGAGAGAGTGTCTGTGTGAGAGTGTCTGTGAGAGAGTGTCTGTGAGAGTGTCTGTGAGAGTGTCTGTGAGAGAGTGTCTGTGAGAGAGTATCTGTGAGAGAGTGTCTGAGCGAGAGTGTCTGAGAGAGTGTCTGTGAGAGAGTCTGTGAGAGAGTGTCTGTGAGAGAGTGTCTGTGAGAGTCTGTGAGAGTCTGTGAGAGAGTGTCTGTGAGAGAGTGTGAGAGTGTCTGTGAGAGTCTGTCTGTGAGAGTGTCTGTGAGAGTGTCTGAGAGAGAGTGTCTGTGAGAGAGAGTCTGTGAGAGAGTCTGTGAGAGAGTCTGTGAGAGAGACTCTGTGAGAGAGTCTGTGAGGGTGTCAGTGAGAGTGTATGTGAGAGAGTGTCTGTGAGAGAGTGTCTGTGAGAGAGTGTCTGTGAGAGTCTGTGAGAGTCTGTGAGAGTGTCTGTGAGAGTCTGTGAGAGAGTGTCTGTGAGAGTCTGAGAGAGTGCCTGTGAGAGTTTGTGAGAGAGTGTCTGTGAGAGTCTGTGAGAGAGTGTCTGTGAGAGTCTGAGAGAGTGTCTGTGAGAGAGTGTCTGTGAGAGAGTGTCTGTGAGAGAGTGTCTGTGAGAGTGTCTGTGAGAGAGTGTCTGTGAGAGTCTGTGAGAGTCTGTGAGAGAGTGTCTGTGAGAGTCTGTGAGAGAGTGTCTGTGAGAGTGTGAGAGAGTGTCTGTGAGAGTGTGAGAGAGTGTCTGTGAGAGTCTGTGAGAGAGTGTCTGTGAGAGTCTGTGAGAGAGTATCTGTGAGAGTGTCTGTGAGAGAGTGTCTGTGAGAGAGTGTCTGTGAGAGTCTGTGAGAGTCTGTGAGAGAGTGTCTGTGAGAGAGTGTCTGAGAGTCTGTGAGAGAGTCTGAGAGAGAGTCTGAGAGAGTGTCTGTGAGAGTCTGTGAGAGTCTGTGAGAGAGTGTCTGTGAGAGAGTGTCTGTGAGAGTCTGTGAGAGTCTGTGAGAGAGTGTCTGTGAGAGAGAGTCTGTGAGTCTGTGAGAGAGTCTGAGAGAGAGTCTGAGAGAGTGTCTGTGAGAGTCTGTGAGAGTCTGTGAGAGAGTGTCTGTGAGAGAGTGTCTGAGAGTCTGTGAGAGAGTGTCTGTGAGTCTGTGAGAGAGTCTGTGAGAGAGTGTCTGTGAGAGAGTGTCTGTGAGAGTCTGTGAGAGAGTGTCTGTGAGAGAGTGTCTGTGAGTCTGTGAGAGAGTCTGTGAGAGAGTGTCTTTGAGAGAGTGTCTGTGAGAGAGTGTCTGTGAGAGTCTGTGATGAGAGAGTGTCTGTGAGAGTCTGTGAGAGAGTGTCTGTGAGAGTCTGTGAGAGAGTGTCTGTGAGAGTCTGAGAGAGTGTCTGTGATAGAGTGTATGTGAGAGTCTGTGAGAGAGTGTCTGTGAGAGAGTGTCTGTGAGAGTCTGTGAGAGAGTGTCTGTGAGTCTGAGAGAGTGTGAGAGTCTGTGAGAGAGTGTCTGTGAGAGTCTGTGAGAGTCTGTGAGAGAGTGTCTGTGAGAGTCTGTGAGAGAGTGTCTGTGAGAGTGTCTGTGAGAGTGTCTGTGTGAGAGAGTGTCTGTGTGAGAGAGTGTCTGTGAGTGTGTGAGAGTGTCTGTGAGAGTGTCTGTGTGAGAGTGTCTGCGAGAGTGTCTGCAAGAGAGTGTCTGTGAGAGAGTGCGAGAGAGTGTCTGCAAGAGAGTGTCTGCGAGAGAGTGTCTGCGAGAGAGAGTCTGTGAGAGAGAGTCTGCGAGAGAGTGTCTGTGAGAGAGTCTGTGAGAGAGTGTCTGTGAGAGAGTGTCTGTGAGAGTCTGTGAAAGAGTGTCTGTGAGAGTGTCTGTGAGAGAGTGTCTGTGAGAGAGTGTCTGTGAGTGTCTGTGAGTGTCTGTGAGAGAGTGTCTGTGAGAAAGTGTCTGTGAGAGAGTGTCTGTGAGAGTGTCTGTGAGAGTGTCTGTGAGTGTCTGTGAGAGAGTGTCTGTGAGAAAGTGTCTGTGAGAGAGTGTCTGTGAGAGAGTGTCTGTGAGAGTTTCTGTGAGAGTGTCTGTGAGAGTGTCTGTGAGAGAGTGTCTGTGAGAGTCTGTGAGAGAGTGTCTGTGAGAGACTGTGAGAGAGTGTCTGTGAGAGTGTCTGTGAGAGAGTGTCTGTGAGAGAGTGTCTGTGAGAGAGTGTCTGTAAGTGTCTGTGAGAGAGTGTCTGTGAGAGAGTGTCTGTGAGAGAGTGTCTGAGAGAGTGTCTGTGAGAGAGTGTCTGTGAGAGTGTGTCAGGGAGAGTGTGTCTGTGAGAGAGTGTCTGTGAGAGAGTGTCTGTGAGAGAGTGTCTGTGAGAGTCTGTGAGAGAGTCTGAGAGAGTGTCTGTGAGAGAGTGTCTGTGAGAGAGTGTCTGTGAGAGAGGGTCTGTGAGATAGTGTCTGTGAGAGTCTGTGAGAGAGTCTGTGAGAGTCTGTGAGAGAGTGTCTGTGAGAGAGTGTCTGTGAGAGTCTGTGAGAGAGTGTCTGTGAGATAGTGTCTGTGAGAGTCTGTGAGATAGTGTCTGAGAGTCTGTGAGAGAGTGTCTGTGAGAGAGTGTCTGTGAGAGAGGGTCTGTGAGAGGGTCTGTGAGAGGGTCTGTGAGAGTCTGTGAGAGAGTGTCTGTGAGAGAGTGTCTGTGAGAGAGTGTCTGTGTGAGAGTGTCTGTATGAGAGAGTGTGTGTGAGAGTGTGTGAGAGAGTGTGTGAGAGAGTGTCTGTGAGAGAGTGTCTGTGAGAGAGTGTCTGTGAGAGTGTCTGTGAGAGAGTGTCTGTGAGAGAGTGTCTGTGAGAGTGTCTGTGAGAGAGTGTCTGTGAGAGTCTGTGAGAGAGTGTCTGTGAGAGAGTGTGTGAGTGTCTGTGAGAGAGTGTCTGTGAGAGAGTGTCTGTGAGAGTGTCTGTGAGAGTGTCTGTGAGAGTCTGTGAGAGAGTGTCTGTGAGTGTCTGTGAGTGTCTGTGAGAGAGTGTCTGTGAGAGAGTGTCTGTGAGAGAGTGTCTGTGAGAGAGTGTCTGTGAGAGTGTCTGTGTGAGAGTGTCTGTGAGAGAGTGTCTGTGAGAGTGTCTGTGAGAGTGTCTGTGAGAGAGTGTCTGTGAGAGAGTGTCTGTGAGAGAGTGTCTGAGCGAGAGTGTCTGAGAGAGTGTCTGTGAGAGAGTCTGTGAGAGAGTGTCTGTGAGAGAGTGTCTGTGAGAGTCTGTGAGAGTCTGTGAGAGAGTGTCTGTGAGAGAGTGTGAGAGTGTCTGTGAGAGTCTGTCTGTGAGAGTGTCTGTGAGAGTGTCTGAGAGAGAGTGTCTGTGAGAGAGAGTCTGTGAGAGAGTCTGTGAGAGAGAGTCTGTGAGAGAGTCAGTGAGAGTGTATGTGAGAGAGTGTCTGTGAGAGAGTGTCTGTGAGAGAGTGTCTGTGAGAGTCTGTGAGAGTCTGTGAGAGTGTCTGTGAGAGTCTGTGAGAGAGTGTCTGTGAGAGTCTGAAAGAGTGCCTGTGAGAGTTTGTGAGAGAGTGTCTGTGAGAGTGTGTGAGAGAGTGTCTGTGAGAGTCTGAGAGAGTGTCTGTGAGAGTCTGTGAGAGAGTGTCTGTGAGAGAGTGTCTGTGAGAGAGTGTCTGTGAGAGTGTCTGTGAGAGAGTGTCTGTGAGAGTCTGTGAGAGTCTGTGAGAGAGTGTCTGTGAGAGTCTGTGAGAGAGTGTCTGTGAGAGTGTGAGAGAGTGTCTGTGAGAGTGTGAGAGAGTGTCTGTCAGAGTCTGTGAGAGAGTGTCTGTGAGAGTCTGTGAGAGAGTATCTGTGAGAGTGTCTGTGAGAGAGTGTCTGTGAGAGAGTCTGTGAGAGAGTGTCTGTGAGAGTGTCTGTGAGAGTGTCTGAGAGAGAGTGTCTGTGAGAGTGTGTGAGAGTGTCTGTGAGAGAGTGTGTGAGAGAGTGTGTGAGAGAGTCTGTGAGTCTGTGAGAGAGTCTGAGAGAGTGTCTGTGAGAGTCTGTGAGAGTCTGTGAGAGAGTGTCTGTGAGAGAGTATCTGAGAGTCTGTGAGAGAGTGTCTGTGAGTCTGTGAGAGAGTCTGTGAGAGAGTGTCTGTGAGAGAGTGTCTGTGAGAGAGTGTCTGTGAGAGTCTGTGAGAGAGTGTCTGTGAGAGAGTGTCTGTGAGTCTGTGAGAGAGTCTGTGAGAGAGTGTCTGTGAGAGAGTGTCTGTGAGAGAGTGTCTGTGAGAGTCTGTGATGAGAGAGTGTCTGTGAGAGTCTGTGAGAGAGTGTCTGTGAGAGTCTGTGAGAGAGTGTCTGTGAGAGTCTGTGAGAGAGTGTCTGTGAGAGTCTGAGAGAGTGTCTGTGATAGAGTGTATGTGAGAGTCTGTGAGAGAGTGTCTGTGAGAGAGTGTCTGTGAGAGAGTGTCTGTGAGAGTCTGTGAGAGAGTGTCTGTGAGTCTGAGAGAGTGTCTGTGAGAGTCTGTGAGAGAGTGTCTGTGAGAGTCTGTGAGAGAGTGTCTGTGAGAGTCTGTGAGAGAGTGTCTGTGAGAGTGTCTGTGAGAGTGTCTGTGAGAGAGTGTCTGTGAGAGAGTGTCTGTGAGTGTGTGAGAGTGTCTGTGAGAGTGTCTGTGTGAGAGTGTCTGCGAGAGTGTCTGCGAGAGAGTGTCTGTGAGAGAGTGCGAGAGAGTGTCTGCAAGAGAGTGTCTGCGAGAGAGTGTCTGCGAGAGAGAGTCTGTGAGAGAGAGTCTGCGAGAGAGTGTCTGTGAGAGAGTCTGTGAGAGAGTGTCTGTGAGAGAGTGTCTGTGAGAGAGTCTGTGAGAGAGTGTCTGTGAGAGAGTGTCTGTGAGAGTCTGTGAAAGAGTGTCTGTGAGAGTGTCTGTGAGAGAGTGTCTGTAAGAGAGTGTCTGTGAGAGAGTGTCTGTGAGAGAGTGTCTGTGAGTGTATGTGAGTGTCTGTGAGAGAGTGTCTGTGAGAAAGTGTCTGTGAGAGAGTGTCTGTGAGAGAGTGTCTGTGAGAGTGTCTGTGAGAGTCTGTGAGAGAGTGTCTGTGAGAGAGTGTCTGTGAGAGAGTGTCTGTGAGAGTGTCTGTGAGAGTGTCTGTGAGAGTCTGTGAGAGAGTGTCTGTGAGAGTCTGTGAGAGAGTGTCTGTGAGAGTGTCTGTGAGAGAGTGTCTGTGAGAGAGTGTCTGTGAGAGAGTGTCTGTGAGTGTCTGTGAGAGAGTGTCTGTGAGAGAGTGTCTGTGAGAGAGTGTCTGTGAGAGTGTCTGTGAGGGTGTCTGTGAGAGTGTCTGTGAGAGAGTGTCTGTGAGAGTGTCTGTGAGAGTGTCTGTGAGAGTGTGTCTGTGAGAGTCTGTGAGAGTGTGTCTGTGAGAGAGTGTCTGTGAGAGAGTGTCTGTGAGAGAGTGTCTGTGAGATAGTGTCTGTGAGAGTCTGTGAGAGAGTCTGTGAGAGTCTGTGAGAGAGTGTCTGTGAGAGAGTGTCTGTGAGAGTCTGTGAGAGAGTGTCTGTGAGATAGTGTCTGTGAGAGTCTGTGAGATAGTGTCTGAGAGTCTGTGAGAGAGTGTCTGTGAGAGAGTGTCTGTGAGAGAGTGTATGTGAGAGTCTGTGAGAGAGTGTCTGTGAGAGAGTGTCTGTGAGAGTGTCTGTGAGAGAGTGTCTGTGAGAGGGTCTGTGAGAGTCTGTGAGAGAGTGTCTGTGAGAGTCTGTGAGAGAGTGTCTGTGAGAGAGTGTCTGTGTGAGAGTGTCTGTGTGAGAGAGTGTGTGTGAGAGTGTGTGAGAGAGTGTGTGAGAGAGTGTCTGTGAGAGTGTCTGTGAGAGAGTGTCTGTGAGTGTCTGTGAGAGAGTGTCTGCGAGAGTGTCTGTGAGAGAGTGTCTGTGAGAGAGTGTCTGTGAGAGTGTCTGTGAGAGAGTGTCTGTGAGAGTGTGGGAGAGAGTGTCTGTGAGAGTCTGTGAGAGAGTGTCTGTGAGAGAGTGTCTGTGAGAGAGTGTCTGTGAGAGTGTCTGTGAGAGTCTGTGAGAGAGTGTCTGTGAGAGAGTGTCTGTGAGAGTGTCTGTGAGAGAGTGTCTGTGAGAGAGTGTCTGTGAGAGAGTCTGTGAGAGAGTCTGTGAGAGTGTCTGTGAGTGTCTGTGAGTGTCTGTGAGTGTCTGTGAGAGAGTGTCTGTGAGAGAGTGTCTGTGAGAGTGTCTGTGAGAGAGTGTCTGTGAGAGAGTGTCTGTGAGAGAGTGTCTGTGAGAGTGTCTGTGAGAGTGTCTGTGAGAGAGTGTCTGTGAGAGAGTGTCTGTGAGAGTGTCTGTGAGAGTCTGTGAGAGAGTGTCTGTGAGAGTCTGTGAGAGAGTGTCTATGAGAGAGTGTCTGTGAGAGAGCGTCTGTGAGAGTCTGTGAGAGAGTGTCTGTGAGAGAGTGTGAGAGTGTCTGTGAGAGTCTGTCTGTGAGAGTGTCTGTGAGAGTGTCTGAGAGAGAGTGTCTGTGAGAGAGAGTCTGTGAGAGAGTCTGTGAGAGAGAGTCTGTGAGAGTGTCAGTGAGAGTCTATGTGAGAGAGTGTCTGTGAGAGAGTGTCTGTGAGAGTCTGTGAGAGTCTGTGAGAGTCTGTGAGAGTGTCTGTGAGAGTCTGTGAGAGAGTGTCTGTGAGAGTCTGAGAGAGTGCCTATGAGAGTTTGTGAGAGAGTGTCTGTGAGAGTCTGTGAGAGAGTGTCTGTGAGAGTTTGAGAGAGTGTCTGTGAGAGTCTGTGAGAGAGTGTCTGTGAGAGAGTGTCTGTGAGAGAGTGTCTGTGAGAGTGTCTGTGAGAGTCTGTGAGAGAGTGTCTGTGAGAGTCTGTGAGAGAGTGTCTGTGAGAGTCTGTGAGAGAGTGTCTGTGAGAGTGTGAGAGAGTGTCTGTGAGAGTGTGAGAGAGTGTCTGTGAGAGTGTGTCTGTGAGAGTCTGTGAGAGAGTGTCTGTGAGAGTGTCTGTGAGAGAGTGTCTGTGAGAGAGTGGGGTAGAGGTAGAGGGGTAGAAGAGAGGTAGAGGGGTAGAAGAGAGGTAGGGATATATAGGCAAATGAAAAGGAAGCTATCGTCTTCAGGAATGTGAAAGAAAGCTCTCCTATCTTGAAAGCTGATTACAAGCGCGAAACTTTCAAACCACGGAGTCGTTTGAAAGTTTCATCGCGTTTCTCAGGAGATGCTTGTAAACAAATAACCTGATTCATTTAATTTAACAGTTGGCTCCGCCCAGGATTGCTTAGTAGCAAATGACAAGGAAGCTATCGACTTCAGGAATGTGAAAGAAAGCTCTCGTATCTTGAAAGCTGATAACCCATGACGAGAGAGGAAAGCCATATGGCGCCTCTGCTCGTAAGCGCGCGCCAGCGCTCGTAACCGCAAGCTCTAGGCCACAGTGGTAGCATTTTCTGAAGCCCTTACTAAAAGTCTCGCCAGACAGCGCATGCGCTGGCTCAGGCAAGACCTAAAAATGAGAAGGAAACTTTTCATTTTTCTTTTCTAAATGAATTCCGTTTTCCTTTAAGGAAAACTGCATGCATTTCAAAATAAAAAACTGCTTTATTTTAAAAGCAATCACAGACATGGTGGTCCCTGACCTCAGCAGGCCACCATTCCTGCTACCTTTTGCCCCACTTAACAAATTTAATAAATCTTCCTCTTACTCAAGGAATATTCTCCAAGTGCCTCAAAGTCGGTCAAGTCACTCGTCTGTTGAACAAAAATGACAGCAGACCAAGAAGTTCTCAGCAGTATTTAGCATGTCGAATTGTATGTAATTATGCTAATAGCTTAATTTTGGGAATCTCAAGTAATATGCATAACACAAAATTATCAAAACTATGCGAGGTCACATCAGGATAAGAGACATTTTGCCTGGGCCTACCTGGCACATGGCACAGCCTATTAAAACTGTCAAATCCTTCTCTAGTTCAGTTACCTTGACTCTTTTCAATCTCTATATCGAACCAATTGATGTCCTACTGAAGCACATTAGAAGCCTATATTATCAGTACACCGACGATACCCAACTCTATCTTAAGAGCTCTTTATTCACTGATACCAGATGTAATTTCTCTGGAGTAATCGGAGTAATTTTGGTACTTCTGCTGTAATCTTGTGAGGCGGAATTACTGATAATTACGTGTATATGCCCGCCTGCATAAATAAGAGTAATTTGTGGGGAAAGTTAGCACAGGAACAATAAATTTACCAAGCATGAGCGACTGCTCGCGCTGATGTTCATGTTCTTTTACATTTAGAACTATTCTCTTAGCACAAAATGCATCCTCGGACCAGTTTGGATACGAGGGTGCATTTTGAGCTACGAAAATAGCTCTAAATGCCAGGTTACGTTTCTCGCGTAATTCTGCATAATTTTGCTGTAATTCTGCGTAATTAAACTACAACAAATTACGTGTCTTACCCTTCGAACTACTCCTCAGAACAACTCTGAATGAAGTGTAAGAAAAGATTACAGCTCATTTGAAACTCAATCCTTTAATAAATGATTTACTACTCATCTCATTCGCTCACTGAACACCAGTAGTTCAAGCCTGGCTAGACTTCTGTGCTGTACTAAACTGTAAACCAACAATCATTAACAGTGCCAAATCCCTTGTTTTTTATCCTTGATAAAATTCACAATCTGTAGCCTCAAATGAATGCGATGGTGAAAATTCTAATTTTTAACTAGAACCTATTTGATGGGATATATTTCAGTATATTCAGTATATCCGAGAAGAAGACCTTAAGATCTTTGTACAATCTGTTCTATTAAGGATTGACTATAGAAATTCTCTTTTTTGACTTTTTTTCTTGCCCCCATGAAATCATTACCGCATGCAACCGCTCGCTTCATCAATCGTATTTGTGCTGTGCTCTTAACACTTCAATGACTCTCCTTTGAGGCTGAGCACTCTGTAATGAGGCATTTATCACTCACAAGATCCCACACACCTCCACACCAATGCTTGAAACTGAGAGTAGCAGGCACACTCCTATCCCTATGCAGAACCAAATGTTTTCTCATGCATCCTATCGCTTTCAAAAAGGAATGTACTGTGACACAGTGCTTTCTGGCAGTGCTACAAGTGTGAAACTCTCTCCCCAACAGCCTTCGCACCATTACATCATTAGAATTCTTCAAGAGAGATCTGAAACGTCTTCTTTTTCAAAGACACCTTTGAGCAGGTCTGTGTCGATCCATGGATCCCATTCTGCATCACTCGTCTCTCCTCCCCTTACACATCTCACATCCACTATTGACACCTAACCCCTTCCTTCTTGCAGCTACTTTCACTCTGACCCAACTGTGTGGTAGTGGTTTCTATTAACTGCTCTCCTGAAGACTTGTTGCACAACCAACTCCTTAACAGTCATTATCTTAATTGACAGTTTTTTGCAATAACCATATTTTTACCTCATTTTGAATTTCTAACACATTTTATTCACTCACAATATACTATATGTTTGTATTGTTCTATCTCTATTATCACCTTTCTTATTTTGTACTTTGTATGCTCTCCATCGTGGATCTATCTAACAACATCAATCAACCAATCAATCAATCAATCAATAAATAAATAAATAGAAAAGCTAAGGATCTATGCCAAATAGAACATAAAGTAAGCCAAATAGCCATTGAAAGTACTGTCTATAGGGTCTCAATATAAGAAATACATTTGTGGGTTGCTCAAGGTTTTGGATTTCATATATTTCATAGGATTGCTGAAGTTCTGCATAAGGAGAGACAATGACGACTACTAAAGTAATGAGGTTGACTGGCAGCATAGAACCTACAGAAGAGAATTTTAAAACATGTTGTGTACTATGGAACTGCAGATACAAAATTGCTGTTGCTGAAGAAGAACTTCCCACCTTTGAGATCTGATCGGAGAAATCTTGAACTATTAGCAGCTCAGACAAGAAGGAAGGAATTTTACGAAATTAGTTATTATGTGGAGACATATATAAATTGATTTATTGATTAACTGTTGTGTAACAATATTTATCCTTATTAATCCTATTTCTATAAATACTTGGATCAAACGCTGTATGCCTCTCAAAGGATGTGGAAGTCCCTAAATAAATAATAATACAATACAACCATACAACTGCCATATAATAATAAAATATGAGCTGCAAAAGAATCAGAAACAAAATATTTTAGAGTAATATTTCTGGTTGATTTACTATGTCAGACTAAACTGTCCATAAATGTGATCTGATTAAGCACCCATATTCACCTCATTATCTCATATAAATTATACTTCTTTATATTAGTCATCAAAGTCACAATTCTTATGTTGGTAATACAATAATCAAAAATTCATTAAGTAAGTGAATCTAGAAACCTGTTCAGTCAACTAAAACACTGTGTGGTCATTGTTAAGCAAAATGGAGGCACGTGACCAACTATAGTGGACGTAATATTCAATTAATGTTTTGGTTTAAATTATTGCATGAGGGTTTTGAGAATATACCACTGTACAGGTTGATACATTCTTAAGATAAAAATAAAACCATGAACTTAAAATTTAAGGGTAATTCCCGATCAAAAGATAACATCTGAAATTAATATAAAACATTACAACCCCAGATTATGAAAATTGAATAAAACGAAGAAGTAAAAAAGATTTAACCTGATCAATTGATGAGGAAATGATAAGTTAAAACGATTTACGTGGAATTTATGTGAGAGAAAGAAAAGTGATGTGCTATTTGTTAAAATGAACCTGGAAACCCTTGAGCATTCTGTGGTTAATGAGGAATTATTACAAGCTTTGATTAAGTGAATTGGCTCCTGGGGGGCTGGTGCTTGAGGGTGGGGGGGTGGAGTCTGGGGGTTGTGGGGGACTCCCCAAGTAAGGAGGCCCTGGGTAGAGTGGCGGAGCACTTAACGGAGTGCTGTGAATCACCTTAGACCGGGGAGTCATGGGTGCCCGATACTGCCATGGTGCAGTCAAAACCGCAGACGATGTGACCAGTGGTGGACCCGCCCAAGATCTGAGGCGGGATCGCATTGGCTTGCCTCGGTGGAGGAAGTCCAGGGATTAGCGGTCCACGCTGAGGAAATCCTAGAGGCGTTCAGAGACACCAAAGCTGCACTAGAGCACAAAATTGAAGCAGTAGCCCTGTACCTGTGCCTCCTATGGGCTGACCATAAGGAAATTATGGAGCGGATGGGTAAACCAGAATCCTTGCTGGCCCAACTAAAACTTGCACTTTCAGAGACGGACAAGAAAAAGTGTGTGATATGCAAAAGATTATAGCTCACCTACAAAATCGCGTAGAGGATGCAGAGGGTAGGTCCCGGCACAATAATGAGAGGCTGGTGGGGCTTCTGGAGCACACGGAAGGCCCCAGCATAGAACTGTTTCTGGAAGACTGGCTCCTGTCCAATGTACCAGAGGTCAAGACATCTAATATGTTCACTGATGAAAGAGCCCAAAGGGTACCGGGCAGACCGCCGTGGCCAGGGATGCTGTCCTGGCAGGTGGTCACCAGACTGTTGAATTTTTGAGACCATGACAACATCCTGCAGGTGACACGTGCACTTAGCCCCTGGGCGGTGGTTCTGTGAATATATATCCAGAATACACCAACACGGTGCAACGACAGAGGGAAACCTTTCTTACGGTGAAACACCACCTGAGAACATTGAATCTAAAATACGCTCTATTTTTTCTGGCCAAGTTGAGAATCATCAACCAGGACGGTTCCCACTTCTTTGCAACAGCTGTGTTGCGGTCTGTGACAAGCTGGCGGCGTGAGGGCTACTAACTCCAGGGAAACAAGAGTAAAACAGGCCGATAGAATGGCAGAGGCAAAACCCTAAACGGAAACCTCGCCGAAGCTTGAATGCGGCCCGTCAAGGAACCAGGCTGAGATGGAGCAGGCCAAAGTGGTGGAAGAAATCCAACAGTGACTATCTCTGGTCACTGGCAACAAATGGGCCACACTGGCGAAACACTCGGAAGATGCAGGAAGTAAATATGGAGACTCCCAGGGGGACCTGGAGGAGGGGACACTCCCAGTGATCACTTCAATGAAGGAAAGATATGTTGGGTCGACGGCCCAAGGACAAAGGAGGGCCCCAGAGATGCAAAGACTTAAGACAAGCCCGGGCCATGACTGGTGCATGGCTAGTAATGCTGTATTTGATTACTCCGTGGGGTCACACCCCCTATTGGCTGTACTATTGTAGCATTGTGAACTACTTGGTGCACAGTATTCAAACTGTTCAAACATAATGTATGTTTGTTAAGTTGGGGCGACAGACTCCTCGGGCTTTGGGGAGGCAGGTATTTCTACACCTGCAGCTCAAGGGAGCGGGGAGGGGGCAGACACAATGGTTAAGAACACACTCTAGAAAAGGTCAGGTGACCTGGCTGGACTATGACCAGTAGCGGCCCGTGGTGGGAGTGCTGCCGGGCGGTGACGTGGGGCGGGGGAGGGGCAGGGTGGGGGTAGTAAACTACAGAATACGGCCGAATAGAGGTAAGTAAATATATAAATAAATAAAACGAATTTCATTGCGCGCGCTGCATCGCCAAATGCCGAAGAAGGCCCAGAGCCTTGAACATTGTACTCACCTCGGAGCCGGATCAACATGGCCCATGCCCGGTGGAACTTTGATAGAACTTTCGATGGACCTTTGACGATGCCCCCTGGGCAGATACCAAAACTGTTTGTACTTACCTCGGTGCACGAGCAACCTTGGCCGATGCCCGGTGGAGCTGTCACATGCAGCTATAGAGGAGTCTGGCCCTGATTTCACCCCCTCAGCCGTCACCTACCCAGGCGGTCATCTGACATTGTTTTTCTCGTTTCCCCATTGTGTTTCCTTCCCTCCCCCTCCTCCTCCCTCCGTGATTCATTGATTTAATTGATGTAACTATGTAACCTGTAACTCTGGGCGGATACCAAAACTGTTTGTACTTACCTCGGTGCACGAGCAACCTTGGCCGATGCCCGGTGGCGCTGTCACATGCAGCTATAGAGGAGTCTGGCCCTGGTTTCACCCCCTCCGCCGTCACCTACCCAGCCGGTCATCTGACATTGTTTTTCCTCGTTTCCCCGTTGTGTTTCCTTCCCTCCCCCTCCTCCTCCCTCCGTGATTCTTTGATTTAATTGATGTAACTATGTAACCTGTAACTCGCTGATCCTCATGTAAAGCGCTCTGATACCTCCGGGTCTAGCCAGCCCTATATAAAACTTTTCAAATAAAATAAAATAAAAATAAAGAATGGTGGGATACACACACTGTGTGGTGCCCTCAGGGCTAACCCTAAAAATACTCTCCTGGAATGTGAATGGACTGGCTAGTAAGCAAAAACAGGGCATTGTGTGGAAGTTCCTCTTTAGAAAAGATTCAGATATCATCCTTTTGCAGGAAACCCACCTTATAGGAAACTGCTGTGGATTCCTGACCCGGGGCAGATAAAGGCTATTATCTGCAGGCGGTGGGAATCCTGGCCTGCAGATCCCTCCCACTACAGGTCACGCAGTCATGGGTGGATGATTTGGGATATCGTGCAGCAGTGTATGGGCACTGCTGTGGGGAAGAATTGGTGCAGGTGTCCTGTTACTTCCCCCCTGAGCTAAAATCGGTGGATCTGGACCAACTGGGGAGTTGGCTAACATGGCTACCAGAGGTTATACTCCTTGTTGGCTGAGACATCAAGGACAAGGTGATTGCTTCTGGAGAGAAACCCCGGGTAGATCTGAGTTTATAGCAGTTTCTCGAGGTACTGGGACTGGCCGATCTCTGGAGGAGGAACCACCGAGCAACACGCCAATACTCATTTGTGGCTAACACAATGAGCTGTCTGTCCAGGTTGGTTATTTACTGGTGCCAACTGTCAATTGGGCCATCAAGCACACCACATTTCTACCGCCAGGTATCTCAGACCACTTCCCCATAGTTACACACCTGCAGATGGCAGTCCCGAGGTCAATAGGGGAGTGGAAGCTTGACCTGCAGGAGTTGACCAATTGGAGTACCAGAAAGCTGGTCATGAAGACCTCTACTCAATACTTTCAAGACAACAAAGGCATGGTAGACTCAGATGTGGTTCTCTGGGAGGCTTCAAAGACAGTCATACAGGGACAACTACTTGCGCACCTATCAGGAAAAAGGAGGGAACAAGACAAGGAGACTAGAGAGCTGGAATCCACCCTGATGCAGTGGGAAAGAGACTATGTGAGGACCCCCTCATGGGAACTGGTGCCTAGTATAGAAGGACTAAGACACGACCTGAAGACTCATGTCCAACAAGAGGCAAGGGCTAAATTTCACAGGCAGCAGGAGTGACTCTATGAAACAGGTGACAAAGCATGAAAACTCCTGGCATGGTTAGCAAAATGGTAAGAGGGTCGGCACTGGGTGGAGGCAGTCAGGGCGAATACCGGAGACCTAGTTGAAACTCCGGCAGAGGTCGCACAGACCTTTGCCTACTACTTGGAAGATCTATAACGAGCCAGACCAACAGGAGAACCCAGGGATCTATTTGTCGCAGACATCCCAGTCACTCGACTGGGATATGAAGCAAGGCTGGTGTTGGAATCAGAAATCACAGAGGAAGAAATATCTGAAGTTATAGCCCAGATGAAGGGAAGGAAAACTTCGAATCCCAACGGCCTACATGCTGAATTTTTTTAATGCTTCTAAGCCCACATCATGGGCCCCCTGTGTGAACAATTCCATAGGTGTAGTCGAGGCGGCACCCCAGCAGAGAACCTGAGACGGGCAGCAATTGTACTGATTGACATGCCTTGGAAACCGAGTGAGGATTGTGCCTCTTATATACCGCTATCACTGCTAAATTTACAAATCAAAATTCTCGCAAAGTATTGGCCAACCTCTTGGTAGAGGTGGTTGATATCCTTGTGAGCCCAGATCAATCGGGCTTTATGCGCTACAGAGCAATGAAACACAACTTGCATTGCCTGACGGGTTGCTTAACATGCAAGACCTACATAGCTGAGTTGGTGATTCTGCTAGCCCTGGATGCTGAAAAGGCGTTTGATTCCTTAGAATGGCCCTACATGTGGACAGCTGTGGAGAATATGGGATTCAGCCCAGATACCTGTCTTGGGTGAGACTTCCATACACTAACCTGATAGCGAGAGTAAAAGTCAATGGGGCGCTATCCACAGAGTTCAGAGTAGCCAGTGGCACCCTGCAGGGATGCCCATTGTCAGCCCTGCTGCTTGCAGTGGTGCTCGAGCCACTGGGCACTTGGGTATGGAGGAACTCGCTACTCTCTGGGCTGAGATGGAATTCGGACTGGGAGGACGTAATTTCCCTCTTGCTGGATGATATACTGCTCATCTGGTGGATCTAGAAAGCTCTGGGCTGAGGATTCTACAGATTCTAGGGACCTTTGGGTCTTACTCAGGGATTCTCATCAACTGACACAAGTTGGTGGCATACCCCCTATCCTGGAATACCTATACTCCACGATGGGACAGTCCTCTTAGATGGGAGCTGACTGTTTTTATATCGGCATATTTGTGACCACAGATAGGGAAGCCTTCCTTAGGGAAAACCTCAACAGAATTCTTGAGAGCTATAAAACAGATGTAGGCAGCTCGCCAAACTCCCGCTGTCACTGAGGAGCATAGAAAATAGGGCCTGATGAGTATTTCCAAAATTGGGGATGTGTAGCGAGACGGCAAGAGGATACCTTTCTCTGAACTCCAAGAGCAATATGAACTGACGGGTAGTCAATATCTTAGATACATGCAGCTGACATATACCCTAGGCCAGCACAAAGAGTTCCTGAGTGTGATACAGGGTGTTGGGGGTGTCCCTGACCAGCCACGCAGTGTCCCAAATCTATTCTACGCTTCTACATAAAAGCCTCCACTCACTAGACTTTCCGAGAGGGAAGTGGGAAGCTGACCTGGGTAAACTGGAGGATGATGATTGGGGACCGGCATCCCGATATCCCCGTGAGGTGGCAATAAGAGCAAGGTTTCATCTGATCCAGTTTAAAGTGGATCCAACCCATCAGCCTGGGACGACTCCTGGTGGCCCTCGTCACTAGGGGCACCGCCAACACCAACCGACCACGCACGCAACCTGGGAGTCATCCTCGACTCAACGCTCACCATGACCAAGCAAGTCAACGCAGTCTCCTCCTCCTGCTTCAACACCCTGTGCATGCTCCGCAAGATCTACAGGTGGATCCCGACAGACACGAGAAGAACAGTCACCCAGGCACTCGTCAGCAGCAGACTCGACTACGGAAACGCCCTCTACGCAGGAGCCCCGACCAAGCTCATCAAACGACTGCAAAGAATCCAAAACGCCTCTGCACGCCTGATCCTCGACATTCCACGCCACAGCCACATCACCCCCCACCTGAAAAACCTACACTGGCTCCCCGTCGACAAGAGAATCTCCTTCAAACTCCTGATCCACGCACACAAGGCACTCCACAAAACCGGCCCAGCCTACCTCAACAGTCGACTCTCCTTCTACGTTCCCAACCGTCAACTCCGCTCCGCCGACCTCTCCCTGGCCACCGTCCCGCGCATCCGGAGAACCACCACCGGAGGAAGATCCTTCTCTCACCGCGCCGCCAAGATCTGGAACACCCTTCCCCTCAACCTACGACAGACCCAAGACCTGCTGACCTTCAGGAGACGACTCAAGATCTGGCTATTCGACCAGTAGCAGCAACACCCCCCCTCTCCCTCAGCGCCTTGAGACCCTCGCGGGTAAGTAGTGCGCTTTACAAATCTTGTGATTGATTGATTGATTGATTGATTGAAAGTGCTCCATATGGCATACTTTACAAAAACCAGGTTATTCCAAATGGGAGGGAGTGATTCCGACCTATGCTCGCAGGGATTTCAGCAGAGGAGCACCCTACTACACACACTCTGGGGCTACCCTAAAATTCAGCCATTCTGGGAAGGGGTAAGGCAGGAACTCCGAGGTGCTGGAAATTACAGTAGATCTCATGCTACAGCTGGTCACCCTGTGAACTTGGGGGGGAAAAACATTAGACAGATACACAATGATTTCCTGTAATTGTTCCTCTGACGGTAGCTCGCCGAGATTTGATCCGCAAATGGAGTGGTGCTACACTCCTGACAGAATGGGAATTGGAATTTTATATGGATTGGTGCATGAGGGCTGAATGATTATTGTATCAATCCAGGGGTGCCCCAGAAAATTTGACAAAGTGTGGGGCCCCTGGTGTGCAGCTGCAGGTGCAGACTAGCAATGCCAGACAAGGGCGGCTGACCGCAAGTGGGGGTGACATTGGGGGGAGGGGAGATGCCATGAGGGAAGTGTAAAACGAACTCTGAATGTTTGACATGTAGGGTTGAAAGTATTCATGATGATGCCAACATGTAATTTATTGACAATGTATCCAATGTGTCTGAAATTGTTTGTTTCTTATTCCCAGTTACTTGGGATTTGTTGTACTAAAATCTACAATAAAATAGGTTTTAAAAAACTCAGGGATTGTTTACTACAAAGCATTTAATTCTCAAGGAATCATTATGTCTGGACTTGTAACCCATGAAATCAATGTACATCCCTGAGTGTGTACATATTGTGTGGATCACTTGTGTCAGAGCCCCCTTTCAGAGGGCCACGGGCACGCAGGATCTACTGGGCCCAACTGTGGTGGTTGAGGCAGTTTAGTCCTGATGTCCCTGAGCCCGACCTACTATGGAACCTGAGCAACTGTGCCAAGTACCCCTTCAGCACTTGACTCTAAGTGGTAGCTGTGGTCGAGCAGTCAAGGCTCCCTCAGGGTTTAGTGTAGACACAGGTCAGTGAGCACGACTTATAACTCAAAGGTCAATCAGTACGAACATTAAATCAATGTCCACTCAAATACTTGTTTTTATACAAACAAAAGAAGTATTTTATTTCTAACTCTACACATTCAAAGGTATACAACATTCAGAAGCAACAAAACAATCCCCCTTGAGGTTTGGGCTCTAGTAGTTAGCAGGCAAATTCCCGTCCCACCCGCCTTCGTGTAACATGTTTAGGGTTATTCTCCATTCACTGGTTGCTGCATCCAAGGAATGTCTGCAATTAGGCCATACTCAAGAGTTCCCTTTGACTCTTCAGGATTGACACGGGGCTCCATGTGTAGAGCAAGCACAAGTCGAGACTGCAGCTCCCGCAGGTCTGGAGAGCTTGCCGGTCCCCCGAGGAGGCCCGCAATAGGGACTCAAAAGTTATTGCTACGAATGACCTGATAACGACATAACTAAAGTGGTAAGTTAATGACCCACTTATTATAGTTGCCCAATTCAGCGACTATATTCACTTACAGGTCCTGAAGAAATCCCCCCGACCCAGCTGGGCACAAATGGGCATGAAACATGTCGACCGCTCATATGGACTAACCAGTGCGTATGATCAGTAACTTGGTCTATACACGCACCACTTTGTTTTTACCTTTCCACATCTCCATCAAATTAAAGACTATTCTTAAATGGCGATGTAGAGAATTTTAATACACCTCACACTGGCACCCCCACTTTTTTTATCCCTGGTCGCTACTGTACTACCAGTTGGTCAACCTCCAGGTGGAGGTCAGCATACCCAAAATAAGAACCCAATGATGATGCTGTCATGTTACAAATAGGCGGAGAACCAAGATATACCGCCCAACCACCTATGTACGTGAATGAGGGTTCTCTTAGAAAGAACCAACAACTCATGACCCTGGTAACACAGGTACAAGTGATCCATTCTCTTGTGATTATTGTATCTTCGGGATTTTAGTCAAAAGTGTGTACGGTGCCACAGCACCATTATCAGTGAATCCCCCTAAGCCCAATTGGCCCAGTTCACATTTTACCGATTTCGCAGCACAGAGGAGATCAGCGGAGCAGGAGGTGCCCTCGGCACTAGTCTTGCTTAGTTCATAGAAGTCAGGCTGCATGCAGCCCATGTGGCAGCACCCAGCAGCGCAGCCTGTCTCTCTCCTGAGCGATGCTGCCGGAGTCCTTCTCAGTTGTCGGGACTGCTTCCAGCTCACGAAAACGCTGTAAGTTGACATTACCCAGCGGGGAAGAGGGAATCCTTTATTCACTCCCGACTGGAGCCTAGTGAAAGTTTGACATCATCCGCGGCATCTTTGGCAGTACTCAGGTCAGTCCGGTGCAGTTCCCTCACAGTGCAGGTCCAACCCAGAGAACCTAGCTTCTGTCTCTCCTTTGGGTAACGACCTGAATCCTTTGACACTTGGGTACCGGAAGCCCCTCCTGGCATAGAGGGTTTCCACAGTACTTGGACAACACAGGCTCAGACTTTATTGGTGCAAATGTCTAAGCCGAGACAGTCACAGGTCCCAGCAATTCAGCAGTGGTAACTTTACTGGTGGCTCCCGCTGGCATACAGGGTCACTGTAGAACTGCGGAACAGGTTTGCCCAGGCCAGCACAGCACTTTACTCTCGGCTCGGTCTCCAGCAGCTCTCTCCTGGCATACAGGGGTCACAGAGCTGGCACGGTACACGGCCAACGACCTGATGGGTGCACGGCCTCACACCTCACTCGGAATCCTCTTGCAGGGCTCCCCACTGGACCTTACTCTCTCCAATGGTCTCCTCTTCCTCACATGGCACACTGGACTTGGCAAGCAGGCAGACGTTGATGCTTCAGGCTCCAGGGCCGGTGATATAGGTGTCCTGGGTGATGTCCCCTTACCCAGCAGGGAGACTAGCAGGTCTTTGTCCACATTCCTTGTCACAGGCAGAAGTCTTGCAGAGCATCCGCTTCTCACACAGTCCGTCTGGCTGCTTGGCAGATAGCAACTTTGAGGGTCTCAACCTCCCCTTCTTATAGTCCATTTCCAGACACCAAAATGTGACTTCTCCTTTTCTTCTTTCCTCGTGAAAGACTGTCTGTCACAGTACGCACAACTCCGAAGCTAATTGTCCCACGGCACAATTCATGGGAGTGACCAGAGTTCACACCTGGATGTCAGCCACAGTGATATGTGCATCAAAAGGCTAATTCCAGACCCCAGCCCTACTCTTCATGATTCCCTTATCAGCCCCATCTTCTTTCCTGAGATGTGTTCAGGCTTCTTCTTTGTGATCTATCACTGAATCAAACAGCATTCTTTTGAAGTGGAAAGGGAGTCTCTTCCTTTTTCCCTCCAGTGTGTCCCCATCCATCTCACAGGAACGCAGCCATACACAAATCTGTCTAGAGGGATTCCTCCCATCCTCACGTCTTCACCAGGCAGGTCTGGCTTTCCAAAATGAAACCCAGGGTCCCCCATGTAATGTAACATTGCAGGCACACTAACTCAGTGTACATTCACAGCACACTTGCTGTCCAGCACTAGTACCTCCATGCATTGTACCCTAACATGTACACATGCATTCAGCACACACACCTAGTCTGTGCGAAGTGTTCAGCACTGAAGCTTTTCTATATTTAACCAGGGTGTGCTACACGGCCGGACTGGGAGCAGCAACCAGCCCTGGCAGTCTGCCCTCGACCGGCCCCGGTAGCGGGTTGCTAGTGAGAAGCACCGCTCCCGCTTTTGTTAAAGGGGGCTGATATTGCAGCACTGCTGCAAAACCGGCCCCCAGTAACAAAAACTGCCCCCACAGATCCAAAACCGGCCCCCACCATTCCGGCCCACTGGGAAAACCCCCAGTGCCTGCTACGGCCAGTCCAGCCCTGGTGTGCTATTTACACATGCAAGCTGCCAGCACAGACACTTACCCTGTGCATGCTGCACAATACTTCACCCTTTATTGTATTTCACACAAGCACACATACACCCAGAAAATGCTCTCATTGCACACACACTCCACAGCACTGCATCTCTCTGGTACTGCATTCCTTGTAGGCATACATACACCCAGTACAGGCACTAACCATAAGTGCACTGCCAGGACTGCTCCAGCTCTGTGCCATACTCTTCCCAGGCACACATACAAAGAGTGCAGAGACACTACTCCTGCACTGTGCAGCACTCCACATCTACCTGATGTAGACCAAGTGTTGAGTTAGGCTCACAGCAAGGGGACTTTAAAGAGGTGAGTGAGCCTGTGAGCATCCCTCCAGAGACAAAAAGTTAAAAGGTCCTATTTACTACATGGTTTGCTGCCACCACTGCACTCGTACCGCTTAACTCCTGGTTAAGGCAGTAGCCTTCCACGTATATTAGGGTAGCGCTTGGGCGCCCCTCCCGGTCCAACAAGACCGCAGTCTGTGAGACAGGCCTATGTCATGCTGCACACGCTTGATTTGTGATCGCCCATGCAGAGGAATTTTCCATCCCAACAGCTTGGTTGTATTGTCACAACACCTGCACCTTTGAGCACTCCACCATCTGCTCTCACAGAAATGTCCTTACATGTCAAGAAGAATGTAATTTGAGCTTGATGAAAAAGAAAAAGCTATGTAATTCTTTTTTCTTTTTACATTATTTAAAATTATTTGTTTGAATAATATCAGTTCCACAATCGTGATCCAGACTTGTGTGTAAATGAGACCACAGACCCACTGTGTTAGTTTTCATATTGTACCCTTGTTCCATTCTTGGGCAAAAAGGGACTTGATCCTAAAGTTCAGGAACAGCACCATTTTATGTGGTAGTGTTTTATATCCAGTGGCGGCTCCACGAGGGAGTGCTGCGGGGCGGTGAGGCGGGGGAGGGGCAGGGTGAGGGGTAGTAAACTCCGGCATATGGACGAACGGAGTTAAGTAGATAAATAAATAAATAAAACGAATTACATTGCGCGCGCTGCATCGCCCCACCACCCCGCAGCACTCCCTCGAGGAGCCGCCACTGTTTATATCTTTTGATGTTGATTTAGCAAAAGTAGTAGATTTGATTCCAGGAAAAAATCACCTTTCCATCTATTACAATGCACTAAACACCTTTTTGTGTTTCACCAGTATTTCTTGCCTTCATCAAGCTTGACTTAGCCCTGTTGCACCTCTCAAAGCCAGGGCGCACCATGTCAATGAACAGATGTTGATTTAATGAGGCCTGTTGCTTGGATAGCATTAGCCTCCTTTTAAAGGGAGTCAGGGACAACTCAACTGGTATAGAGTGTCTGTGACTGTCGTTCCTTCCTTATCGGAATCTGCAGGGGCCACAGGAACCGAATATGACTCATTACATCGCATAGCAATACCACGCATGCCATTACAGCGTGGGTATTACTACACGATGTCAATTACTACAAGATACCATTACAACGCAAAATTTTACCACGACTATGCCTTTACCACACATGCCATTACAACTCAAAGGCATGCGTGGTAAAGGTATACTCATGGTAAACGTTTGCAAGGTAAGTGACTCCACCCTACCCTACCCTACACCCTAATGCAGTACCACTGCACGACCCTCCCCCGACCACCAGCCCTCTCCCTACAATAACACTACACTACCCTGCACGACCCCTGACTCTACCCTAAACCCTAAAACACTACCCCCAGCACGACCCGCCCCCCAGTCCGGTCCCTACACTGAAACACTACCCTGCACGACCCCCCTGACACTACCCTAAACCCTAAAACACTACCCTACACTACACAAACACCACAACACTACCCTAAACCCTAAAACACTACCCCCAGCACGACCCTCCCCCTACCCCCAGTCCGGTCCCTACACTCAAACACTACCCTGCACGACCCCCGACACTACCCTAAACCCTAAAACACTACCCTACACTACACAAACACCACAACACTACCCTAAAACACTACCCTACACAAACACCACAACACTACCCTAAACCCTAAAACATTACCCCCAGCACGACCCTCCCCCGCCCCTCAGTCCGGTCCCTACATTGAAACACTACCCTGCACGACCCCCCGACACTACCCTAAACCCTAAAACACTACCCTACACTACACAAACACCACAACACTACTCTAAACCCTAAAACACTACCCCCAGCACGACCCTACCCCTACCCCCAGTCCGGTCCCTACACTCTAACACTACCCTGCACGACCCTCCGACACTACCCTAAATCCTAAAACACAACCCTACACTACACAAACATTACAACACTACCCTAAACCCTAAAACACTTCCCCAAGCACGACCCTCCCCCTACCCCCAGTCCGTTCCCTACACTCAAACACTACCCTGCACGACCCCCCCCCACTACCCTAAAACCTAAAACACAACCCAACACTACACAAACACCACAACACTACCCTAAACCCTACCCCCAGCACGACCCTACCCCTACCTCCAGTCCGGTCCCTACACTCTAACACTACCCTACACGACCCCCCCGACACTACCCTAAATCCTAAAACACAACCCTACACTACACAAACATTACAACACTACCCTAAACCATAAAACACTACCCCCAGCACAACCCTCTCCCGCCCCCCAGTCCGGTCCCTACACTGAAACACTACCCTGCACGACCCTCCGACACTACCCTAAACCCTAAAACACTACCCTACACTACACGAACACCACAACACTACCCTAAACCCTAAAACACTACCCCAAGCACGACCCTCCCCCTACCCCCAGTCCGTTCCCTACACTCAAACACTACCCTGCACGACCCCCCCACACTACCCTAAAACCTAAAACACAACCCTACACTACACAAACACCACAACACTACCCTAAACCCTAAAACACTACCCCCAGCACGACCCTCCCCCTACCCCCAGTCCGGTCCCTACACTCTAACACTACCCTGCACGACCCCCCCCGACACTACCCTAAATCCTAAAACACAACCCTACACTACACAAACATTACAACACTACTTCGACACTACCCTAAACCCTAAAAAAGTAACCCCCACCCCAAGCGCAATCCCCCTTACCTCTCTCTCCTCGTGGTTCCTCTCTCCTGGTTCCAGTGTCGTCTGAGGGGCAGTGCACATCGTTGTGAGGAAACGGAACAGCCTCAGTTTCCTCACAACGATGTGGATAGCCATTAGATTGCATGCGTTGTAAAAGCGCATGCGATATAATGGTATGCGTAGTAATGACTATGCGTTGTTACATCGCATGCGTGGTAACGCATGCGATGTAATGACTTGCGGGGTAACAGCCGCGTTGTAATGGCTGTTTACCGTCAGAATCTGCAGGGGCGACACGAACCGCCTGTTTCCCACCCAGCTGGCGCCTTGAGTAAGCATGTAAATGTTAGCCTCCTTTTGGCTACCTCGTGTTCTGCACATTTCCCTTGTCTGTCCACGCCTGTACATGCTTTGATTCCATTCAACACATGCACAGGCAACAAGAATTTCCCAGCAAGCATGAAGCCATGCAGGCTGGACTCCAGAATTTTTAATCTGGGTGGGCTATGAAAAGTCTTGGGTAGCCATGTAGATGCATGGGAAGCGATAAAATGAGAAACAAGAGTGTTGTAACAGAAATATCCCCTACATGGTGAACCGATATGCACACCTGTCCTGAGTGCCTGATTGCTTGTGAAACTGGTATCTTGCCCATTTATTTGGCACCAGCATCAGGCTAACCTAACTGTGTGCAGAGACCCAGGCCTCTCCTTGGTGATGCGATATCCAGAACCTCTTCTGTGGTCTGGAGGGCTGCACCAAGTGTTCCCTTCATGGAAGACATAGGACTACTGTCCATGCCCTTGTTTGCCATGTCTTTGCCAGGCCTACCTGAAACGTAGGGGCCACCTTCTTACACAGGTGCCTCAAGAACAGGCACTAATTACATGTTACAGAAGGGGGTTATGACCACTTCTGTATCAAAATGATGACTGATAGACCTGACGTCCTTGATGTGGTATTTCCCCAATCTTTTTGCCTTCACCCCTCCCGTTTGCTAAATTCTTTTTTGTTCTTATTCGGACTCTGGGCACTTTACCCCGGCTAACCAGTGGCAAAGTGCTGGTGCTCTCTCCTTCAAACTTGGTAAAATTGGTGTACACCTAAATGGCACCTTTAATTTACTTATATGTCTCTAATATATGGTAGTACCTGTACCCAGGGCCTGTAAATGCTACTAGTAGGCAGCAGCAGTGTACCCTAGCAGTGGAAATAAGCATAACATTGTGTAAAATCACCCATATTGGCACTAACTGACCAGTGCAAAAATCATACTTTTACCAGCTGACCAGTGAAAAAAACTAGATTTTGCGCATCCCAGTATCTGCTAAATGACAATAAAAGATTGCCCGGCACTTGTGAAAAATTGTGAGGCACAGATGCAATTTACCTAAAACAGCTGCAAATCTTATGAAAATGTTTCTTAAGCAAATAATTGTCTAGTAAGGCCAGAAAGAAATGCGTGCATTGTCCTGCATTTAGACTTAATAGAATACAACGATGCACATTGATTGACACTCATTCCTTGGTCCTCCTACAAAGCACAATTAGGGATATTATCCACCTCCGTCACCAGCCCCGAAGGCCCCCCCCCTATATTTTTGTGCGTTTTGTCGCGGCAGCGGCCAGAATATTGTCTTATTTCCCCTTAGCCCACCCAGGCACGGCGCGAGCCTTAATGGCCGCCGCTCCTCGTCTTCGAAGCCATTAGATCTGTGTCGCTCCCCATCACACCGTGTTTTGAGTAAATAGAAAGTGTTTAGCCAAGCTGGGAGATTCTCTAATAGAACAAGCCGTTTTTCCTCTCTTCATCTGCTTGTCCCCACAGCTTTGTTATTTAAAGTCAGGTTAAAAAATATATATCAGCAGACAGGTTTGGACTGAAAGCCGGAGGACAAGAAAAGTTAGAGATATTTATTTGACAGGGTCAAGGTTGCCGCTTTCCTTCTCTCTTTCCCCAGGTCCCATAGGTGTTAGAGTGAGAGACATTTAATCGAGGGAGTAGCGGTTTCATATCTATAACAAAAATCAAATAATGCAAGATGATTTACTCCCCCTAGCAACCGGGGAGCTTACCCTTAGCAACCAGCCTAGCCCGAGGCTGCGGTGTAATCAGCTTGAAAATATTTCAATTATTGTGTTGATTTTAGAGGATTTGAGAAGCACTGTGCGGAGAGCCCAGGCACATTCGGCCCGCGACCTGGAGAGGAAGATATTGATTTAAACAGGTGTCAGGAAGGAAAACTGGAGTAAATTTAAATGCAATAGCAGCGCGTCGGCGTCGAGTGCGGTGCGATGTGGGGGTGACATTTTACTCATCGCCTTGAATGAAAGTGACTCGACTGAACTAGAAATTTCACCTTGAAAATCATCTCCCGTCATGTCAGTCAGGGGGAAGCCATTTGCAGACCAGGCAGTCTACGCTTTCTTGGGGAAGTCAGGGTGAGAAAGCGGGGGATGCCGAGATGAGTGGCGAAATTGGGGGTCGTGGATCATGTGTGTAACCTCATACCCTGGGGCTTATTTACAAGCACCTTGCGTCGCCTTGTGCGCCATTGCGTCACTGTTTTTGACGCAACGGCGGCGCTGCATCTGCTCCATATTTACATGGATGCAGATGACCCATTTTTTTTACAGGATGTGTCGGTTTTCACCTGCGTGAAAATCATCTGCGCCGACTTGGATTTTAATTTATGCAAGGTAGGCGTTCCTTCCGTTGGAAATGCCTACCTTGAAACTGAGGCAGTGGTATTTACCACTTTTTTTCACGCAACCTGATGCTGTGTTGCCGATGCGTCACAATCCCAACGCCTGCCAAACCCAGGCGTAGAAATGACGCATTGGCTGTTGCAGTGGAAGTTGACCAGCTGAAGTGAGTTCCAAAGATGGAAATGACGCCCCCCCAACAGGTAAGTGCATGCATAAGGTAGGTAAGACTTTAAGGGGGATATTTACAACAGACGTGGCGGAGCGTGTCGTTAGCCTCCTTGGCTTAACGACACGCTCCTCCACTTCAGAAACGCAGGGCTGTACCATATTAACAAGAATATGGTGCAGCCCTGCGTTTCCCCCTGCGGTGGCGCTACACTTAGCAGTGTAGCGCCAATGCAGGCACCCTTGCACCATAGTGTAAGGGTGTCTGCGAGCAGGGGAAGATTGTTTATGTACAGGAAGGTCCCCCTTACTGCACATAAACAATCTTGAAACGCCGATTTGTCACTTCTGTGTGTGCTGCTTAATGCAGCACACATGGAAGTTACAAAATGTCATTTTTTAAAGGATTGTTTATGTGCAGGAAGGGTCACCTTCCTGAACATAAACAATCCAAGGCGTTTTGCTTTTTCCATGTGTGCTGCACAAGGCAGCACACATGGAAAAAGCAAAAACGAGGAGAAATAAAGCATTTCTTCTCGTTTCGACAAGTTAAGACTAGGTTTTCCCTGGTCTTAACTTTTGAGCAGCCTCTTATTTACGCTGCCCTTGTAAATAGGGGTCAGCGTCAAAATCAATGGGTGTTGCGGTGGAACGCCCACTGCAACACACACTGCCCACCCCTTACACGCTAGGCATAGCGTGAAAGGGGGCCTTATTTACAAGACAGTGTTAAGCCACGTTAAGTGGCTAAACGCTGCCTTGTAAATAAGGCGAAGCCCCTATTGCCACGGGAACATCACAAAAAGTACTGTTCCCATGGCGATAGGGGCTTGTAAATATGCCCCTAAATGTCAAATTTTGCGACATTACTGTCCACATTAGTACACTCTGCCCACTTGTAAGCTTGATATACAGGACCAATATAATAGAGCGCAGGGTGAGTTTTCCACCTTTTCATGCTCTATTATATTATATTGGTTATCATACAGTAGACGATGCATCACTGAACACTAGCGCATCAACTCTGCACCAACTCCAGCAATGCACCAAAAACCCTGTGCCACGGTGTGCCGTATAGTAATTACGGCACATCCATGGTGGCGCAAGGGTTTCTCCCGCAGGCGCCAATAAACTGACGCATTGCTGCTTTAAAGCAGCGATGTGTCAGTTTCTTGTAAATTAGACCCCTGGTACTTAGTACAACAACATAGCGACCAGAAAAAAGAAGTAAATTGGTTTAACGTATGAAATAAAAAAACACCTTACGGCCAAGACTTAGGGGCTATTTACTAGTATTTTCTGCAGGCACTCACACAGTGCAAACCATCACAAACCATCGAGTTGATATACTTACCATTAAAAATGCTCACTGGGGCAGTGCAAAATTGTGCATCATAATGTGCGTGAGCGCCTTTGCAATTCTTAGTAAATCTAGGCCCAAAAACCCAGAGTAGTGAGATTCCCCCCTGAAGACTGACTCTGGATCGGAGGCTTTTCCCAGGCATGGTGGGCACTGTGCCTCTGGTGTTATGCTTTTAGAAGCTGAAACTAAATTCTGGGTACCCTTACCTAATATCTAAATAAGAAACAATTTTGTAGCTCATGCAAGGTGGTAAACAGCTTACCATATTATATTATCTTATCCGTTATTCTGGAATGCGCTCAATGTTATAACTATTTCTGATTTGGGGTGTTTGCTGTTTCTTAAAATGTGGCAAACTCTCTTTTTGGGGGTTCTCTTTTCTTGTGGTTTTTACTTTTTAGGCTATTTTGAATATTGTATTTTCTACCTTTTAAAGATATATTCTAGATTGAGTTTTTGCATACAGGGTCGTTTTTATGTCATGTTGTTTAATACGCTGCGTTTTCAAGGAATACATAAACGAAATAACATGTTTGAGTACTACAAAGATTGACATTGCCCTGTAACTCTGTAATTTCAATTAGTCTCGAGAGGGTCATAGATGCTGGTGTAACATGAACATTTTTTTAAATTGTTATAAAGCAGCAATTAAAATAAGTATAACTTACGAAAATAGTGGCATGGTCTATGGCAATAAGTGATATTACTTTTCTGAACTTCATAGCTACGGACCTACTCATAACTACTGATATCTGGGTGTGATTGGCCCAAAAAACCTTTTTGGTTGCACGTGCATTGTTGATGCAGTCGACAAAAAATGGGCAAATTACTGTTCTGTAAGAGCACATGCTTGTGTTCAGCTTATGCTAGTGCCTAGTGCCCCACTATGGGTTTTCTTTATCCACAAAAGTATAGGCGCACTGAGTGCTATAATCCTCTAGGTTCGCCGAGGTAGGTACAGGTTAGCAGCAGGAAAAGGTGCAAGGCAGACGGGGGAAATTTACACCCATGACTACCTTGAAATGCTCTTTAGCATCACTGCCACACAACATTAATGAAGTCTCACAGCTTACATGTGCATACAGTTTCACTCCCAGTCTCCTGTTCTCAATGGTTACCTATTATTATTCACAGGTAAAAAAAATCACTTTATCCAACCTTGTATACAAGCAAAAGTAAAATAAGAAAGTGAGAAAACAGCAATCCAACACAAATGAAAACCACACACCAACCACAACACCAAACAAACTGATTAGTAATGGAGAATTTCTCCATTCTGACAGTGAAGTAAATCTGTTTTAGAGAGAAGGAAAGCTGGCATTTGTAAACATATTTAGCCTGAAACTTACTAACCCATTCCTATATGGAACATGGCGTTTCAGTGACACCTTTACACCAATTCCTGATGCCTTTCACTGATTTAAGGCCTCTTATAAAGTTTGGCGAACGAATACTCCATCAAAGCATGGCAAGTGTACTGCCTGCCATACCAAAAATTGCCATAGAACATATTGCACTTGCGATAAGATGGACAGAATATCCACCACGTGTGCGAAAAAATACCCCATCCACCAAACTCTAAATGAGGCTCTTATTTATGTAACTCTCCCCTGGAACCCACAACCAAATCATAAATCAATCGAAGAACAACACCAGCTGAACAATAGGATATAAACTCACCATGATGTTCCAACCTAAGGTTCAGAACAACACTTTCAATGGACAATTCTTCTTTGACTTACCACTAAGTTATTTCCTTCGTGATCACCAACTATTACTCAATAACCAAAGACACTGAAAGCAAACATACACTTGACCAGATCCCTGTAAAACAACACTCCTCACTCTGTGAAAACAACTTAACCCCTTGGCCGCGGTGCTTGGCCGCAGTGGTAATTCCGCCGCGGCGCTGGGGGGGTGGGGGAAGAGCGCGGCGCCGCCATGCTCGTGACGGAACCACGCCGTCATGAGTCACGGGCGAGCTGTGCTCATGACGGCATGGTTCCGTCACGACCCCGCCCACTCACTAATTCGCCCGCACAGGCGGGGAATCAGTCCCACGTGGGCGGAGCGGCCGTAGCATGACGGAACCACGCCGTCATGAGCACACGCCGCCCGTGGCTCATGACGGCATGGTTCCGTCATGCGCAGGGAAGGGGTTAAACAAAATCACAGCACTGTTACATATAACATATCCTGCAGCTGTACTCCATTCGATTAACACCCCATCCTGCAGTCCTTACACGTGTACGACAGACCGAGAAAAACATCAGCTCAAATTACTGCTGCTGGTACTATAACAAGACCAAGCAAAAACATAGAAAACATGATTAGCATTGGAGATTTTCATAAACTACACTAAAGCCTCAGTCACAATAAAACCATCTGGAAAAAATTGCTAAAATAGCAAGCTGATTGGAATATTGATTCTGCTGCTGGAACCTTGATGGGTTCAAATCCAGGGATGTCCTTTCAATCTCTAAAGCTTCCAAAGGTGATAATTAGCATGCAGTTTTGGTCAGTAGTAGTTGTAACTTTTAATTACAGAGCTTTTAGGTACATGTAATAAAGAAGTAAATAAAGAACAGCTTTTTGTTATCTCCATAGAAGAGCACAAAGCCATGTTCTCAGCAAGGAACGACTGCCTCTGCTGGAAACTCAAAAATGCCAACAAACACAGCCATCTGAGCTATGAAAAATCCTTTCCTATTCTATAAAAACAATTGCGAATATATCAGTGCGAATGTACCAGTACTAAAGAAATCTGACAATTCCATGAGGCATCATAACAATCTGTGATGCACTATAGCTTTTTCTTTTCCACAGAAGTAAATTAACATCTACAACAATGGCGGAACAGGAGATGATGACAGAAGACAATCTGATTTTGGTCTCAGAGCCACCAAATTTTGGACTTCTAGTAGTGAAGTATAAAATAGCAATTCAGTGAACAGTAACGTTTCTTAACATCCTCTGTTGTATAATTATTACAAGATGCTTTGATTGTTTTCATTTTTTATTTTTTCTTAATTTGATGAAGTATTTAGCTTTAAGTATTGCCCAAAAGAACTATGGAAAATGGTGGAACATTTTTTAAAAGCTTTCCTCACTTTTATTGTGAGTGTCTTACATGTGTTTGAAACCTTTCTCACAACCACAAGTAAGGACTTGATTTAGAAATGGGTGGTAATGGAAACACCTCTAATATGTGAAGGAAATCCTTAAGGGCTTAATACGATGTCGGTCGGAGTTGCCTCCAACCGACACCGTCTCGGACTCGGGACTGACCGACCTGAGGTCACATGTTCCGACCACCTGATTATGATGCGACCGAACACTGTTCGGTCGGATTCCCACTGTTCTCCATGGGAGCTTGTGTTACGGCCGTAAACCAGCCGTAATACAGGCTCCTATAGAAACAAGCAGTGGCATAGCCAATAGGTCTCGCTTTTGGGACCTTATAAGTATTTAGTTATGCAGCACAATATCCTTGGTGCAACAACATCAACTGTTGCATGGCTAAACACTTATAAGGTCCCAAAGGCGAGAACTATTGGCTATGCCAATGCTTGTTTTTGTACAAAAGCACCAATTACAAACCAAGCTGTGAGGGGGAACAGATGCACGAGAGTGAGGGATGTCGTCATGTGAGGGGGGCTACAAGCACAGCAGTGCGGGCGCAGCGTGGAGGCACTAAAGCCGATGACAAGAGGGCAACAAACACACAGCGGAAGGGCGCGGTTTGGCCCTGCTCCAGGGGCGGAGCTAACACAGAAGAGCACGTGAACCCTCGCGCCAACAAATGAGAAGTCAGCAAATGACAGTGACGATGAAGCCACGCGATGAACGCCTCTAAGCGCCTTCATGTAAATAAAATGCCTCGCAAGCGCTGTCTCAGGCGAGACGTTTAAATGTTTAAACAGCTAGGAGGCTGGGGCGCTGGGCTGTGGAAAACTCCGTCCGTACATGGATTCCTGCTTGGAAAGCATTGCATATATGTAATATTTCATTTTTTAAATAGCGCTTCACAGTTCATTTCTGCTGGTTCTAAGCACTGTAAGTAGCAGGCACTGCTATTTCTTAACTTGATCTTACAGATTTTACCAAACTTTAAAGTACGGATGCTGTGCCAGCTATACTAGCGCATCCGCTTGTAGATCACAGCAGATGTGAGCGGCGACTGTGAACCAAGCCCACTCATGAGCAAAGAAAGCAAAGCTGGAGAAGTTCACAAGGCGCTATCCGGGTGTAATGTATTAATTAATCAGAAACTGGATAAAAGGAAGGCCTGTGCTATGGACCACACAGTGACATTTGCAGAGGGCCCGATTCACATGCACATTTACACATGTAAACTTACTCTTACACACAAGCGCCAGTGTACGACTTTAGGGAAGGCACAAACATTCCCTGCAGTAAGCTGCAGCAGTCACAGCTTTACCAGCATCCCTGGGAATGTCATGAGTTTTTGTTATTTCCTTTAAAAATGAATAAATAATTCTGTCAGCGGAGCACATTTGTTTCAGAGCCAAGGCAAAGTAACCAGTGTGTTTCTCACCCAAAAAATAAAACGTGAATGCCGTGTGTGTTTTAAAAAAAAAATAATGCTGTCCGAGGAGCGCTTTTGCTTCCAAGCCAAGGCTATTGAAGTAACCAGCCTGATCACAGGAAGTCATCAGCTAACAGAAGCACGAGTGCTTGAAAAGTGCAGATGCGCGCGCGGCCACGCTAATGGGAAACAGATGGCCCCTGCGCGCCGCTGCTCGCTCCCGCAAGGTGGATGCCGCCACTAGCACGAGTGCTTGAAAAGTGCAGACCGATTCCAAAAGGTCATCTCCCAGAGCAGAGCATGCGCGCTGCGCTCGGCTCGACCTAAAAAGGGTATGTGTGTAAAACCCTGCACCCTGTGGCAGGCACCCCATGGTGCCTGCCACACAGTGCAGGGTTTTACAGGGGGGGGTGACCTAGGTACCCCCTCGACCACCAACTGTAGGCTGCGGAGGCAAGAGGGCCCTGCTAGGGGCCTCCAAAGTCACTGTCCGACCGCCTTTCTGTGTTGGAAAGGCCGGCACGGAAAGGCTGTGTGAAACTGTCATCCTAATCCCGACGGCGGAAATGCTGTCCATAGGGGATTACTGTGCGGTTCCGACCAGCAGGAAGGGCCGGTTGGAACCGAGTCAGAATGACCGGCCGGTTTACGTTGCGACCGCCAATATCGTAATCGGGCTGGCGGACTGCAAACTGACTAAGTTGGTCGGAAAGCCTCCGACCACGGTCGGAAAGCCTCCAACTAGCAGTCGGAGGCTTTCCCACCGACATCGTAATCGGGCCCTAAATCTGCAAGAGTGTTCTCGACTGAATTTCCTCCAGTACAGGGATAGAATGGAAAAGGAAATTTAGCATCCTTAATAAATAAATTTAATGAACTCTTTTAAAGTTTTTGTACCTTGCACTTGACAGCAAGTAACGACTTGTAATCTTCAAAGCAGTAATATTAAATGTAACAGGATTCATTGTCCAAGACACCCAGATGATTTGGTTATGAAGTGGCATTAACCATTTTGATCACATTTAGAAGTCAAACAACCTTTAGTTCAAAGAACTTTCCAAAACATTCACAAACTGTATCGTCTGTAGAATTATCATAAATATGAACAAATAGCTATAAAATATTTGAGAGTCTGTATTTATAGATTGGAGACTGATTTCGTTGCCAGCTGTCTACACCAAACACCACCCACGGCCAGTTCTCCTGCAGACACTGCCGACAATCCTTCACCGTCCTCCCCACCCCCACGACCGCCGCACCCACGCCAGACGCCAGCACCACCGAAGCCCTGAAGTGCATCCTCCTCAACGTGATCTCACTGCACAGAAATGCTGTAGAAATCTGGGAGCTCCTCTACACCCTCTTGCCAGACTTCGCCTTCTTTACGGAAACCTGGACCAACGCTTCCTCCGCCCCCAACATCGCCCCGCCATTCCTGACGGATACAAGATCCAGAGGAAGGACTGCCCCAACCTCCCAGGAGGAGGACTCGCCATTGCACACAAGAGCTCCCTCCGACTCTCCACCTCCAGCACGAGCTCCCCTTCCACCATCGAACACCTTCACTTTCAGATCCAGACCAGCCCCAAAACAACGCTTCGCGGCACCCTTGCCTACAGACCCCCCGGGCCCCGTGCTTCATTCACCACTACCATCACTGACCTCATTGCACCCTACGCCATCGCCTCCATGGACTACATGCTCATCGGAGACCTGAACTTCCACCTCGACAACCTCAGCGACCCCAACTCCACCGCCCTCCTGGACAACCTCGCCAACATCGGACTGAAACAGATCGTCACCACCCCTACCCACATGGCAGGACACACCCTCGACCCCATCTTCGCAGGAGGGAACGTCTGCTTCAGCCACACCATGCAGCCCCCCTGGACAGACCACCACTGCGTACACATCTAATTCAACACTGCCACCGCTCACAAACCCACTCCACGCCCTCCGCGAAGAAACTGGAGCAAGGTCACAGAGGAGCACCTCAACTCCACCCCCATCCACAACCCCCCCCGCCTCGACCGACAACAACTCTGCAGCCAATGAACTAGATCAGTGGCTCACCAACTGCGCAGACAAGCTCGCACCCCTCCGCAACCCCGACAGACAACGCCCCTTGAAGGCCACCTGGTTCACCACCGACCTCCAAGAATCCAGACGCACCTGAAGACGCCTCCAAAAGTGATGGAGGAACAGCAAAACCACTGAAGACCAGAACACCTACAAGAACGCCATGACTGAATACCACCAACTCATAAGATCCACCAAAAGGACCTTCATCCGGAACAAAATCCTCACCAACTCCAGCAACTTGAAGGAACTCTTCAGCATCATCCAGCAATTCACCAAACCCCCCAGCGAAGCCACGGATTGCACACCCTCCCAGGACCTCTGCAACATGCTCAGCTCCTACTTCCACCTGAAAATCAAGGCCCTCTACGACAACTTCAGCGAACAGACTCCAGAAACCACCTTTTCCTCCAGCAACGACAGCCAACCCACCATCACCGCCTGGACCCTGGTCACCACCGAAGTTCCCTCCACGACCATGAAGAGCACTCACTCAGGAGCCCCTACAGACCCTGCCTGCCGCACATCTTCCACAGAGCCGCCGCCGCCATTGCGCCCGAGCTACTATGCACCATCAACGCCACCTTCTAATCCAGCACTTTCCCCGACGACTGGAAACACGCAGAAGTCAAGCCCCTCCTCAAGAAACCCTCGGCAGACCCAACATACCTGAAAAACTACCGACCCAGCTCTCTCCTTCCCTTCACAGCCAAAGTCACAGAGAAGATCGTAAACGCCCAGCTGACAAACTTCATCGAAGAGAACGCCATCCTCGACTCTTCCCAATCCGGATTCCGCAGTAACCACAGCACCGAGACCACCCTCCTTGCTGACACAGACGACATCCGGATGCTCCTTGACCAAGGCCACACCACAGCCCTCATCCTACTAGACCTCTCCGCAGCCTTTGACACCGACTCCCACCCCACTCTCGCAGCCAGACTCCACGATGCCGGCATACAGGGAACCGCCCTCGACTGGCTCCGCTCCTTCCTCGCTGGCAGAACCCAAAGGATCAGACTACCCCCTTTTCTCTCTGAAACCCACAGAGATCATCTGCGGAGTACCCCAAGGATCATCGCTCAGCCCCACGCTCTTCAACATCTACATGGCCCCCCTCGCCGCCATCGTCAGACAGCATGGACTCAGCATAGTATCCTACGCCGACGACACCCAGCTCATCCTCTCCCTCACAAAGGACCCCGAAGCCACCAGACTCAACTTCCAAGAAGGAATGAAAGACGTCGCTGCCTGGATGAGCAGCAGCTGTCTGAAGCTCAACTCGGAGAAGACAGAAGTCCTCGTCCTTGGAACCACCCCCTCAGCTTGGGATAACACCTGGTGGCCATACCACCCTCAGTAACCCCCCGCCCCTACGGACCACACCCGGAACCTCGGCATCATACTCGACTCCTCCCTCACCATGACCCGCCATATCAACGCCGCCGCCTCCACCTGCTTCAACACCCTCCGAATCCTTCGCAAGACCTTCAAGTGGATCCCCCCGAAGCCAGAAAGACCGTCACCCACGCACTCATAACAAACAGACTGGACTACGGAAACGCCCTCTACGCTGGAATCAACAAATCCCTGCTACGCAAGCTCCAGACCATCCAGAACACCGCGGCCAGACTCGTCCTTGGCATCCCACGACATGAGCACATCACCCAACACCTGCGAGAACTCCACTGGCTCCCCGTCAAGAAGAGAGTAACCTTCAAGCTACTCACCCACGCCTACAAATCTTTCCACAACACTTTACCCAAATACCTCAACGAAAGAGTCTCTTCCACGTACCCAAATGAAAATCTACTCTCCGCCGACCTCCCCCTAGCAGAAACCCTGCTCATCCGCAGAACCAGAGCGTGTGGAAGAGCCTTCTCCTACGTCACGGCCAAGGCCTGGAATGAGCTCCCGGTCAACATCAGATGCTCCCCTACTCTGCACACCTTCAGAAAGAGCCTCAAGACCTGGCTCTTCGGCTGACCCTGAGCTGCAACCCCCACAGCCCCCCCAGCGCCTTGAGACCCTCACGGGTGAGTAGCGCACTTCACAATTCCCTGATTGATTGATTGGGGGTTTTATATGGAATGCTGTGGCTACGGAGAGGGTGTGTGTGGCCTTCTGGGAAACGTTAATAGTGGTGTGGAGAGTAGCAATCGCAAAGATGAATGTGCTGCCATGTCTTTTATATTACTTCACTATGCTGCCGGTGGTGGTATCCAGGCGATGATTTCGAGAGATAGATCCACAGCTCACGAAACTCATTTGTGACATAGGTAGGCATAGAGTGGCAGTCCCTAAATTGCATCTACCTTCAAAAGAGGGCTGCCTTGCCGTTTTTGATATGGAGACTTATTACTAAGCGGCTCAGCAGTAAATAGTGCATGAAAATAATATGGAAATAAAGGGCACTTCAACCCCCTGAATGCCGCAGCACAGCCTCATTTGAGCTGCCCCATCCAGGGGCGTGTCATCGGACTTAAATTGGGGGACGAGACCCACCGCAGCACGCTCTTTCTGTTGCAAGCCACTGAAGAAGAATTATTCGAAACGCGTCTGGCGTCACGAAAGGCTGCTTCATTTTACTGGCTGTATGAACTGAGCCCGTACCTGAAATAAAGGCTGGTAACCTTCGTGGTTTTTCAAGTGCTTCTCTAAACGGGCTACCATTGAGCATCAATATATATCATGTGATCAAGGCCTGTGGTGGGCTGAAACGCGTTGTGGCGAGACTTGCACCTTTGAAATAAACATCTGAGAAAGCACATTTCGGTGGTCCGTTCCGTTTGTTCGAGGATTGGATGAGTAACGGAATCCAGGGATATATATATATATTATCTACTGGCGGTCGCCAGTAGATAGTTATAGTTAGGACCTATTTTCCATAGGAAATACGCAACATTCTATTTGAAATAACGTTGGCGCCGGTTGACGAATCTTCGCGAAATTTTCTAACTTGTTGGGGCGCTCCGGTCCGCTCCTATCCTGAAAGTCTCGGGGTGATTCGTCAAGCGGGGGCCGATAAAAAAGGGGGGTCCCAAAACGTGTTTTCCCAATTCATTTTTCCATAGGAACCGTTCATCGCGGCTACAGCCCGAACTGCTGAACGGAATTACACCAAATTTGGCAAAGAGGTAGCCCTTGGTTCAGACTCGTGCCTTTTGCTTAAATTGTGTAAATCCGTTCAGTAGTTCCTGAGAAAATCACAAGTAAAATCACATATATATCTATGGCCGCATCGGATCCGCGCACCCTGAGCGCACCCTGCGCGCACCGTCCCGATCACGAGCTGCATGCTAATTGGCTGTCAACTGGCTGTCAACACTCCAAATCAGGAAGTGTTGGCAGCCATTTTGTCCCTCGGTAGAACCGAGGCACAGAAACAAGTGCGCAAAACGCACAAAGGGGGCAGGGTAGAAACACCCTGACCCCCTAGCTGTGCTCAGGAGGTCCCACAAGGACCCCCTGGGCAGAAAAAAGCATTTTTTTTTTTTAAATCGGCGGGATGCGCTTAGGGTGCGCGGATCCCGCCGATAAAAAAAAAAAATCGAAGCGCGGTCTCCCGCGCTTTGATGCTATTTTGCCCCCGGGTGGCCCAAGTCATGCGGGGGGTGGGTTTATATTTTATGTGGGGGGCCTCTAAGGCCCCCCAAGCCCGGGGACCGCCACCCCCCGGGGCTTTAAAAATAAATGGTGCGGGAGGGCTCTCAGCCCTCCCGCAGCCCCGGGGACCGCCACCCCCGGGGCTTCTTTTTTTTTAATTATTAGTTGTGTGGGGGGGCTCCAGCCCCCCCACACGCCCCGGGGACCGCCACCTCCCCGGGGCACTAAATCTTTAAATATGGGGGTCCGTTATGGACCCCCGAGCCCCGGGGACCACCACCTCCCCGGGGCTTTGCCAATGTTGGGAGGGGGGCCGCGCGCCCCACTCCTGGAGCCTGTGGTGGCCCTGGGGACCGCCACCCCCCAGGGCCGGCTCCTGCAGTGTCCCGGGGTGCCTACCCCCGGGACACTGTAGTTTGTTATGACAGAACGGGAGCCTCGCGGCTCCCGTCCTGTCATAGCAAACTGCTTTGGATTTTGGAAGAGAGAGCAGGGAAACCTGCTCTCGCTTCCAATATCCAAAGCACATTGCTTATCCACAAGGGGAGCTGCATGTCAGCAGCTCCCCATGTGGAAAAGCAATGCCGGCTCCCGCAGGACGCGGGGAGCCGGCGGGACCCAGGGGGATTGGGGACCCCCCCACGGTCCCCAACGGAGAGGGCCAGCCATGGGGGATGGGGTCCCCGGGGCTACAAGTGGCCCGGGAGGGGGGCCACGCGGCTCCCCTCCCCAAAATGAAAAAATAAAAAATAAATAAAGGCCGGCCCCGGGGGATGGGGTCCCCGGGGCCAGTAGAGGCCTCAGGAGGGGGGCCACGCAGCCCCCCTCCATAAAAAAAAAAGAAAATCTGGCCATGCCCCGGGGGATGGGTTCCCCGGGGCCGGAATTGGCCACGGCAGGGGGCCCACGCGGCCCCCTTCCCGTTCATTTTTTTTTTTATACATTAAAAAAGGGGTCAGGCCCTGGGGGATGGGGTCCCCAGGGCCCAAAAAAAGTAAAAAGAAGGGGGGCCACACAGCCCCCCTTCCAAAAAACAAAAAAAACAAAAAACACGCGATCGTGCCGAGGCCCCGCCCCCTCCCAGCAACACTCTGCAAACGGGCCCTGTGGTGCGTTTTAAGTTGGGAAATGAATTCCCCTTCAAGACTGGGGGTCCCTGGGGGCCAACTAGCCCACCAGGTACCTCCAGTAAGCGCCACAGGGCTGGGTTGCAGAGAGGTGGTCCAGGCCACGCCCCTTTTTACACCTCTCTGCAACGCAGCTCTGTGGCGCTTTTTTGAGGTACATGGTGGGCTACTTGGACTCCAGGGACCCTCAGGATTCAAGGGGAGTTAATCCCCCAACTTAAAACGCACCACGGGGCGCGTTTGCACAGTGGTGAAGGGAGGGGGCGGGGCTTCAGGTGACATGTGTGCAAACAGGCCCGTGGCGTTTTTTAAGTTGAGGAATTAATTCCTCTTCAATTCTGAGGGTCCCTGGGGGCCAACTAGCCCACCAGGTACCTCCAGTAAGCGCCACGGAGCTGCGTTGCAGAGTGTTGTAAAAAGGGGCATGGCCTCTGAACACCTCTCTGCAACGCAGCTCTCTGGCGCATACTGGAGGTACCTGGTGGGCTAGTTGGCCCCTAGGGACCCTCGGGATTGAGGAGGAATTAATTCTCCAACTTAAAACGCGCCACTGGGCGTGTTTGCAGACATGTCACCTCAGGCCCCACCCCCTTCCTTCACCATTGTGCAAATATTCCTCTAAAATCAGCCGAACTACGAATTCCGATTTACTCACCTGTTATCAGGAGAGACCTCAATGCTGCATCTTTGAGCCCAGTACTGATCCTGAAAAGTAATTTTAACCGTACTTACCAGTAACTTGAATTTCCTTCCGTAGGCTAACATTGACTGGTTTCACTTGGAAATTCTTCTAAGTGTGGAGTTTTGGAACTTTATAATATTCCTCTAAAATCAGCCGAACTACGAATTCCGATTTACTCACCTGTTATCAGGAGAGACCTCAGTGCTGCATCTTTGAGCCCAGTACTGATCCTGAAAAGTAATTTTAACCGTACTTACCAGTAACTTGTATTTCCTTCCATAGGAATCCATTGTCTGGTTTTCAGCAGAAAAGTTTCAGTGTCGATTTTCACAAACTACAAATATTCCTTAAAAATCGCCTGTATGACTTAAACGCATTCTTTCAACTGTTTACAGGAGATGCACCAGTGCTGGATCCAGGATCCACCACTGAGTAAGAAAAAGTAACGATAACACTACTTACCTGCTAAGTGATTTTCCTCCCGTAGGATAACATTGGTGATTCTATGTGAAAAAGTTTCTAAGTGTCAACTTTTAAAATACAATAATATTCCTTAAAAATCACTACTGTAACCAAAACGCTTTTACTCAACTGTTTACAGGAGATGTCGCAGGACTGAATCTAGGATCCAGTCCTGTGGTTAGAAAAGTAATCCATAAAGTAACTAATTGCATTTAACTAGAAATTCACATTGAGCTCAATGTTGCATTGTGTTTGAAATTGTGTTGCCCATTGCAACAACTGTAACTACTGTACTTAACAGTCTATTGCCTATTTGAAAGTATTTAAACTAAAGTAATTCATTCTGAGAAAGTATATTTTGTAATGTAATGTATAATGTAATTACAATGTAATTTAAAAAATAAAATATCTAAAAATAAATAGATTAAAAATATTTAGTAAATCAGTATCAAAAAAATAAATATAACAATTAATACATTTAAAAATTGTCATTTACAAAACCTTTGAAATTCACTGAAAAAAACCATAGGTTTCAGGCACGTTATAGTTAGGAATTAGCATTTAAAAAACCTTTGAAATTCACTGAAAAAACCATAGGTTTCAGGCACGTTATAGTTAGAAATTAGCATTTAAAAAACCTTACAAATTCACTGAAAAAACCATAGGTTTTAGGGACAGTTATAGTTAGTTGGACATTGCACTCGTACAAAACCCGTGAAATTCCCCCGTTATAGTTAGTTCAGCTAACTATAACTCCCGCCCCCGCAATGCACTGCTGATGACGTCACATATTACATCACTCATGACATGGTCAGTGACATCACTGATGACATCACTGATGACATCTCAAATGACATCACTGATGACATCATCCACGTGATAATCTGATGCACCTCCTCACACCCTAATATAACCTTTGATACACCCACTCTAAATTACAGACTGCCATTCGCAAAACCATAGACACTCCAACACCAATAACTACATACCCACTCACTGATTCTTAGGTCTACACACACATCCACTCACTCACCCGTACAGTCACTCATACTTACGGTCACTCAGTACAGGACTATCATATGCACTCATACTCCTATATAGACACTCAAACACCGCCACTCATCCATAGAGGTACTCACACACCTAGTCAGTCATGCAAATAATTAAACACACTGCCATTTACTCACCTATACAGTTATACACACACCAGCTCACTTACTCATACAACTACTAGCACATTCTTACGCTCTTATACAATCACTGATACAAGCACACACTCATCCATACAGTCACTCTCACAATCACACACTCTCGCTTATAGCTATTTATATACTCCAACACACATATATACTGCCTTTCACATATGTAGTTACTCACACATGTACCACTGGGACATACATTCACTCACTAACACACTCTTACACACTTACCCACCCATACAGTCTATCACAGATGCACTCTTGAAACCATCCACCCAGTGAATCACCCACTCACACAGGACACTCACGCCAACGCGCACGCCCAGCTATAAAAGGGGCTGATGACGCGACCGCGCAGAGGCGCTGTTCATTTCATATCAGTGATGCTTAGATGAAGGTTGCTGTTACGTTTTTTAAAATTACCACTGCACTGTTTTATATTTGTTGAATCTGGGGGGGCTTTTATATTGGTGACTGTAACGCCGCATTCTCACCGAGTATTGCGGGAGCTGTGTTAAAGCTCCGGGACTGCTTCCAATCTTGAAGCACCTTTTAGGTTAGCAGTCGAGTGTTTAGGACACTCACGCCAACGCGCATGCCCAGCTATAAAAGGGGCTGATGACGCGACCGCGCAGAGGCGCTGTTCATTTCATATCAGTGATGCTTAGATGAAGGTTGCTGTTACGTTTTTTAAAATTACCACTACACTGTTTTATATTTGTTGAATCTGGGGGGGCTTTTATATTGGTGACTGTAACGCCGCATTCTCACCGAGTATTGCGGGAGCTGTGTTAAAGCTCCGGGACTGCTTCCAATCTTGAAGCACCTTTTAGGTTAGCAGTCGAGTGTTTAGGACACTCACGCCAACGCGCACGCCCAGCTATAAAAGGGGCTGATGACGCGACCGCGCAGAGGCGCTGTTCATTTCATATCAGTGATGCTTAGATGAAGGTTGCTGTTACGTTTTTTTAAATTACCACTACACTGTTTTATATTTGTTGAATCTGGGGGGGCTTTTATATTGGTGACTGTAACGCCGCATTCTCACCGAGTATTGCGGGAGCTGTGTTAAGGCTCCGGGACTGCTTCCAATCTTGAAGCACCTTTTAGGTTAGCAGTCGAGTGTTTAGGACACTCACGCCAACGCGCACGCCCAGCTATAAAAGGGGCTGATGACGCGACCGCGCAGAGGCGCTGTTCATTTCATATCAGTGATGCTTAGATGAAGGTTGCTGTTACGTTTTTTAAAATTACCACTGCACTGTTTTATATTTGTTGAATCTGGGGGCTTTTATATTGGTGACTGTAACGCCGCATTCTCACCGAGTATTGCGGGAGCTGTGTTAAAGCTCCGGGACTGCTTCCAATCTTGAAGCACCTTTTAGGTTAGCAGTCGAGTGTTTAGGACACTCACGCCAACGCGCACGCCCAGCTATAAAAGGGGCTGATGACGCGACCGCGCAGAGGCGCTGTTCATTTCATATCAGTGATGCTTAGATGAAGGTTGCTGTTACGTTTTTTTAAATTACCACTACACTGTTTTATATTTGTTGAATCTGGGGGGGCTTTTATATTGGTGACTGTAACGCCGCATTCTCACCGAGTATTGCGGGAGCTGTGTTAAGGCTCCGGGACTGCTTCCAATCTTGAAGCACCTTTTAGGTTAGCAGTCGAGTGTTTAGGACACTCACGCCAACGCGCACGCCCAGCTATAAAAGGGGCTGATGACGCGACCGCGCAGAGGCGCTGTTCATTTCATATCAGTGATGCTTAGATGAAGGTTGCTGTTACGTTTTTTAAAATTACCACTGCACTGTTTTATATTTGTTGAATCTGGGGGGGCTTTTATATTGGTGACTGTAACGCCGCATTCTCACCGAGTATTGCGGGAGCTGTGTTAAGGCTCCGGGACTGCTTCCAATCTTGAAGCACCTTTTAGGTTAGCAGTCGAGTGTTTAGGACACTCACGCCAACGCGCACGCCCAGCTATAAAAGGGGCTGATGACGCGACCCCGCAGAGGCGCTGTTCATTTCATATCAGTGATGCTTAGATGAAGGTTGCTGTTACGTTTTTTAAAATTACCACTGCACTGTTTTATATTTGTTGAATCTGGGGGGGCTTTTATATTGGTGACTGTAACGCCGCATTCTCACCGAGTATTGCGGGAGCTGTGTTAAAGCTCCGGGACTGCTTCCAATCTTGAAGCACCTTTTAGGTTAGCAGTCGAGTGTTTAGGACACTCACGCCAACGCGCACGCCCAGCTATAAAAGGGGCTGATGACGCGACCGCGCAGTGGGCGCGCCTAAGGCAAGCCCGTCTGCGCCTGTCCGCGCCCGACCGGTCCCAGGTGCCAGAATCCCTGCCGGTTGCGCAAGGGCGCCGCTCATTTATACTACTGATCAACTCCAGCAGTATAGAGGGACGGTAAGGAGTAATTGTATTCATAGTATGTGTCCTGATGGGATGACTATGCAATGTGTGCACTGCCCCTTTCAATTCCATCCTGCCCTCAATGAGCATACAATCTCGAACCCAGCCACTGTTTTTAATATGCTTCTATTGAATTGTCGCTCAATGCCCAGACACTCTATTGAAATTAGATTACTGTTAGAGGAGGAGAGTCCAGATGTTCTGTTTTTAACAGAAACATGGCTAACGAGTGAGTCAGACCCGAGCCTTACGCAAGCCCTCCCCTCTGGGTATACTATTCAAAGACATGATAGAGAATATAACAGAGGAGGTGGCATAGCCATTATTTACAAAATTGGATTTAACTGTCGTGTGTTAGGGAATCCTATAGCCGACTGCGAGAGTTTGCTCTTTTCCATCGGCTTCTCCCACACATGTACTTTTTCTGGGATTTTAATTTATCGCCCTCCGGGGACATTGGGCAAATTTTGTAACGATCTCCCCGAGATCACAGCTAACCTAGCCAGCCCTTTGTCCAATTTCTCCCTCTTGGGAGATTTTAATATGCATTTTGATGACTACTCCTTACCAGCTACACGTGACCTAGTGGATAGTATGGAAGCCCTCCAATTTTTCCAAAAAGTGAGAGGCCACACCCACTCTCAGGGTCATTTACTTGATCCTATTTTTACCAATGCCACAGATCTTCAGGTTGGAAATCCTACTCCGCTTCCTTGGACAGATCACTCCCTCATTTCTTTCTCCTGGACCTGTAAAGCTAGTAGCAGATCGATGGTAACAACTACCAAGCTGCTCCGACCATGGTCACAACTCCCAGTAGAACGCTGGGTGTCAATACTTAACGACACCAGACCAGCACCTGAGTCTAACCCTATCAATGCAAACCATAACTTTGAAAATTGGCTGAGCTCTTCCTTAGATATAGTACTTCCAAAGAAACAAATTAAGGATAAAAATGGCGCAAATAGAACAGCCTGGTACACCCCCAATCTGCGTAAACTTAAGCAGTCTTGTAAACGGTCTGAAAGAAAGTGGAGGAAAGACTACTCCACTATCAATAAAACGATTTATAGGGAAGATATCAAGAAGTATAAGGAAGAAATTAAGTGCGCTCAGTCACTTTATTATGAAAACCAAATACTTTCAGCCCCCAACTCCTCTCGCGAAATATTTCGCATAGTTAAATCTATTATTAAACTTCCCCCGCCTATTTCCTGCGATGATATGTCATCTCGCTGTAATCTTTAGCTACTTTTTTTCTTTAATAAAATTCAATATATTTACTCCTCTTTTCATCAGACCACCGTTTCAATTAATGTCTCCCAATCAACAACAAAGGAGGCACTGATAATTGCATTTTAGCGGAAATTCCTCTCTTGGACCTCTCTGCCCTGCAAAGTATTCTTGGTCAGTTGAAGTCAGGTTCTCCAAAGGATACAGTTCCCCCCCTCTTTTTAAATCGGATTTTTGATACAGTGTCTACAACTATCCTAGATTTGATTAACGCTACATTCCGGACAGGTATAGACCCCTTCCCTTGGAAACAAGCAATGGTTAAAGCCTTGCTGATAAAACCAAACTTGGACCCTGAAATGTTAGGGAATTATCGCCCCATTTCATTGTTACCAGGGATCAGCAAAATTGCTGAAAAACATGTGAATGTTGTTCTGTCCGGGTTCTTGGAAAGCAATAACTGCCTTCATCCATCTCAAACTGGTTTTAGGCCCCAACAAGGCACAGAAACCGCTCTGCTAGCGGTGGTTGAGGGTACTAGGAAAATCCGAGACAACGGGGGCTGCGCTGCCATCGTGCTTTTAGATCTGAGCGCAGCCTTCGATACGGTTAATCACCAGCTGCTCATTCAGAGGCTTAGAGATATAGGAGTGACTGATCTGGCCCTTGAATGGATTTCTTCCTTTCTGGATGATCGATCTTTTCAGGTGTTTCATGAAGACTGTATCTCTGACCCTCTACCCCTCCGATGTGGGGTCCCTCAGGGATCCTCCCTGTCTCCCACTCTTTTCAACGTATATATGAGCTCCTTGGCAGGTGTTGTGGAGCCTTTCGGCATTCAAATTATCACATATGCCGATGATACGCAGCTGATTGTTTCTTTTAATCAGCTCAACACCATCGTCCCGGACTGGGCAATGTGTCTTCGAGAGATCGCAGTATGGATGGAGGGTTCATTCCTGAAGCTCAACGGATCTAAAACGGAGCTTATGTTCCTGGGTAAACCTTCTATACCCAACATAATATCCTCTTGGCCGAGCTGTTTCGGCCCTCCCCCTCCCCCCAAAGATTATATCAAGAGTTTGGGAGTCTGGCTAGACCGTAACCTCGATTTTGGGGAACAAGCAAGGAAGGTTGCTGGCAGCTGTTTTGGGCTGATGAGGATGATATGGAAAATCATTCCCCTCCTTCCTATTTCTGCAAGGAAAGTGGTAGTCCAGTCCCTTATACTTTCTAGGCTCGACTATGCCAACGCCCTATACTTAGGAACATCTTGCTCCACGATTAAGAAATTACAAATTGTTCAAAACTGTGCGGCACGACAACTCTTGAATATCCCCAGCCGACAGTCAGCAGGGGCTGCATTGGCCGCCCTTCACTGGCTGCCTATCCAGCAGAGAGTGCAGTTTAAGGCTCTCTGTATCACACACAAGGTTTTGCTAGGTCCTGGCCCACCTATCACACGCTCTCTCATGTCCTTTTATCATCCTGAGAGAACCCTGCGATCATGTAATAAACAGCTGGCTGTTGTTCCTAGAATTAGGAAGGCCCGCACAGGGGGTCGCCTCTTTTCATATAATGCTGCTAGGCTTTGGAACTCCCTCCCCTTTACCATTCGGTGTGAAACTAACCATCTGGCCTTTCGGAAACGCATAAAAACCTTCCTGTTTCCATGACTGAGATATAGACTATGAATTCGGCCTCTAGCGCTGGGATTCCTTTGGTAACCATGCGCTCTATAAATGTTTTACAATTACAATTACATCTATGCACAGAGTCGCACACACCCCACCCACACAAACACTCAGGCACCCATACAGATACTCAGACAACCAATCAATAACTCATATAGACACTCATGTAGCTATTCACAAACCCATGCAGCCACTTACACAGCAACAGACAGACGGATACAGACATTCACCCAGTTTAGTCACTAACCCATGCATTCAGTAAGATACATTTAATCACTCACTTACAGAGTTAGTCACGCACCTAGTAAATAATCCATTCAGACACTTATACACCCACTCATTCTTCAATACGCCTTTCCCTATATATATTAAACATATTTAAACTTTACAGAAACACACAGTCACTGGATGATGTCATCAGTGATGTCATTTGAGATGTCATCAGTGATGTCATCAGTGATGTCACTGACCATGTCATGAGTGATGTAATATGTGACGTCATCAGCAGTGCATTGCGGGGGGGCGAGTTATAGTTAGCTGAACTAACTATAACGGGGTAATTTCACGGGTTTTGTACGAGTGCAATGTCCAACTAACTATAACTGTCCCTAAAACCTATGGTTTTTTCAGTGAATTTCTAAGGTTTTTTAAATGCTAATTTCTAACTATAACGTGCCTGAAACCTATGTTTTTTTCAGTGAATATACATATGTGTGATCAAGCTTGCTGGTCAAGCGAAACGCGTTACCTATCTGGAATAAATACCAACTTTGAAAACTGAATACACCTCCGAGTGATCGCTTTATGGGAATTTCTGGAAAGTGAAATGATGTCCGGCGTACTCCGCCGGCAATAAGCGATCCTCTGCAAAGGGCGAGGGGAGACAGCAGGAGCAGAAACGGAAAGTATATATATATATATATATATATATATATATATATATATATATATATATACATATACATATACATACATATATTTTTATTGAAAGATGAATCATCACAACAGCACAATTCGGTAATCAGTGGTGTATGAAGGTCATACAGTGTTTTCCAGCCTGGCGTCCCACCCCTCCCCAGGGGATCAGGGCGCGTTGTATGTGAGCAGTCCCAAGCCTAGGGCACGGACATCAGGAGAGAGAGAATGGCATATTACACAAGCCGCCTCTAAAGTCGTGCCACTTCCCCCAAATCTTGACCCAATTCCCGGGGCAGCTCCTTCCTTCGTAGACAGCCCTTTCCGCTAGCATGCACCAATCCATTTATTTTTTCCAGGCCCCCACTCGGGGCCCCTGGCTGGCCCTCCATTCACGCGTGAAGTTATGTTTCACAACCATCAACCCCACAGTCATGAATATTTGGACCATACAGGTAAGGTCTGTGGCCTCCCACACATTGAGCAAACACCATTTCGTCCAGGCCCACACCGTCTCCCCCACATACCCCATTTAAACAAGAAATCACGGAACACCAAAAGTTCTGAATGGGTGGGCATCCCAGATCATTTCGAAAAACTGATTACAACCTCGATGACACAGAAAGGAGGTCGCCCTGCCCATTTGCACAAAGGTGGTGTAGGCGTAGTAGCTTCGATGTAGGATTTTTAATTGTACCAGGCGGAATCTGGTCCTAATGGCCACTTCTCGTGGGTATGCCAGCACCTCCTGCCAGTCCTCATCATCCATCCCTCCCAGGTCCCTGTCCCACCTTTCCCACAGTCGAACCAGTATATCAGGTCTGTTGTGGAGCAACTTCTTCTAAGTGAGTGAAATTGCCTTTCTGGGCATGTGTTCGTCAAGGAGGCGATCTTCCAGGGGAGAGGTCTCAGGGAGTTCTTTCCATTTCTGTATCGCTGCTTGGAGTGCGTGGCGGATTTGGAGATATCTGTAGGACTCGGTGGTTGCGTTGTGGTAATCCTGCTGTAGGTCCGCAAATGGGACGACTCCCCCATTGTCGCCATAGTTCCCCCACCTGGGAGATGTCAAAGAGATCCCATTTGTGATAGCCTTGTGCCCTCCCCAGCATCCCCAGTAGTGCGTTATCCCAAAGCAGGGAGGCAGAAGTCAGTTTGTCCTTCCAGCACAGGTCCTGAAGTACCGAACGCCAAAGGCTAAGTGTGGTTGCTGTAGGGAGTGGAAAGGTCCGGGCGTGAGTCGCCATACAGTGCCTTGATATAATCCCCGAGTGCATGGCCATCATTTCAAGTCAGTAGGCTTGTTCTCCGTCAGGGAGATGGGCCCAATGGTTGACCACAATGAGTTGTGCAGCCCAATAGTATTGTTGGACGTCGGGGAGTGCGATGCCCCCATCATACCACCCCCTCGTCAATTTCTGTAGGGCGATAGGTGCATGCCCCCATCCCAAAGCAGGGTACAGAGGTCTTTGTTTATGGTCTGAAAGTAGGTGGGAGGTACAAGAAAAAGTGTGTTTTGGAGTATATCTAGAAATCGGGGTAACGCATAATTTTAAACAGGGCAGCTTTCCCTAGGAGGGACAGAGGCAGAGCCCTCAAATGTTGGATATCATGTCGAAGACGCATCACGGGTGGTTCCAGATTTTGGGCGTAGAAGGTCTCAAAATTTGCGGAGATGTAAATTCCCAGGTATTTGAACCCATCTGTTGCTACGTTTACCGTACAGTCCCGGGGCAGTCTCAGGGCCTTCCCATGTAGAAGGTATATGAGTGATTTATCCCAATTGATTGTGTATCCCGAGTAGCGTTGAAATATTGTGAGGATCTGCATTGGTCTGTTGATGGAAGTGGGAGGGTCAGAGAGATACAGGAGAATGTCACCCGCATATAAGGAGATGCAGTTTTCCCATCCATCCATCCACCTAAGCCCCCGAATCAGGGGGTCTTGTCTAATCCACAGCGCTAGAGGTTCGAGGACCAGGGCAAATATGAGCGGCGACAGTGGGCAGCCCTTGCGTGTCCTAGGTTTCAGAGGAAACACGGAGGGTGCACTGCTGTTGACTGTCACTTGTGCAAGAGGGGTAGCGTGTAATGGATGATGTCAAGAAGCGTGGGCCTAGGCCCACCCTTCTCAGGGCCTCAAACATATATGGCCACTCGTTAGTGTTAAAGGCAAAGCGGGCATCAAGTGATAGCACCAAGGCGTCTTCTGGAAGCCCAGCTGCACAACCCAGGACACCATGAAGGCGACGTTATTAAGGGAGGTGCTACACCCTGGCATAATGCTGGACTGATCTGATAGTGATGTTACAACCTGGAGGAGTCTAGTGGGCAGTAATTTTGCCAGTATTTTGACTTCTGCATTCAATAGTGATATGGGCCTATAGGAGGCGCACATGTCTGGGGCTTTCCTTCCTTATGAATTACTACGATATTACCTAATCTTTGGTTATGGGCAAAATACCAGCATTCCGACTTTCTCTGAACATGTGAAGTAGGTATGGTGATATCACTATGGCTGCCCGGTGGAGCCCGGTGGAGACAGAGGGGCCGAAATCGATTCGGGCCGGAAAAGATACCGACCAACTCGGTACGGGATAATAGTCCGACCGACACGTACCGGCGTTGCCCGACCTGGGAAGTACGATGAAATGCATGTGAATCACGACCGACTCGTACGGAACTCAAGGCGAACTACCGACCCGGACGGAAACAAGCTATCCGTCCGGAAAACCACGCGAATCGAACCGACCGACACGCACCAGGAAGAAACCCGAACGAAACGAACCCGCGAACTCCGACCCGCGCAGTACGATGCAATGGGTGCAAAAGCAGACCGATTCGCACGGAGCCCAAGCCGTACGACCGACACGCATACAAAACACAGCCGAACAAACACAATACACCGCGACCGACGCGTACGCCGCATATGAAACAGAGCTGAAACACAGCGGGAACGACTCGGAGAGGCGCGCACGAGATAACTGCAACGTCCTACTCGGTCAGAAGAACGACTCCAACATGCACAATAATCACAAATGAAAAAATACAAAAAAAGAGGGCCAAACAAGCAATGACAAAGCCAATAAATACAGGGGGTGAAAAAATGGAACAAGGACACACCCCCAACTCCACCTACATAAAGGCCACAAATCCCTACCATGATCCTTTGCAAATTCCACTGACCTGCCAGCAGAGAACACCATCACACAGCAAACACAGACACACACACAGCTCATCCAACACAAAAGCCACACACCATTAGCACCTCAACAAATAGCACCCTCACACACACACAGCAAAACCTACACTCACACACCCTCACTTGCACACACACACACATCAATCACCACCACCACCCATCACCATGCCCCTAAAGAAGAATCCAAAGTTCCTAGATAGTGAATTGGAAGTCATGGTAGACGAGATCCTGAGGGTAGAGCCACAGTTGTTTGGCACATTGGTCCAACAGACCCCCATGTCGCAGAAAACCAAGATGTGGGTGAGGATCGTCGACAGGGTGAACGCACAATCACCATGTTTGCGCACAAAGGAAGACATCCAGAACAGGTGGTATGATGTGCGCAGGAGGGTCAGGGACCTACTGAAGAAGGATTACCTCCTGAGCCAGCACACCGGCAGTGGCCCTCCTGCCAAACCAGTATACCTCAGGCCCTGGGAGGAGAAGGTGCGGGCCATCCTACCACAAGTGAGCGTATATGGACTAACAAACATCCCAGAGCCTGGTGAGTACACAACTAATATGCACAATATTGTGTGCCAATACACACACATCACTGTCAAGGGGACAGTCAAACCATGCACCCCTAGCAAATCAACAGCGAACAAAAGATAATCATCCCAAAAAGTGTATGTCAGTCAGATAAACACAATACATGCCATCTCATAGTGATATGTAACTGTGTCATGACATGTACAAATCCAATACCAAATTGAGCTAGGCAGTGGCACAAATCTAACCAACAAACACTGTCAGATATTTAGCCACCACTAGAACACCACCTCACAGGGAAGCTCACAGAAAGGAAGGAATCCTGTGTATGCTGGTGAAGTCAGTGTAGCCAAGAGCATGATGGGACTCGTAGTAACAGATAATGGGCAGCCTCACATTTGGACCATCAACACCACTCAGTACCATGCTCACAACACAGGGAGTGGATAAGGACTGACAAGATGGCTGACACTGGGTACTGCTGTGGGGAGCACAAGGCCCTGCTGGGAACTGTGCACCAACAAACAGCACAACACCACTGCCTGACATCCTGAAAGCCAACTTGCACTCCCTGCAATGCAAGCACGTTGCATGGTGGGATATCTGGCTGGGTGGGAAGGAGGACTCACAGCACTGACCATAGTTACAAGCAGCTCACCTCACACAACCCCTCAACACAAACTCCACATAACCCACCTGGGAGAATGCTATGCCTCACATACCAAATGAAGATCCCACAAAGAACCACCACCCTGGGTAATGCTGTGTGAAGCACAGGGACACTCTTGGGACTTGTAGCCAAACAAACGCAAGGACAACACTGTCAGCCTTCCTGTCAGCACAGGCACACTACCCCACAGGGAAGCAGAGTCCAAAGGAAGGAAGTACGGGCATGCTGGGAAGGGGGTGTAGGCAATAGCATGATGGGAGTTGTAGTCACAGATACTGCTCACCCTCACAATTGGCCCATCAACACCACTCTGAACCATGCTCACATCACAGGGAGTGGATAAGGACTGACAAGATGGCTGACACTGGGTACTGCTGTGGGGTGCACAAGGCCCTGCTGGGAACTGTGCAACAACCAACAGCAAGACACCACTGAATGACATCCTGAGAGTCAACCTGAACCCACTGCAAGGGTGGCATGCTTCATGGTGGGATAACTGGGCTAGGTGGAGAAGGATGGCCGGATGTCCACCAAATACAACAAATGCTGGCCATGCACACACCTCAACATTCACATTGAAATGCCCCAGGTATGCATGACAATGTGCTACACCAATATCAACCTCTTACTGTGACAACTTAGGACAATGCAATGTACATGCCCGCATCCAGAGGTACAGTCACAACTGTCAGGTGTGTGAACCATTGATGCCTGTAGAAACATAACATACAATGTGTGTCTCTTCCAAATACAGGTGATGATGATGGGGAGGATCACAAAGAAGAGACAAGGGAATGAGCCTTCTCTGACTCCCCTACCGTCACTGAAATCTCACACAACAGAGAAGTACTAAACAAAATAAAAAATGCAGTGCGTGTGGGTATTGTAGGGCTTGTCCCCTGTCCCTCAATGGGAAAAGTATTGACATCGGGTTGAGTCGCCCTTGGGAACAGCGAAAGCACCACCGGTAATGGGACATTATGCGTGTGGGTATTGTAGGGCTTGTCCCCTGTCCCTCAATGGGAAAAGTATTGACATCGGGTTGAGTCGCCCTTGGGAACAGCGAATGCACACCACATGCAATACAGATAATGTGATCTATCTAATAAGATGCCCATGTATGATGCAGTATGTTGGTATGACGACTCGCAGAGTAAAAACTCGCATACTTGAACATGTGAGCACCATACGATGTGGGAAAACTAATATTAAACTTACTGCCCATTTTTTTGAAAAAAAGCATACCGAACAAGAGTTGAGGTGGACTATTTTGGACAAACCTTTTATTCCACCCAACACAGTAGATATTTCAAGCTTTCTCTTGGTTAGAGAACAGCATTATGTGGACAGGCTAAAAAGTAGTACTAGGGGTTTGAATGATTGTATACCCTGGTTCCATCTGTATGGGGTTAAAAACAACTGAAAACAAATAAATATATATTGTTGTTCTATTGCTGGGTTGGGCAGAGTGATAAGGATGGATACATGACTTGATGCAATATTTGGCAATTTGTTAACAGAACGTTGCTGCAGGGTCGATGTGTAATATCCACTTGTTTCACTGGCTGGACAATATGTATGATCACCCTATGGGGTAGATAGGCGCCATGAGTTGATGTTGCATTCTGGTGATTGAGTTGTTCTTGTGAGTCGACTCAGTATGTACGATTGGGCTTACCTAAATGGTGAAGGTTCCAGTCTCAAGATGGCCACCGTCCTGTGGGTTAGCGTGAGAGTGAGTCTCTCTTTTGTTTTGCTAACTTTTGGTTCTCGAGGTAGGACGTGATGACGTAGACACTACGAACGAGGGGCGTGTCAGATACCCGGTCGCGTCAGTGAATTTCCTTTTGAAAAGCTGCCAATGGCGGGGGGAAAATATCGACGGAGGACCGATGTGAGGCATTGACCCTGAGTGGCTCTGTGGAGTAGTAAGTGGTTGCTGGAGGGGGTTATTTGGTGATCTTACAGTTGAGACGACCATCGGTATAATTTGCCTCAAATACGAGAAGTATCTCAGCAATGGTCGGTTGTTTTCGGACTGTTTAAACAGCATTGGCCATGTGGTCTCTCCCTATTTCCCGACAGAGTGTGACGACAAGACCACGGTCCTACAAAGGTCCCGGGTTCAGAGTAATTCTTGTGAACTCGTGTAAGTTGGCAACCTTATTTACTTTTTGAGGTGTGCACACGGATGCATTGTAGATTGGGCTCCTAGCATTGAACCGGAGCATGAGGAAGAGATGTGTGCATTGAAATTTATCTGTAACAGCACGATGGAATCCGGTGTGAATAACTGTCACAGGGTTGTGATGGTGATAAAGGGTGTGCTCACAGGGTGTGGATCAGGGTTTGAACAGATGAATTAAGGCTGGTTTTTATGATATACTACAGTTGAATCAATTGGAGTGAATTTTAGATAATTTTTTTAAGGAACAAGAACTGGGGCGGCGGAACTTTAATTAAACGTTAATATTCTTCCACAGAAAAGGAGTCCTCTCGGAAATGATCCCAGAGTGAAGCAATAGTGGACATTGTTCGTCTGAGTATTTAAGGTAATATACCCAATTAGGGTTTGAGACTACATAACTAGGGACCAACACCCTGATGAATGCCAGAGCGATCCAGTTGGGCGCATAGAATTGGCAGAAACATGTTGGTATTCGCAGCAGGGGTATAGGGGCCTTTACCTCCCCTGAATACCCCGAGATTCAAGTTTTAATCCTACCAAGGGGCGACAGGAATAAAGAATGATTACGGTTGCCCGTTAGGTAGTTTTAACTATATGTGTCTGCACTTTTTGGTCCCTTTTCAAGGAAATATTCTTTCCTTTGTTTGTCATTGTCGTATGTGTTCTTTTATATATACTGTACCTTCACCACTAATCTTCAATCACAAAAAATATTTTTGCGCTCCACTCAGTGTGTTGGTCTGCACCTGGGTGTTTGATGCGGCCCTATGATGAAGCATGACACTGCAAAGTGTGTGAGGGCAGTATTAAGACATTTTCTGTCTTTCCTTGTTTCTTGTTGTCCTTGTGATATCGACTAGCGGTCGGTTTACTAAGGAGGTTTCGTGGAGTTCAGTACCTCCTGCATTTTTTATTTTGTTTAGTACTTCTCTGTTGTGTGAGATTTCGATGATGATGGGGACACAGCAGCAGGCGAGGAGGAGTCCCTGTCCCAGGCTCCGGGGGACACAGAGCTCACTGGTGTGGAACAGCCTCTGCCCTCCTCGGATGGCGAAGACCTACCTGGCACCTCCAGTGTGAGTCATCATGCAGCACCAGCTGGACCAACACCTGCACCCCCTGCACCCAACCCTCCAACAACTGCCAACACACAGACCACCCCCGCTGACACGGACAGACCAAGGACCACCGATGGCAACAGCACAGGGCCCCAGGCCCAGCGTGGAGCAATGGATGACAACACCACTAACAACCCCCAAGGGGGCCTTGGGTCACCTGTGCGTGCCACCGCAGGTCCTGCACGTGTCGCATGGGGTGGTGGGAGGGGTGGTAGACATAGGTCGCTGCTTGCAGAGGGGTCTGGACTGCATGATGACCCACAACTGGCACGCATCGCTGATGCGTACCAGGATAGCACCGGAGAGGTCAGACAGGTCGTGGGGATCCTCAAGGACATACAACAGCAGCAGGCTGCCCATCATGCCCGCTTGGACTCCCACATGTCCCATGTGGAGACACACATGTCTCGCATGGAGTCCAAGTGGGACACATTGCAAGAACTCACAGCGGTGCATAGGGACATATTGACATGCCTCCGCCAGATTAGCACCAACATGGCCACACCTCCCTGTGTGCCCACAACATCTGGTGCTGCAACAACTGACACCGCCACAGGGAGGGAGGAGGACTCTGGCGGAGACTCCCCTGCACCGCCGCAGCCTGCACGTGAGGGTCCCCCCAAAGAAGAGGGGTCGTCCGAGGAAGGAAAACTGAGAGGTTGATGGCCACGTACATCCCCCAGGAAGCCAACACCTGTTCCGGAAATTCTCCTTTGTGTGCAAACGTTTCACCCTGTCGAATGCAACACTACTCTCCCACATGACATGGGGAGTTCAAGTTGGACTAATGTATCATATGACTGTGGACTTCACTCAGGACATTTCTGCTACCAAGACTTCCAACTCATCTGGGAACTTTGGATCACAATCCCAATGTACAGCACCCACCATCCTGTGCACTATACACACACACATTTCTGTAAATAAAATCACTAGTACACCATACTTGCCTCTGTTGTTATTCAAATGTGGATACTGTTATGGTGATGATGATCTGCTAAATTACACTGTGTATGCTAACTGCTACAGCAAGTACAACACCGTCGTGTGAGTCATGGTGACGTGACACATATGAGGGAGTCACACCACTAGGGCTACACAACACAGAGACACCAGGGCCATCGGACTCATCGCCCACAGTGATGTTGCCAGGAAATACAGTGGAATGCACAGACACCACACCTATTCAGAGTCTGTGTCAACTAGCTCACAGGTGCAGTAAGCAAATGTCAGTCAGATGTGTGACCACAGACAACGCACATCCCAAAGTGAAGCACAGTTTCATTACACATTTGCAACATGTTGTTTCCACTACAAATGCAAGGCTTACCCACGTGGCAGTGGCCACACAGTCAACAAGTGCAGAAGATATGAAGTCCAGGGGTGTGTGGCACATCACTTGTAGGCAAACTACTGCTGCCACCCTGAAAGCTGAATCATGGTCTCGGGGGATCCAAGTTGACCAAAGTACTCAGTAAGCACCCTGTGAAGGACAGACATGACACACAGTTAAAACCACTGAAGAACAGGACAGAACTGCAATACTCATGCCCAATACATGTCACAAGACAACTACACAAAACCAAGTTAGCATGTCAAAACTGTTGGGGAGTACAGACTACCTGTAAGGACACATTGCTGCACACTCAAACAGCACCAGAGCACCACCCACACATATCATGCAAACTCACATCATTCACATTACATCTCCCTGGATACTCACATTCAGCTGAAGAAGTTGGTGATGAGCTGTGTGCGGACATCACCATCATCATCATCATCATCATCATCACTGGCATCGTGGTCCAGGCCAGGATCCTCCACAGGTGGCGGACGTTGGTCATCGTCATCCAGGATGAGAGGCAACTCCTTCCGCACTGCCAGGTTGTGTAGCATGCAGCAGACGATGACAATCTTGCACACCTTTGCTGGGGCATATGGGAGGGCCCCTCCTGTCTTGCCCAGGCAGTGGAAGCGGCTCTTCAGGAGACCAAAGGTCCGCTCAATCACTCTCCTGGTCCGACCATGTGCCTCATTGTAGCGCATCTGGGCTGGTGTCACAGGGTTCTTGAGGGGTGTCAGCAACCACGGCATGTTGGGGTATCCGGAGTCACGTACGGACAGACAAGTGCACATTAGCTGAGTTGGAAAAGTGGGTGGAATACTACAGATCAGAACACACACAATGGTACAAAGTCAGTACACACCGACAAGCCAGGCACGCTGGTTCTGCATCTGTGCCATCATCCTCGGGATGCGACTACTCCTCATCACGTAGGCATCGTGTGCTGAACCAGGGAAACGGGCACACACATGTGTGATGCTCATATCTGCAAGACATACCACCAGAGCATTGATCGAATGGTAATGTTTACGGTTCCGGTATGCCTGCTCATGTGCCTGTGGTGGCATCAAAGCCACATGTGTCCCATCAATGGAGCCAATGACATGTGGCATCCTCCCCAGGGCATAGAAGTCACTCTTGACGTCAGTGAGTTGTTGACGTGTAGGGAAATAGATGTACTGGTTCAGGCATCTCAACATTGCCTCCAAAACATCGCGTAGCACACGGCTGAACATAGTCTGTGACATCCCACCGGCAGTCGCCACAGTGTGTTGAAAGGTACCGGTGGCAAAGAAGTGTAGGGCTGCCATTACCTTCACCTTGGGTGTCAGCGCCGTAGGGTACGTCCGGCCAGGTTGCAAATGTGGTGCCAGGCGCACTGCCAAATCATCAATCAGCTGCCTGGTGAAGCAGTACCGTCGGATGCTGTCACGTTCCACCATCGTTGCCAGGTCAGGGAATGGTCTATGGACAGCTGGAGCCCTGCAGTGCATAGGTTGAAGAAAGAAAGATTGTCAGTCACCCCACATATGTGCCATTCACCATACTCAATTTAAATGTAAGTCCGTTTTTATATAGCGCAGCTACTCACCCTTATGGGTCTCAAGGCGCTGGGGGCCGTCGTGGAAATTAAGTGAATTATTGCCCAGAGTCACATGGTGCTGAGCTAAGCTGCTGCCGGAGCCGGGGATCGAACCGTGAACCCTGTGCTCCAAAGTCAGCTGCCCTGGCCGCTGCACCACACCTCTCCATGATACATCATTACGAGACACAAGTACTTGATGTGTGTGCCGTTCTGTTCGGACATAACTCACACCTACATGCCCATCATCTAACTTCTCAGTACAACATGTGTGCACAACAGGTACCAGGTTGTGCTATGGGAAACCATTAGGCTGTGTCACAGTACCCATTTCCTGCTGTCACGTTCCACACACACACCACAGTGACATGTCTGGACAGATGCGCCACAGGCATCACAGCTCATTGACAGGTAGATTCCCAGTGACCCTGTCTTGCCACATGGACACTGGCATGACATGGCGTATCATGTACACGTCAGAAAAACAAACATGACTCCCACAGGTAGTGGCCCCTGTCGCCTCCGCAGGACAGACATGGACGCCAGTGACGCACAACATCAAAGTCCATGCACAAACAACGTTGATGTGGAGACTGTCTCCCATCGTGCACATGGAATCAGAGACATCGGAAACACAACATGCACACAGACTGTGGAGGGACATCACTATTGTGGCAATGGGTCATCCTGTGATGTACATGCCATCCCCCATGGGACCCTGGGGGTATGTGACATGTCACACACATACACAACCTGGAAATGTGACCATGCCACATGCTCCGAAATGAACTGTTGCACATCACAGTGGTCATGTGCACAACACACAAAGGACCCTGTCCCCATTAACACATGCACAGCCTGGGTGTGGCTGCCCACAAGTGCCACCACAGAAACCACGTTAACCCCCATACACAGAAAAGGTAATGCAGCCTTACATGCCTTAGGAAACAGTGTGGACTGGGTGTGGTGTTGTAGGTGTGCACCTGTGTGTCTGGCAGGTATATGTGGCTGGCATACGTTCACCAGTGACAAGCATGGTGACATATGCGACTGACCTGTACAGGTACACGTTGTAAAGCTATGGACCGATCGGTGTGCCCGGCCAGCCCATTGCATCGGTTGTATCCCGAAATACGCGTTGTACAGCAATAGACCGATCGGTGTGCCCGGCCGGCCCATTGCATCTGTTGTGAGCGGGTACGCGTTGTATCCCGAAATACGCGTTGTACAGCAATGGACCGATCAGTGTGCCCGGTCGGCCCATTGCATCTGTTGTATTCCGAAATACGCGTTGTACAGCAATGGACCGATCGGTGTGCCCGGCCGGCCCATTGCATCTGTTGTATCCCGGAATACGCGTTGTACAGCAATGGACCGATCGGTGTGCCCGGCCGGCCCATTGCATCTGTTGTGAGCGGGTACGCGTTGTATCCCGAAATATGAGTTGTACAGCAATGGACCGATCGGTGTGCCCGGCCGGCCCATTGCATCTGTTGTGAGCGGGTACGCGTTGTATCCCGAAATACGCGATGTACAGCAATGGACCGATCGGTGTGCCCGGCCGGCCCATTGCATCTGTTGTATCCCGGAATACGCGTTGTACAGCAATGGACCGATCGGTGTGCCCGGCCGGCCCATTGCATCAGTTGTGAGCGGGTACGCGTTGTATCCCGAAATACGCGTTGTACAGCAATGGACCGATCGGTGTGCCCGTCCGGCCCATTGCATCTGTTGTGAGCGGGTACGCGTTGTATCCCGAAATACGCGTTGTACAGCAATGGACCGATCAGTGTGCCCGGCCGGCCCATTGCATCTGTTGTATCCCGGAATACGCGTTGTACAGCAATGGACCGATCGGTGTGCCCGGCCGGCCCATTGCATCTGTTGTGAGCAGGTACGCATTGTACAGCAATGGACCGATCGGTGTGCCCGGCCGGCCCATTGCATCTGTTGTGAGCGGGTACGCGTTGTATCCCGAAATACGCGTTGTACAGCAATGGACAGATCGGTGCGCACGCATTGGCTGGGGCCTGGCATGGCAACAGACGCGTTTTCGAAGCTCCGAGTCTGATACAGTGAATTCAGTTGGCCAGCCACAACAATGTTGCAAAATCATGGGTGTCATGAAGTTGAAGATTTGAAGGATGCTGTGGGCGTGTATTAGTGCTGCTATTCCATGGATTGGTCAGATTCAGAAGATGCAAACGACTTGGACCTATCACTTTGGACACATGGGACAGTATCTGCCTCTGCAGCACACATATAATGTTGGCTGTTCCCCTGAGAGCTCACTTGCCTGCACTACATGCTCCAGGACCACATCTGCCACCAACACTGCTGCTGTCTCTGCATCCTCTGGCTACTGCAATGGCACGTACTGTGGAGAGAGCCCCAGCCTTCAGCCTTGAGGAGAACCAGGCCCTGCTGGACAGCCTCCTTCCACAGTACAGCAAGCTGTATGGGACACCAGGGGAGCAGGTGAGTGTGCTGTCCACTGCCTTTCTAATTTTGCATGTTGTCTGACTAGCAGGACTTACAGTGTGCACACCACTGCCTAGCATGCTCACTGAGTAGTTCTGAGCCCCCAAAGTGTGTAGTTACATGCACTGAACAGGTACAGTGCAGTAACAGTGCATTCCAACAAGGTTTACTTTCCATGCAATGATACCATGTAGTAACTGCTGGCAAACTGTTCATAGCCATCGTTGCACTGCCTGTGTACATCATGTGCCCCAGTGATTGAGACATGTATATCCAACTGTGTGATGCACGGATATGTTGCATGTGTAGTAATGGCATTTTCACTTTGTCATCCTCACAGGTTGATGCCCACCAGGAGCAGAAAATCTGGCTGACCATCGCCCGGGCAGTAAGATCCGTGGGGGACTACAAGCGCCGGATCCGCAACTGCCAGAAGAGGTGGCAGGACCTTCGAGGCTGGACCCGGAGGATCGCAAGGGTCCAGCTGAAGCTGTCGCCTCCTCGCAGGAGGGGCGGACACCGGACCCTGACCCCCACATGCTCAGGATCCTGGCGGTGGTCTTCCCTGACCTGGATGGGCAGCTGAAGGCCAGACAGCAGCAAGGAGGGGGTGAGTCCATGACAGCACTGTGCACTTTGTCTGACATGCTATGTGCCCTCCTCTGGCCTGGTTAAACTTCCACAGTACATCAGTCTTGTGGTCCAGGACCCATGTCCCTCTATTGTGACATGCCCACTCCTCATCTGATACGCATATGTATGGCACTTACAGTCAGGAAATTGTGTCACTTGGGGACTGTGTCATTGCATTTTGCTTTGCTCAAGGTGGGGGACAGCATTTGTTCCGGTGACTATGTTGTGGGATTCATGGGTGGGTCAATTGCTCACACAATGCCCAAGTCCTGACATGTAATCTGGGTGTAACTTTGATATGTGGTCCACTTGCTGATCTGATTCACCACATGTCCCTGGGGTATGTGGCACACCCCCATGCTGTGGGTGGGAACAATGTTTGGGCCTCAGGAGTATGTATATCAAGTGTGTCACACATGCTTAGACACCTGCCTACTGTCCAGGACTCATCCCTCTTACAGGTGGAGCTGGACAGTCATGCCTACTCCAGGGCATACAATACACTCTGTACTCCCACTCCCGTGGATCATCTGACATGTTGTGATCAGTGACATGTTCCCTCAGGTGTCTGCCTCTGTGTCATTGTGCTGTGGCTTCGTTGTCAGGACTACTGGTATGTTTGTCGGTTAGGGCTCAGCATGCCATCTGAGATGTGACCATGAGAGACGATACTTCTGTGACTTATAGGTGTCTGATCACTTGACTGTGCACACAGGTGTATGCGACTGTGACTTTCAGGCAGCTGTTTTTCATTCACAGCACACTGTGAGGTGCTCATGTTCAGAGAGTTGTGTTTCGTGTCCCCCATATGTCCAATTGGTATGACGTGGACAAATAGTAGTTCAGATGATGTTGTTTTTGGGGGATGGACATGTGCACTTGTCAGTTACATAACTTGCATTCCCCATGTCCTAGGATTGTGACACAGTGCAGACTGTTGTTGGCTGGCTGCCATGGCCATGTGACTGGAGACAGTGATGTATGACTTTGCACGCATGCCTGTGTCATGGCATTAAACTTCCTAAGACTGATCCTGCAGGGGAGTGACATGTGCAACATGCACCCCATTGTGGCATTGACTATCCGGACATGGGTGGATCATGGTGTCTGGTGCTGGTATGCATCACATGCATTTCTATTTAGACTCTGGCCATCCCTTTCTCTGGACACCTGCACTGACTCAGTGGCAAGAGATGTGATGTGTGCATGTTCACATACTTCACCGTGTTCCCTGCAATGTCCAACAACTGTGTAGGTGGTGCATGTGTCCACACTGGGGTCTTACCATCAGACAGGCACCAGACAGATGGGTGCAAGGGCAGGAGGGGTGTGAGTCCCATGGTTGACCATCAGACTGACAATTGGCTTCCCGAATCTGTGTGAGGACTTTAGGCAATGTTCAACTAAGGATGCCAGGTCTTGCTCTGTGATGTGCTGTACTTACTGTGGTGTGTGCGGTCAGTGCAGGTGACTGATGTTTGTCTGTTTCCCTAATTGTTTGCAGATACATCCACAGCCACAGGAGGGGACAGCTCCACGGACCAGGAGGAGCTGCGGAGCCAGACTGGGTCAGCATCCGACGAGTGGTCAGAGGGACCCAGTGGCACAGAGGGCGAGGGGAGCCACACCGAGGAGTCCTCAGCACCATCCACCTCAGCTGAGGACCACAGCAGCTCGGAGGATGACTCCCTTGTGGAGGTGGGTCTCAGCAGCCACCAAAGGCAAGCTAGTCTGTCTGGCCCCGCCACCACCGCCCTCCCATTGGCTCCCATTCCTGAGGTCCGTGGAGGCTCCCGTGCTCGGGAGCGTGTCTCCTTCGTGCCAGGCACCGCACCCCCTGCCCCTGTGTCCCCTGCTGCCCTGAGTGAGGAGTCTGTGTACCTCCTTCGGCAGCTCCATGTAGGGCAGACAGCAATGCTGAGTGTCCTCCATGCACACACCACTCTGTTGACACAGCTGGTGTCGTTCATGGAGGGCATCTCGACGGGTATGTCTGCCCTACAGAGGAGCAATAAGTCCATGGACTCCTCCCTGACGGCAGCCGTGTCCCTCCTCCAACAGTCCCTCACCCCTCCCACCTCTGCCCCATCCACACTTCCTGCCACCCTACCTGTCCAAAGCACATGCACACCTGCACAATCACCCAAGCACACAGACACGAGCAGCACAGACACACCCAAGAGAAAGGCAAGACGTGCACACAAGCATCTTCAGGGGACTGATACCACACACACAGGGGATGGGGAACAGACACACACACAGGCATCCACAGTCACTCCGCAGTCCTCCAAATCCTCTCCCTCCAAGACCCCTTCCCTTGCCTCACCTGCTACCCCACCTACACAGCAGATCTTCCTGTGTGACCTCGGCCTCTTCCCCTCCGATCCTGTTGATCCAGCATACCGGGGGAAGAGGAAGTCCACCCACACAGAGGGGAGTGCCCCTCGCCCCCGGACACCCTCCCCCAGGCGCAGGCAGACACAGGACCCCATTCGGAAGTCCCCCCGGACCAGGAAGAGCAAGACCCCACCACCACCAACACGCAGCTCCACCACCCAGGCTCTCTCCTCCATCCCCCAGGCCACCACTCCACAGGTTCCCCCGCCACACCCTGCCCCAGGTTCCCCCACACACCGATACCGCATCCCCAGACTGCTTAGGCCCTCCCCCCTGTCACTTGCTCTTCCACCCCCAACCCAGACGCTCTGCCTGTTAGTGCCACTGGTGTGGAGACCGGGTCCCCCCCCTCTGTCCTGCCCACCTCATCTGCCCACCCTTCCACTCCCTTGGAGTCATGCACTGCAGTGGAGTCCACAACCACCCCATCTGACTCGGGCACTGCAGTGGGGACCCAGTCCACTACATCAGACCAGCCCACTGCAGTGGTTGCAGCACCCACACCAACTGACTTGTGTACCACAGTGGTGCCGGCCCCCCTGAGTCAGACACCTCCACTGCAGTTGCCGGTGACACTCCTGCACCCACCACCCCTTCACTGCCTCACTCTGCCATCCCCTGATCCTGTCCATGCGGTGCCTGGCCTGCCCCTTGTATGCCCCTCCAAGGGGGATGTCCCCTGTCCGTACCAGTGCAGGCAAGCAATGTTGTCACTTATCACCCTGTTGGGACTGTGATTTTGGACTGGCCATTGGCCTTAATTTCCTTTGGACTTCAGAGTTTTCCTTGACATTTGCTGAATAAAGCCTCTTTTTGTTTAATTGTGGGTTTTCTTTTGATGTACATGATGTGGATGAGTAGCATCCTGCATTTGCAGTTGTAATAGTGTTCATATCAGGAAAATTAAGTGTTGCTGTGATGGACTCCATGTGGTCCATGGGATATGTGTCCTGTTGTAGTCTGGATCTATGGCATCCTTTGCTGCAGTCTGAGGGTGTAATGTTCAGCATTTGACACAGGGATGTACGTTTAGCATTTGTAAATGAACATCTTTGTCTTACACTGATGCACATCTGGTGGGCTTACCACTGTTCAATGTTCCGATTTCCCTGACTGTGTGCCCAGCTCCACTGGACATGCAGTTTTGCACATCAATGTCGAAGGACTCATCTGTGTATACAGTGTAACTTGCTTGACACCTGTTTTGGGTGTATGCAGATGACTGACGTGACACTCCCGTACCCAGGCTGATGTGAGCAGAGCCTTCTGTGTGTTGTAGTTGTTGACTCACTGACGGAGTGTTCTGCTGACATGTTTGGGTCGTGCACAGACAAGGTTTGGCACAGCGGACCTTCCACAGGAGTGGAGTGCCCTCATGGCAGTGTGTAATCCGGTGACATTGCGTGGGCCTGTGTTGTGTGTTGTGTAAGCATGTCTGTGCGTGTTCCCTTCCCTTTTCCTACACAGGCTGTGTCCCTAGGGATGTTCCTGTTTGTGATGCTTGCTGAGTTGTTCTGTGTTCATCCAGCATCTTGGACCTGGTTTCTCCGTGATGTGGGTGCATGGCAAACTAATGTTCATGAGGTTGTCATCCCAGGTTGTCTTTATTGTCAGGGCTGGGGATGTGGTCAAACGCAGATGGGACACATTCAGGATTCCCCTTGCCACTTGTTGTTTACACAAGTCATGTGATTTACAGTTTGTGGTAGCTTTCAGTGATTGTGACACGTTGTGTGTGTGACTGCTGCCACTCCTCAGGGTCAGAGCTGCAATGTTGGAAGTTGTGTACGTGTGTTCTTAGTGTGTCACCTTGGCTTCTTCGTTGGTGTGTGACTATGGCCAGGATCCCATTGATTGTGGTGGATTTCACATCATGCCCATGTACAGCGTACTGTGCTGTGTGTCAGACATTGACGAGTCTTGTTGACTGGCCATGTGTGATGGCTTTCTGCACCTTAGTTCCCAACACCACCCCTGGTATTGTCATGGGTGCATGTGCAATGTCACCAGTCCATGTGAGCTTCACTGCTGCACATTGGTGGAGATCAGGGTGTGTGGTGTTGAGTGTGTGCAAATGTGAGTTGTTGCACGGCTAGACCCCTACCTCCATATTGGCCTTGGCTGGCAGGCCGTGCTGATTGATTAGAGCTTGTGTAGGTGTGATGGTAGTTTGTTGCTCAGGACACATGGCTGTGGTTCACAGTGTGAACGACATCTACCTTTGTCATCACAGTGGGATTATCATGCAGGCTAGTGTTAGCACAATGTGGGGTCCCTGGGGGTAGTGCTGTGGTGGGTCTGTCTCTTGCTGTGTTAGTTGCTGTTCCTACAAGCTTGTGTGACATGTGTAATTTGGGCTCCCTCTCATCTAACAATGCCTGATTGCCCACATAGGGGTATCCGATCCATGAGTAACTTTTGTATGGCACTGTATACACATCTGTGTGGTTGGAATTCAGGCCTCCTCATGTGTTGTGTGGTTGCCTGGGGACACTGGCACACCCCCCATCACCCGTTGTGTTTGATATGCAGTGTGAGTCTGCCTGTTTGTGTTTGTGCCTTAGCACCACTGCATTGGCATATCTTGAGTGTGCCATTGGCTGTATGTTGTTTGGTGGCTTTCCCCTGCTGTCCCTGGGACTCCTAGGTCATCAGTCAGCACAATAATCATGGTTTGTATGTCCCATTGCTGCCATGGTATGGTATTTGTTCACCTCACATCTACAGTCTCCACAGGATATCTACATTTGTGTGTCCATTGGTGCAGATATGTGGGTCAGCATTATGATGGTCACTTTTGTCATTGTGTTATTTGTGAATGTTGACAATGTGGGACCCCATGGGTGATGTTTGTATGCACATGGCCAAAACGATGTTTCAGTGACACTGCACTGTTTGCCTCGACCAATCTATGTTGCTATGGGACACACGCACTACTATGCCACTGATGTGTTTGTTGTTGTGTGACCAGGATTCATCCATGCAGTTTGGCCTTGGCAGCTTTTACCATGACTACACTTACCTTATGATCACTGTGGTGATGGTGCTTTCGGCCCCATTGCCACACTGTTCAAAAGGTGCATCAGCTATGGACCCCATACTTACCTTTTGGTCACTGTGGTGATGGTGCTTTCGGCCCCATTGCCACACTGTTCAAAAATGTGCATCAGCTATGGACCCCACACTTCCCTTTTGGTCACTGTGGTGATGGGGCTTTAGGTCCCATTGCCACACTGTTCAAAAAGTGCATCAGCTATGGACACCACACTTCCCTTTTGGTCACTGTGGTGATGGGGCTTTAGGCCCCATTGCCACACTGTTCAAAAAGTGCATCAGCTATGGACACCACACTTCCCTTTTGGTCACTGTGGTGATGGGGCTTTAGGCCCCATTGCCACACTGTTAAAAAATGTGCATCAGCTATGGACACCACACTTCCCTTTTGGTCACTGTGGTGATGGGGCTTTAGGCCCCATTGCCACACTGTTCAAAAAGTGCATCAGCTATGGACACCACACTTACCTTTTGGTCACTGTGGTGATGGGGTGTTCGAGCCCATTGCCACAGTGGCCATGGTCGGCTTGCATTGTGGAGGCCACACACATTTATGTGTGACACATGTGATAGGGGGTCACATTGTATGTTCAATGTCATGTTAAGTCTTGTAGGCATTTGACACAGACTACACACGCTTGTCAGGGTGTTGGTGGGGGATGTAATTTTCTGTCATTCCTTATGTGGGAGTATGCTGGTTGTGTCATGCATTACCCGTCCTATGAGTAGGGGTGGTGTTAGTGGTAGGCATCCATCCCCCCATGAGTGGGGATGGTAGTAGTGACAGGCATCCAGCCCCCCCTGAGTAGGGGTGGTGGTGGTGGCAGGCATCCAGCCCCCCCTGAGTAGGGGTGGTAGTAGTGGCAGGCATCCATCCCCCTAAGGGTGGGGATGGTAGTAGTGACAGGCATCCAGGCACCCATGATTAGGGGTGGTGGTAGTGACAGGCATCCAGGCCCCCCTGAGTAGGGGTGGTGGTAGTGGCAGGCATCCATCCCCCTAATGATGGGGATGGTAGTAGTGACAGGCATCCAGCCCCCCCTGGATAGGGGTGGTGGTAGTGGCAGGCATCCATCCCCCTAAGGGTGGGGATGGTAGTAGTGACAGGCATCCAGGCACCCATGATTAGGGGTGGTGGTAGTGACAGGCATCCAGGCCCCCCTGAGTAGGGGTGGTAGTAGTGGCAGGCATCCAGCCCCCCCTGGATAGGGGTGGTGGTAGTGGCAGGCATCCATCCCCCTAAGGGTGGGGATGGTAGTAGTGACAGGCATCCAGGCACCCATGATTAGGGGTGGTGGTAGTGACAGGCATCCAGGCCCCCTGAGTAGGGGTGGTAGTAGTGGCAGGCATCCAGCCCCCTAAGGGTGGGTATGGTAGTAGTGACAGGCATCCAGGCCCCCTGGATAGTGGTGGTGGTAGTGGCAGGCATCCATCCCCCTAAGGATGGGGATGGTAGTAGTGACAGGCATCCAGCCCCCCCTGGATAGGGGTGGTGGTAGTGGCAGGCATCCATACCCCTAAGGGTGGGGATGGTAGTACTGACAGGCATCCATGCCCCCCGAGTAGGGGTGGTGGTAGTGACAGGCATCCAGGCCCCCTGAGTAGGGGTGGTAGTAGTGGCAGGCATCCAGCCCCTAAGGGTGGGTATGGTAGTAGTGACAGGCATCCAGGCCCCCTGGATAGTGGTGGTGGTAGTGGCAGGCATCCATCCCCCTAAGGTTGGGGATGGTAGTAGTGACAGGCATCCAGCCCCCTGGATAGGGGTGGTGGTAGTGGCAGGCATCCATCCCCCTAAGGGTGGGGATGGTAGTAGTGACAGGCATCCATGCCCCCCCGAGTAGGGGTGGTGGTAGTGACAGGCATCCAGGCCCCCCTGAGTAGGGGTGGTAGTAATGGCAGGCATCCAGCCCCCTAAGGGTGGGGATGGTAGTAGTGACAGGTATCCAGGCACCCATGATTAGGGATGGTGGTAGTGGTAGGCATCCATCCCCCTAAGGGTGGGGATGGTAGTAGTGACAGGAATCCAGCCCCCCCTGGATAGGGGTGGTGGTAGTGGCAGGCATCCATCCCCCTAAGAGTGGGGATGGTAGTAGTGACAGGCATCCAGGCACCCATGATTAGGGGTGGTGGTAGTGACAGGCATCCAGGCCCCCCTGAGTAGGGGTGGTAGTAGTGGCAGGCATCCATCCCCCCATGAGTGGGGATGGTAGTAGTGACAGGCATCCAGCCCCCCATGAGTGGGGATGGTAGTAGTGACAGGCATGCAGCCCCCTCTGGATAGTGGTGGTGGTAGTGGCAGGCATCCATCCCCCTAAGGGTGGGGATGGTAGTAGTGACAGGCATCCATGCCCCCCTGAGTAGGGGTGGTGGTAGTGGTAGGCATCCAGCCCCCCCTGAGTAGGGGTGGTGGTGGTGGCAGGCATCTAGCCACCCATGAGTAGGGGTGGTTGTAGGGTGGTGTTGGTGGTAGGCATCCATCCCCCTATGGGTGTGTATGGCATTGGTGTTGGCCATCCCACCCCTATGGTTCTGCTGTTGCTTGTGTACATCATTTGTGCATCCCTATGTGTGTGTGACATATTTCGTGTACATGTAGTTTGTTTGTATTGTTGGTGTTTCACTTACCGTCTGCGCCGTACGTGTCCGTGCCGGTCCCGGTAATAGATGTAGAGTATAGGTAGGACCTGCGCAATGGGATTCATGCTTGGATCGTCTCTTTCGGGTTTCTCGTGTCTTCGACTCATACTCGTCGCTGGCTTGTTCGTCTCGTAGCCGTGGATCGTCTTGTGGCGCACAAACGGATGCTCAAACGTGCCGAACGTAGCGACGGATTTGGCGCGTACGGAATGCGCATCGTACTAGTCCGGCCGGAAGGTGCTGTGTATTTGCTTCCGTGCGGCTCGAATCGGCGTTTACGGATCCGGCTCGGGCGGGGAACAGGAGCTGGATTGGGTGAGTACGGCTCGTTCGGTAACTGGGTTGTTATACGCATCGTACTTGTTCGTCCGGACGAGTGTACGATTCGGTCGGGAAACACGCATTCGACTTGTATTTTTTCCGGACGAATACTGTTAGGTGCGCTTCCGGCCGGGATCGGAATCGACCCCTAAGGGTCTAGGTCCCGGATTGCTTGGACAACTTCACCTTCAGTAATTTCCTGTTCTAAAAGTGCCCTATCCTCTGGTGTAAGCTTCGGTAAATTTATATCCGCTAAAAGCTCACGAGAGTCTTCTGCAGAGGCTGTGGATGTCAGAGAGTATAGATGGGAGTAATAGGTCGTGAAGGTTTCGGCTATGTCGTGGTCCGAGTTAGCCATGTCTCCGTCGTCTTTGACTACTTGAAGGACCCATCTGTTTATTTTTTCTTTCTTGTCCAACCATTCTAGGAGCTTCCCAGCCTTGTCCCCCATCTCGTAAAGGCGAAGTTGGGAAGCCTGCTAAGAGGCCCTCGCCGCCTCTTCGGCAGTATCTCTGTATTCTCTCTGTTTGAGACTGAGACCACGAAGGAGCTCATCTCGGACCGCAGGGTCGGTATCAATGCTTTATCCCTCTAGGGTTTGGAGTTCTCTCTCAAGCATCTCTATGTGGGCCCTCTTGTCTTTCTTATACCCCGCTACCAGTGAGAGGCCCTAGCCCCTGATAACTGTCTTGTAGGCTTCCCACAGGGTCCGCGTCGAGGCGACAGAACCTTTGTTTTTGAAGAAGTATTGCTCCATAGCCTCATGGAGACCTTTACGAATGCAGCGTATCTTGAGGTACCAGAGATTGAGTGTCATCGTCTTGAGGGAATGTTGGGGAGGTTGACTGCATATCGCCCACTTAGGGGAGTTGTCATAGATACCTCATGCCAAGTGCTGCAAGTCTGTGAAGCATGGGAATAGTGATTCTAGGGTAATAATATAGTCGAGACATGACATACTACTGTGTGCCCCTGAGTGGAATGTGAAATGTTGAGCCATGGGTTTACAGGTGCGCCAGGTGTCAACCAGCCAAAAGAAAGTCAGCCAGTGGTCTATGGGAGGGTCTTTGTGTTCTGGGGGGCCAAGAGTCCCTACCGTCTTCAAGGGCCAGATTAAAGTCGCTGCCCACTATCAGTGGCCTTTCAAGCAGATGGAGCAGGAGAGTTAACAGGTCAAGGAATAGTGCTTCATGGAGTTTTGGCGGGACGTAGACTGAAACAATCTTAATCACCTCTCCATCCCAGTTGCCTGATAGAACTGCATATCTACCCTGGTCATCAGTGTGGGTTTGCTGGATGGTGAGTGGCAGGGATTTACGTATCAATATTACCGCTCCCCTTGAGCCAGACGTGAATCCTGCGTGTGCCATCATCTTATATCTCCACCTGTCCATGGCGTGTATAGTGTTGCCATGGAGGGGCGTCTCCAGGAAGAGTACTATATCCGGAGTGTGGCGCTGGAGGTATTGGTTTACCACCCCACATTTAACTTTATCGCCTAGGCCATTAACATTCCAGAAAAGCAGCTTCAGTTGTGAGGCACTAAAGTGGTGGCCATGTTTTACAGACAGGAGGCACCGGACAGTGAGCTGCTAGTGAGTGTCTGCTGTTGGAACAAAAATACAAACTTGAAACATAACTGAACCCACCTCCCAATCATCCTCCCACCCTGCTGCCCTGCATGGTGGGTTAGAACACCCCCACCCACTCAACTGTGCAGAGAGCCCGTCGCCCCTACCCAACATGTTGAATCTGAAAGGAGACGAGGGTCATACAGAAGGTGTCTTCCGTCTGCCCCCCTCTCCCCTGAAAATAAGAGAACAATGCCAGCAATGAAATAGTATAAGACAGAATATCAAACACAAGTAGAGCCAGTTCTGAAGAAGGACATCTTGGCCTTGCGAGAGGTCACAGTTCATAGGACATCAGAGTCAGGGTGAGTTTGAATGAATGTTCCAGTGGGCACAGAGTCACACCCAGTTCCTGAAAAATCCCTTTGGAACAAATTCCAGTGGATAATCACTCCCCTACGGTCTCAGGGGAGCCTTGGCTTTGAGAGTGTCAGTCTGTGATGTCCGGAGAGAGCAGTGGCTCCGTGGGTTCAGGGAGACCATTTGGCGGTTTCTCTGTTGAGGCCTCCCCACCATTCTCCAACTGTCCAGCCAGTCCCATGTTTCTTCAGGACTAGAAAAACGCCAAATTTTGCCGTCCGATGCAATGCGGAGAGTCGCTGGAAAAGTCATAGAATATTTGATTTTCTTGTCTCTGAGTGCTTTCTTCACCTCAAGAAAGCTCCGGCGTTTCTGCTGCACTTTCAGGGTAAAGTCAGGAAAGATAGTGATGGTGACGTTCTCATATTTAAGTGGGGGCGCGCATCGAGGCGCCTTGAGGATGACGTAACGGTCCCGGTAGTTGAATATTCTCACTATAATGGGACGTGGTGGGGCATCAGGCCTAGGCTGGGTTCCAGAGATTTGGTAGGCCCACTCCAGAGAGAAATAGTTGGATAGGACTCGGGGTTGAAGCATTTTTAGTACCAGGTCTTCCACGAAGAGGTCGACCGCCGGGCCCTCCGCTTTTTCAGGCACTCCAATAATGCGGAAGTTGTTGAATCGGGAGCGGCCTTCCTGGTCTTCCAGATTGGCTTCCAGGGATTTAGTAGTGGTGTGCAATTCTCGTACTTGGATCTGGAGTGCCTTAGTATCAGTCACAAGGACGGTTGTGACATCTCCCACCTCTTTCACCCGAGCGCCCATATTCTGCAGATCTGACCTCAGTGGTCACAAAGTCTATTCTAGCGGCTTGATCTGATTTAACTCCCTGGATGGCAGCCATAATGTCCTGCAGCATAGTAGTGGGAGTGACTTGGGGTGACATGGCCTCGTGCGACGGAGTGCCCAGTGGAGTCTCTGCAGTAGGTGGCCCTCGTGAGAGGGCATATTTGTCAAGCTTTGTCTGTTGCATGCCACGCTGGCCCTTGACACCCTTTATCTGGTGGGGTCACTGGTGTGCCGAGGGGTCCCTCGAACGCAATGGGGACTAAGCGTATGGGTGAGGGAGGAACGCACAAGCAGTACTCACTGCCGCCTGCCAGGAATATGCCTGGTGGCCTGTCGGGTTCCCTGCCCCTAGATCCCCCTGTTGGACACTCCCTCAGTCTCACAAACTCAAAGCAGTTAGAGTGGGTTTCGAGGAGGACAGTCTCATCCCGGAGAGAGTTGTAGCAGCAGGCCCAAGAAACCTGCTCACCCACGTGGTCCCCACAAAGTTTACCGGTCTTGCAGGGGGGCAGTAGGTGAGGTGTGGCCCCTCGTTCCTTCTTTTGGCTCCAGGAAATTGGTGCACACAAAATCACTTCAGGTGGGCCCAGCACACTCCAATCATTGCCCCTCACACTTCAATGTCACTGCCGGGCCGCAGGTGAAATCTTGCCACAGGACGGGCCAGCCCAACCCGCATCTTCACAGACGGAGCCTCTCCCTGCCTGAGCGCTCACAGGGGTGTCGGCATGGGGCTTCGATTTCGGCCTCACCCGGCAGAGGGACTGGACTGCGGCAAAGCCAGGAATAGACGGCGGTGTCAGGCCGCCCGAGCATGTCGCCCTTGCACTCCTCTCACTAAGCAAAGCAGGAGATTCTCCTGCTGCTGATGCTGCGCGAGGTCCTGGATCTGGGTACGGCCCCTCTGGAGTCAGAGACACACCGTTGGCATCAGGGCGGCGAGCGGAGCACGGGAAGGCGCCGCTCGTTGCCGGTAACGGATGTTATAATGGATTGCTGGGTGGATTTGCGGACGGGCTAATGGAGCCACATTAGGTAGTGCCCATCTTCCTCTGTGGCTAGCCACGCTCCCCCAATAGTGTAATTTTTAATAAATAAAACAAGCCCAACACAACAAATATGCAATCAGTAGAACCGGATATATGCAACTTTAAAGAGTTCAGTGGAAATAGCTTCAAAAGGCACAATGCGCCAACTGTGGATATCTGGTTGCACCGGACTGGGACAAAGTCACCAGTTCAGGCCGACCATGATGGAGAGCAGGTTGGCTACAGGGACCCAGTTAGGCCTGCTAAACAAAGTACCTTCAATCCTAGTTTGAGGAGCATAGCAAGGATCCGCGTTGAAGATACGTCACACAGTGCAAAAGATGCATCTGTTCCAAGATGTGGCAAGGCTGCAGTGCAATGTCCTGCATCATCGTTGAGGGTCCCGTTGAGAGCTTGCGATGCGGAGTTGGGTGTCGAAGAAGTAGGTTGCAGTTGGGGCAATGCATCGGTTCCGATGAGCTGCAAGACTGTGATGCGGAGTTCTGCATCGTCGAGGCTGCAGTCAACGAGGGATGCTTGAGCTGGTGCCAAGGATGCATCGCCCAGTGGCAGTTCCGATGCAGCGAAGGGCTGCGATGCGGTGCTGGTCTTTGTGACTGCTCTGATCCATGCAACATTGGAGATGTGCCGGTTCTGCTCGGGGTTGCACAGCTCAGCAAAGGAGATGCGTTGGTTCAACATATCCACAGAGGGTGGTAAAGCACCTTAGGCCCACTTCCAAGGGTCCAAGGCTGGGGTGGTACCACTTGGCAGGGTAGACTCACAGATACCAGCATCCAGGGGCTGTGTTCAAGGTTGTTGGAACCTTCTGTCCCTGAGGCTCTAGTCAAGAGGTCAGCCAACTAGCCCTTTAAGTCACTCTGGGGTCTGGGTTCAATAGATGGAAGTCCAGTCCTTCTCACCCAGGCAAGAGTGCGGCAGGTCAGCACAGCAAGGCAGTAGTCCAGCAAAGTGGTAGTCCAGCAGGGCAGCAGTCCAGCAGAGTGGCAGCCCTTCAGCAGCACAGCAGTCCTTCTTCCTGGCAGAGTATCCACAGGTCCAGAAGTGTACTAAAGAGTTGGTGTCTGAGATCCACTTTTTATACCCAGTTTTGCCTTTGAAGTGGGGAAGAAGCTTCTAGAGGTTTCCCTCTGATGTCCCCAGGCATTGTGCCTTCCCTGTCCTGGCTCCAGACTAATTATAGGGATTATGCAGGTTTTTGTAAGGAGGCTGGATGCAGCCTACTTAAGTGTAAGCAGGGCTGTGCTCAGCTCCGCCCTCTGATCCTGTCAGTGATAACCCATTCAGGCACACCTAAGCTCTCTTTTGTGTATGTTGCTGTCTAGGAGGAATACACAAAGCTCAACTGTCAGCTACACCCAGTCATGTGACCCAGAGACAAGGTACAGGCACTAAATGGCTAAGGCAGGAAAATACCCACTTTCTAAAAGTGCCATTTTCAAAATTGTAATTAAAAATTCAACTTCAGTATAAGTTAGGATTTTTTATTACTATTCCAAAGACACCAAACATGAACTGGGTACCTGCTCCCATTTGGAAATTACAGCTTATTAAATGTAATGAGGTAACTCTGATGTTAACCTATGGGAGAGGTAGACCTTGCAGTAGTAAAAATCTAAATGAGAGTTTTTTACTACCAGGACATGTAAAACTTAAAAGTACATGTCCAACTTTTTAAATACACTGCACCCTGCCCTCTGGGCAGTCCAGGGCCTACCTTAGGGGTGACTTACATGTATTAACAAGCATTTGCAATACATTGGTCTCGACGTTGGGACCTTATATGTATTTAGCAATGCAGCATATTAGCCTGGGTGCTGAAACATTTACTATTGTTTAATATGGAGGGAAAGTAAGCAAGAAACTGCATGACACGCCTGGTATGGGAACATATGGAGAGAAATAAGCTCTGCGAATGTGTGTGTGTGTATGTGAAAACCGAGATAATGGAGAGACAGAAGGAAAGAAAAAGAAGGGTGCGCGTTTGAGTGTGAGTGAGAAAGTGTGTGACAGAGAGAGAAAGCAATAACGAAAGAGAACTAGAGATAGTGTGAGAGTGTGTGTGACAGAGAGAGAAAGCAATAGCGAAAGAGAAATAGAGATAGTGTGAGAGTGTGTGTGACAGAGAGAGAAAGCAATAGCGAAAGAGAAGTAGAGATAGTGTGTGTGTGTGTGTGGAGAGAGAGAGAGAGAGAGAGAGAGAGAGAGAGAGAGAGACAGAGAAGGGGGCAGAGGCTATGCAGCATATATTAAGGGACAGACAAGATCCGAAGTCGGCACTTTATCCAAGATCAGAAAGTATGGCAGATGGAACCTCCGTCGTGAACTCAGTTCGCCATATTTAAAAAATAGTTGTGAACTAAGATCAGAGTGCATAGTTAGTTTGTGTGTGCAAATATTATCAAGGACTCAGTGATTCCAAAATAAGAGATTAAACAATATTTCAGTTGTGTTGAAATGTGCAATATTTACCCAAATCTCGGAGTGCAAAATCAAAAGTTGGAGTCTGCAATGTATACCCAATTCTCCACTGGAAATGGGGGTTGCATTCGGCTTAAATGTGTAAATGCCCACAAACTAGCAAGATCTTATAAAACACTTTCAAAATGGGCGTGAGTTAAATCGCATATACAAACAGAAGTCCACTTTACCTGTAGACATTAGCCAGTAAGTACTAATTTTTTGTAGATGAATTAAAGCTTATGAGGGAGGACTGTGCAGGGAAGGAGATGCTTATCTATTAATTACCTGAATAAGGCAATCAGTCACATAGGTGTGACCTAATAAAGTGAGAAGGAATGACCTGGTGTAGGCGGGACAGTGATGGCATCTACCAGTGCGACCTGCATTGACTTAGCATCACTTACTGAGTTGCAGACTGGGTTCAGAAGGGGCGCAGTCTCACAGTGTCTCCATGCGTGAGGAGGGTCACTCACGTCACCCTGCGGAGACTTTCTTAAGTGTCCACCAACATATGACATAAGTGGACGAGTGTGTGTCTGCGCAGAGGGTCCAAAAGACGTACATAGAGCCAATTATTTCTAATAGTTTGATTTCTACACTATCAGCAAAGCTGGGGAATGCCTCTGGAAAGGAGACAGAGTGGAGCTGCAAAACAGCATGAAGAGGAGAGATAGAAGCAAGGTCGGCGTAGGGCCACGATTGTACAGCGGGATATAGACAACGTAATAAACAAGTAACTGCAGAATCAAAATGAGAAAGGCTGCAACAGTGGAAATGCATTTAAAAGCCCGGTGAATTTGTCCACTCTTCCATGTATACCCCCCCACCCCATAGCGCAGGCCGTACACGTCCTCCCCCTGCAGCTCTCCACCCCGGCCTACACCCTTGCTCACCACCCTCCCACTCCGTAAAGCCCCCGTGCACTAACATCCGTGACTCACCCTCCAGCAGCCGGGTGATGAGACTGTCCACGTTTAGTTCTCCTTCCACCATTTTGGGGCTCTCAACCCTGTTTCCGGGCCTCCCTTCGCACCAAACGAAAAACAGCAGCAGTGCAGCGCTAGCGTGCTGGCTCAGGCTCCACCTGAAACAAGACTTCTGGAGCAACCGAGGGTTTGTTTCCGGTACACTACGGCTTCGTCAGGCACTACTTTAAAACAAGCATTTGCAATGCAATACGACTCGCATTTAGGCGAGCCGTATTGCATGACAAATGAGAATGCGGGCATTTAAAATAGCAAGAACGGGAGTGGAGGGGGTGATGGGGGGCGAGAAGTGACGAACTGCGGGAGAGGGCGGGGGGGACACAGGGCATAAAATAATGTTTCAGTAAAGGGGCCAATTGCCTCGGATGTGCACAAATTACGCCATGGCCGTCAGGAGGAGGGACTAACGAGTAGAAAACCAATGAGAAGGCAGCATTTAGGCTGTAAGCCAAACAAAAAGATGGGCGGAGAGTGGGCGGAGCTTATGCAAAGCTTCCCCACTTTAGTATATATTACATGCCTCGCAAAGCGAGCAGCGCATGCGCTGCAACGCTAGTCGAGACCTAAAAAGGAAGGTCTGGGACTGGCAAAAGATGTATTTTGCCAGTTGGAAATGGCAGTTTAAAAACTGCACACACAGGCTGCAATTGCAGTCCTGAGACATGTTTAAAGGGCTACTTAAGTGGGTGGCACAATACGTGCTGCAGGTCAACTTGTAGAAATCAATTCACAGGCCCTGGGTACATACAGTACCACTTTACTAGGAACCTAAAAGTAAATTAAGTATGCCAACTGGGGGTAAGCCAATGTTATCAGGTTGTAAGGAGTGAGCACATGCACTTTAGCACTAGTTAACAGTGGTAAAGTGTGCAGAGTCCTAAGGCCCTAAAAACGAGATCAGCAAAAATAGAGAAGGAAGTAAAAAAGTTTGAGGGAAGACCACCCTATGGCTCACAGGTGTAACAGATATGATAACTCACACTAGTTGTTGGAGTAAAGTGGATCTCTGGCTGGCTAGCCAGATCGAGAAAACTGGAGATTTATTCAGATATGGCCACCTTCTCTTCTATGAAGATCTTATGGCTGACTTTGAACTGCCTGTGGGCCAGTTCTGACTGTATGGGGCACCGAAGCCAGGAATTAGAAATGTATGGAAAAATTAGAATTGCGGACTCAATCCCCTTCATGGTTTTCCTACTACTCCTAGGACATTGGGTGCACATAAGGCAGCGACCCTGATGTATAGAGCATTAAGGACACACATTAATATCTCAAAGGGCCCCCTCAGAGACAAATGGGTGAAAGACATAAGTAAACAAATAGAATATGCAGATTGGGCAAAAGCCCTTGCAAACAGTACAAAAGGTACACATAATGCACATTTTAAAATGGTTCTCTTCTATGTTAATCCTAGAGGATATCTCACACCATATAGAATCAACAGATACTTTCCAAACATGAAGGCATTGTGACCTAAATGTGAAGCTTTTGGCGCATGCCCTTAGATGAATACATACTGGCTAGATATCATGTCCTGGCTGAAGGAAACCACAAATAGAAATCGACTTATCACCCTGGAGCCATGTATTCTAGCCCTTTATTCCCGAGCCCAAAAGCCCAAAGGTACAAATATGTACATAGATTTGGCTCTAGTGGTGGCTAAAAGGCAGATAACAATGAACTGGAAGGCAAGTGTGGACCCCAGTTATGTTGTATAGATAAAAGATCTTAGTAGTGGCCGGGTACGAAAGTAGCATATTACTTTGAGAAGCCAGAAGTGAAAAAGGGCAATTTGGAATCAGCAAGGGCCTGTGAGACAATAATGTCCTCTCTAGTGGAGGACGAGGATGGCTCAACGGCAGACACTACTGCTCTCTTGACACGGGCTGGGTCATACCTCTGCAGTGAAATAATGAACAAGAGATGGAAACCTTCTTCCTGTCGTGAAGAAGGGGAGAGCTTGAAATGATTGGATTGTGTCAGATCTTTCCCACCCAGGGCCGGAGCTAGGCATGGGCAGTGTGGGCAGCTGCCCAGGGCCCCACAGTCAACCCACTAACTTGGGGCCCTGCACCAATGCGACACAGGCCACGGCCTGAAAGGTGCCACCTTGCAAGTACGCCACCTTAGGGGGCCCCTCCCCTGTCCTCACTGCTATGGTGTTGCAAGGCGAACCCGAGGGGAGGGGGGGTGCCAGTCCCAGTTGCAAGAAGACACATTTCTCAGGTTTGTCCTGCAATTAGGCCTCCACCCCCACCCACACATAGGCACATCGGATGACTATTGCCCTGGTGCTTAGCTCCCTGGCAGTATGCTTATCTCTGTGGAGATGAGCAACCCTCACACCTTCAGCCCTTTACAAGCTGCTAAGAGGTGCTTGTAGGTGGCTGAGAGAGAGGGGCTACACTTTTAGGAGCAGAGGCACCTATTGAGATGCAAACAGCCCTGAATGTGTCACGTCTATGCAATTTAGAGGGTCCTCGCACATTCCCTTTCTGCCCATGGCTTAAAAAATCCTAGAACTGGCCCTGTTCCCACCTTCCCTCCTTTCTTTTCACCCCGCCTTAAGACTCCTTTCCCTTTGATTTGCTCTTTATCTTGCTTTACACAGGATGTATGGAGGTGCTATAGGGTATAGGATTGATTGTTGGTTAAGTGGGCAATCAGCGGCAGCTCCTCCGCAATGGCGGAGGAGCTTCGTCCCACTGCAGAATGAAAAATAAAACGATAATAAAACTCTATGGCGGGGCCAGGCTATTCTCTCTTGACAGTAGCCAGGGACTGGGAGGAGGAGTGGAGGACACTTGTAAGTGTGCATGTCAGTTTGGCCGCCATCTTAGGCTGGACAAACCGACGTGCACACTTAGAATTTCTCCACCCAACTGTATTGTACAGTGGGTGGAGAAATGGCACTGGCTCCCAGTCCCTCTGTGAGCGACTAACCAGGCCCCTCAGACCAATCCAGGCGCTGTCCTCACAGCATGAGAGCAGCGCCTGGATTGGGTGGGGAGTCTGGGAGCCTGTGCTAGCTCAGGGACTTCTGGTAGAGAGGAGAACCGAGGCGGCCGGCAGAGGGAGAAGCAGGTAAGTGTGTTTTTTTTATTATTTGCCCCCGCATTGCCCCACCACTTTATTTTGGCAGCAGCCGCTGCTGTGGGCAATGTATGGTTGTTGCTTTTTTTAGTTTTTATAATAATGTTGCAACAAAGATGTATCACTATTGTCAAGTACAGAATAAGAGGTAACATCGCTTGTCAGCTCCTAGTACTGTTAGAAATGCTTGTTATTGCTGATCTACTGTGAAATGATGGACTGATCTCATTATAGGCATTACTGAGTGGTAACAAACATGGATCGATCAGTAAGAAGTTGTTAATTGATTCTACTGTAATATGAAACTGGTATCTTTTTGAAAAATGAAAATAATAAACAATGTGTTTGCAAAAAAAATAAAAATTATTATTATATTAAAACCAGTCTGCATTTCTTGGTGTGAATCCACTCATTCGGAATATCACCAATCTCCTGCGTGGAATCCAGGTGGCGATGCTGGGAAATGTAACTTGTGCAGTCATTCCGTTATTGAGGCGGTCCTAAAGACTTGACTCCACACACCTTGTATAATGTGACTGCCCCTAAGATCTTCAGCCTCCTCAGCTACTAGTTTAGATTCCCTTGCACAGTGGTGACTAAGCTGGTTCACTCATATCACAGCATCCTCAAGCCCGCCTTTGTTTGCCCATTCTGGTTTAGTTTGGCTTTTTCCAAGGAAGAGGGCAAGGGTGTTGATTTTCTCAGGAATAGTCCCATGGTTTAATCTAATATCTTTCATGATGTGAATATCACCTCCCCCTCGTCAATGGCCCCTCCCTCCTGCTGGGATGTAGCAACCACCACCACTGAGTAACTATATTAAGTTGAAGAGAAATTGTCCAGGCTGATCTGAGCACATATAGTTATCCTCCTGGGTTTGGTTAAAGCCAGGTCGTGCCAAGTTCTGATTCCTTCTATGTGTCTGATCATTTCGGGACATCACCCAAACACGGGTCTGCAGCAGATGCAAAAGCCAAGGTATGGCACTTAGTCCACCTTCAGCTCCCATGTACCGGCTTAAAAGCTAAGGAAGTGCTTGACTCTGTGGTCCACATCCACTTTCCACCATAGCTAGGGAGGTGCAGGGGAACCAACAACCACAGTTAGTGCCAAAGACAGCAGCATAGAGTTGCATAGGCCACACACACACAAGCAAAATCATGATAAGCCAGATAGGCAAAGAGAAGCATCACAAATCCAGTCCCAACTCTATACCCTGAGAACTAATGAGCAACTGATGGTGCAGTTCATCGCTGGACTGGTGTTTCGTTGGTCCAGAAACATTAGATGAGCTTTGATCAACCTAGTCGCAACTTCGATACCCAGTGCTTGGGAGCTCTGATAGACCGCCTCTCTTTAGTGCACCCCTCATCACTTGAACCTCTTAGGACTTCTCAGTGTCCTCTCAGGTGATGTGACATACTTACTAATCTCCAGGTTTTTGCCATGTTTCTATGTCAACATAAAAGTGGCATGTAAGTCTGGGAACTGCGCGCGGCATGTCCCCAACTTGCATAAACACCCTGCAGCTGCTTCTGGTTGTGAAGTCCTTCCTTGTTGATCTTCCTTAAGACAATGCCCATTGGGGATGATGGCATTCTAGGGTGGCACTTGAATCAACCTGTGTCAGGATATATAGCTCACTGAGGCTCGAGTTATTCCATGCTAGACTCCCTATGATGCAACTAATGATGTGTATCTGAATTCACCTACCTGTTTTAGGGACAATTAAACTCATTCACATGAACAGCACTAAAACCGCAGTCCCAAGTAAATTTGTCTTCTCTTTTAATCACTCTTGGATTGCCTTGTTCACATATCAATGCAAATTTATAGCTCATCCTCAATCAGTCTAATCTCTGTACAAACTGCAAGAAGGCTGTGTTCTCTTCATTCCAAATAACAGATGCATAGAGGTGTTAAACGAAAGTCCTAATCCTGCGAGCTTCAGACATAAGATGGAACCCAAAAGGGATGAGTTAAATAAAGTGGTAAGTATTGCTCATTAAGGCCATGATCTTTCCATATTTTCAGCATCCTCACAATACATGAGCTTGGGTGTCCAGCATAGGTCCAGGAGAATAGGATCCATGTCAGATTTTCAGGATATCTGGGATGTTCATCCTCTATTGCCTCTAGTTCAATAGGCAATCATCTGCCCAGCACACAGAAAGGTCACCTGACCTATGTTTGGCACCAAGCAAGTACATCATCTGTTGCTGTGCTATTTGTTGCTACCAGCATGGTGTGTGATTACGTATTTGGGACTCTATTAGTGGTATTTTTGTAATGAAACAAGTGTCTCCTACCTTCTTGTTGGTGGAAGTATTCCTGTAAAGCATAAACAATTGTTTAAAGTATTGCTAAGGAAATTTAAATCTGCCAGATTTAACTCATGTGACAGAACATCATGGGATAATATGATACCTGGTGTACCCCCATAAAATTACGAGATAATGTTATAAATTCTTCTGATAATTCTGATTCTCAAGGTTTTCAATTGTTTCTCCACAGTATATAAAGGCCTGAGACAAATTTATAAGGACATAAAAAAAAGCAAGTGTAATATTTATTGACAGAGTGTAGGCGCTGCACCTCATGTCCGAAAGACCCCCATCGGCATCTGTATTTTACCAAATATAAGGACCCACAAAGGTTTGTATGCACACTTTAATATACGTTGAAGAAACAACAAGCATTTTGATGCACCCCGTGGGGATTATCGGACTAGCATGGAGCTGGTAGAAAGACTGGCCCAATTTTTATCAACAAACATGGCAGCCAAGTGCATCACATGACATGTGACGCGTGGGCAGTATTATTCAATCATGAGCTAAGAACATAAAATCCAGAGAGCAGAAGGAAGTGTGACTATTTAGGGGGAAGAATGCAGGAGACTGTCAAAACGGCTGCCTGATAGAGGAGATACTGTTAGACGCTTGAAGGTACAAAATGTGTATTGAAGGCGGATATGAACGTGAAGATTAAAGAGGTTGGACAGGTTAGCTTGACGTGTTCCTGATATGTCAAAGGAACAAATGGATTACAGCAAAATGACACCGCACATTCACACAGCGCATGGAACATTTCATCTACACTGTAATACCGTCTAACAACAACACAAGTGAAATGATAATCAGTTACAATCAACCAGTAGCACAATGTAGTACCATTCTGCTGTCAATTGCACTGACAACTCGTACTCAGGACAGTGGCGGTAACCTGACAAGAACATGGCCGCTGGAAAGAACATGCAGGGTCAGAGAGAAAGTATACTGAGGGGCATATTCGACAAATAATCACTCAGCGCAGCAAGTCACCTTGCTGCGCTGCGTGATAGGGAAAGGGCAGGAATGTGGCATACTTAACAATATACGGCGCATTCCTGTCATTTCCCAGCACTGGCGCAAAACGTGCTGCCTAGCGCCAACCCAGGCACCATGGTGCAAGGGTGCCAGCGTTGTAAGCAGGATTGTTTTTGTGCAGGAAGGGACTGAGGTATTTTCCTCTTTCTATGTGCGCTGCAGAATGCAGAACACATAGAAAGAGGTAAAAACGAGGAGAAATAAACATATTTCTCTTCGTTACGCCTCCCCTGGGGAAGCGTAGCATTTTGACGCATTCCCAGGTCTACCGTTGTTGGTAAATCTGGGAATGCGCCAATCCATGGGTGGATGCATGGGAAAACCCACGCTCCACCCATGGAATGCACCCCTGGGGCAGAATAACGCAATGCAGTGATTTGCGCTGCGTCGCATTACTCTAGATTTATCAAGCCATGCAAGGTTGTGTGTATTAGTTAAGCTGACTACAGTGGCCATGTAATCATGGCTTCATCAAATGACTTTATTGTGTGATCCTCTTCTAACATCCATCTCCCCCGACTGGAAAAATTAGGAGCGTTTAGAAATAGCTAAAAGGTGGTTATTAAGCACTATTTAAATAACAGGATACCCCAAATACCCTCTCCTGAAACATCTTCACCATCTACAACTGCCTACTCCAATTCTTCCAAATTCATTTCTCCAGTAAATAGAATCAAGACTGGATCCGAATTAGTGAAGACATCACCGTGCCACCCACAGCTGTCCACCCTCACCCTGGCAAATTCACAAAGATTTGTTCTTTAAGTAGGAGCTGCCCGCTTCAGGATATTCAGGAGGAAATCTAAGAATAAGTCTGGAGTAAGTCAAGAGTAAGTCATGCCTACTTACAACTAAACCTTTATTAATCATGGTCCTCATGGTCCAAGGTTGAACCCAAGATGGCATACCAATTCTACGCACTTTAGAGAAGAGCTAGGCTTTTTAGGCCTGTCATTTCATGCATCAAAATGCAAGCCAAGCCGGTGACAATATACCAGAAGGGTTTGTTTCCGTGCGCCACATGTTTGTTCGCCTGATTTTATTGCGTCGATATCCCGGATCATAATAGATATTTTATTTCTATTGCTAATTTGCAGATGCATCCAAATGGAATGGACAATACGCTCAATTTAAGGCCTTCAATCAACTCTCCGCGTTCCTACTCTATTATGAATGTGAGGAGCGGCGCCTTGGTCTGGCAGCGGATCGGACTCACTTGAGGGAAATAAGTGACGGCTTCGCATCACATTCATTTATTTTATTGGCACCATTTTGATCTATTTATCCAGAATTTGAGTTCTTTGATCTCTTTAGAGCCGCGTAGTTGATTGAAGCCTTTGTGAGACAGCCAAGGAAAACAGACGTAAACAAGCAGGGAAATGGCGCCCGCCTGTTTGCTTCAATTACAGAATCCGGGATATTACCATTTCCTGCCTTGCCCCCACCCACCCTTTGTGATTTCCATATGGCAGACTTCCGCATAGGGGGAATTAGATTGATTTCCAAAGATTCCTTGCTTGCAGCACCTGAGGAGTGGAAACTGACCTTGACTTATTGCTAAAACAATGCGCCGCGCGCCTCTCCTAGCAGGTACGCGGGCTGGAGAGAGATATTAAAAATTGAATATGATTACCTGGTCTTAAAAAAAAGGAAAGCATATTAACTTTATATGCTACTTCACCAGATGTTAGAAACAAGCTTCAGGAGCGTAATGTTCGCCTTGCAAATTTCAATTGTGGCTGTGAGTACATTACCCAATGTTGAATATCTGGCGAGAACATTTAGATGTCTGTTTAGGTTAGCAACACATATGCTAGACCACATGCCCCCAGTCTGCTTCACTTATGTAATTGCGCATAGTTTGCTTTTTTTCAAATCGAATAAAACAATGTCACTGCTTGTTGAAGTCTGCCTGGGAGGCTAGACATGTGCTCGTGAGAAAAGATGAGAAACTTTAGGGAAATGACTTTCTGGTATAATTGCATGAAGTGAAAGGGAGCCTGGCGCCTGTGAGGCAAGTGGTAGGACTGTGAACGTGAGATTTACATAACACAATGGGTCAAAGATAAAGGAGGAAGCACAGGGAGGAATTTGCATTCACCTCCTCCTCCTATGTAATTCCTATGGAATTTCACATTTCCTATGCATTAGAAACGGAGGCGCGCTCATCAGAATTACTGTTTTCACAATGAATACTGAAGGGTTGTATAATGATTGCTCCTCTGTGAAAAGTGTTACCTCTTTCTATAGCAGGACGAAAAATTGCATTTCTCAAACTCTTCTCTTGAAAGACTGGTCTATGGTAATGGGGCCTTACAGCTAGACTGTAATGCGCCCCTAAGATTTTCAGCCTCTCATGTATCACCACATAAATTCTGCAAATGGGAGGGGCAATGTCTTAATATCGGGAGTTTTAATGTATATTTCGTTTGAGGCTAACACAAATAGGAAAATGTTTTCGAGAAAATAACCTTTATCAATTTAAACATTTGGCACTGTGCCAACATGTATCCAAACATCCTCTCGGTGGAGTTATAATGTTAAATCCATGTGATGGCCCTTCGGGGCAGTAGGTTGCCCTCTCGGTGCCCTCTGAAGGATTTTGGGGGCCATGAGCAAGAAATATTTTGGGACCCCCTGTTTGGAACAATTTTGAATTTTACTAACCAGTTTTTTCAAATTCTAGCCTTATGTTGCCTAACAATATTGAATTATAGATTAAGACACAAAAACATTCTGAAGTGAACTAGAGAGAAAGTTCAGTTAACCTGAGAGTGCCTTGGAAGGTGGTGGCACTGGGCAAATTCCTACGCAATATCAATGATGTTCTACCACAGTATTAGGTTTTAATATTAACCTGCATCTACCCTGACACCGACAACCAACATATCATCACAATACCGCCGACCAGCATACCTTCAGGTAATAGAGGTCGAGTGAAGAATTGTAAAGCCATACTTCCCTTTATATGTGTACCTTGACAATATGTTGGTAGTCAATATTGTGCAGTTGATATATGTCAGATCAGCATTGTTGACCTAAATATTGTAGCATACAACGTATACAAATAGCCCAAATGTACATCATACCCTGATATGCCCTCAGCCACGAGCTCAGGCCAAGTTTTGCTAGTGATTGCTAAAACTCGGAACAAAACGTGTGCTACCTGGGAATGGAACAAACTCCCTTGTGAGCTGTGCTCCTCTTCTTCTCTGTCCACCTTCCACAATCGTTTAATAGCCTACCCTTTTACTCTGTAAACCACAAACTGTGGCCATATTTATATTGCTCCTCTTTTAGCAATCTTTGTAGTGCCAAGAAGCTTCTCTGTAATGGTGTACAAGCACTTAACAAATAACAGTTACAAATACTTGTTGGCCCTATCATTGCATTTGACCATGTACAGCCCTCCACTGGCTTTTGGCTAGGTTGCACTATACAAGTACCACACACATACATTTTGGAGATGGGGTCTAGTACATCCTTACAAGAAGTTTGATCTTGGGGGGTGTTCTTCTGGTCTGCCAGAAGCATCAACTTTACTGATTAGCCATTCAAATGTTTTTCTTAAAGTTTAAGTTTGCATTTGTTGTCTGGTTGAGAATATTAACAGATTTGCTTCAACTGCTCTTTTCTTAATCATCTACAATTGAAAATAACCCACATCAACTATTCAAAACAGGTTACTTGGTCTGATCAGTTTCTCTTAACACCAAAGAATTTTTGTAGAACCTTTTTTGTGCCAAGAACTGTAAATCAGTTTCACAAATGTACATAGAACACTCATTATACAAAGAAACATGTTTTCAGATTAGTTTATCTTTAAAGATTTAGTTTCGCAATAATCTAATCTCACCTAAGAAATAATGCACAAAAATTCCTGCAAGAGTCATAAGAACAGCACCTGAAGAGCGATAATAATTGACTTAGCCAATAAGGTGTAATACTTTGTACAAAGGACATAAAAAAAAACTATTGTACAGTTTCTTCTTGAGTATCTCAATGAAAGCATAGGGCCTGGTTACGAGTCTAGCGGTCCGAGGACCGCCAGACTTGCTGGGGTGCGGAGGTTATGGTCCAGCCACCGCTGCACCGGCTGTTGGACCGCCCCATTACGACTTTGGTGGTCAGACCGCCTAGGGACTGCTGCAGCCACCAGGGAATCGCCGTTCCTTGGAGGTGGTGCGGCGGTCATGAGGCCGCATGTACTTGGCGGGACCGCAGCTGTCTTGCCAAGCATAATACGAGTTTCTCTCTCCGCTGGCGGTGTCATGGAGGTTCCTAGAGGGCCCCCTGTGCCTCCTCGCATGGGGATGCATGACCCACTGTGTGCATGCACCCCAGTTCGTGCACCGCATGGACTTTCGAGTCCATGCCATGCAGGAACCTTGTTGTGTGGTACCATTGTGGTGCCTGTTTTCTAAGGCACAGCCATGGAACCGTCATGCCGCCCACCCGCCAGACCACTTTAAACTTGTAACTTGGCAGTTGGTGGGGTCCTTCGGCGGTGCAGGAGTGCGGCAGTGGCGTGCCACCCGCTCCTGCACCATCGAAATTCGTAATCTGGCCTATTGTTGTTAGACCTGCCAGTCTTAGGGCAGACTTCCTACAAACCTTTTGCCTTACTCGTCCATATTTTTCTCGTCTCTTTTTTGTTGGCCTTATGACTCTGTGCACTTTACTACTTCTAACCAGTGCTAAAGTGTGTGTGCTTATTCATTAAAACATGGTAACATTAACTTGTCTAATTTATTTATAAGTCCCTAGTAAAGTGGCACTGCCTGTAGCAAGGGCCTGTAAATTAAATGCTACTAGTGGGCCTACAGCACTTGTGTCACCCACATTAAGTGGCCCTGAAAACCTGTCTCAGGCCTGTCATTACAGCCTGTGCATGCAGTTTTGAACTACCATGCTGACCTGGCAAATTAAATTATTTGCCAGGCCCAAAAGTTCCTTTTTAGTACATATATGTCACCCCTAGGGTAGGCCCTAAACAGCGCACAGGGCAGGGTGCAATGTATTTAAAAAGAAGGCATGGAATTTAATGTTTTACATGACATGATTGTGAGAAACTCTTAAATTTGTTTTTCACTTTTACAAGGTCTACCTCTCCCATAGGATAACATTAGGGCCACTTTATTACATTTAATAAGGATAACTTCCAAATGGGAACAGGTAACCAGTCTACGTTTGGTGTCTATGGAATTGTAGTGAAAAATCTTCTTTCATGGTAAAGTCGGATTTTGAATTGCAATTTTGAAAATGCCACTTTTAGAAAGTTGGCATTTTCCTGCCTTAGCCATTTAGTGCCTGCAGCCTGTGACTCTGGGCCACATGAATAGGTGACAGTTGGTATTTGTGTATTTCCCCTAGACAGCCACACACACAATAGAGAGCTTAGGTATGCCTGGGTGGTCTATCACTGGCAGAATGGGAGGGTGGAGTTATGCACAGCCCGATTAAATCTGAATACGCTGTGTCCTGCCTTCACACAAATGATTGCATACCCCCTGTAATTAGTCTGGAGAGAGGAGAGGCAGGAAACCTATGAACTTGAAAGGGAATCCTCTAGAAGCTTTTCCCACTTCAAAGAAGGCACCAGGTATAAATATTGGACCTCAGACACCCACTCTTCAGTACACTTTTGGACCTGTGGAAGACTGCCAGGAAGAAGGACTGCTATGCTGCTGAAAGGTCTTCCATTCTGCTGGACTGCTGACCTGAAGGACTACTGCCCTGCTGTGCTGACCTGCTTCCATTATGCCCTCTTGCCTGGGCGAGAAGGACTTGGCCGGCAACCTGAACCCAGGACCACCAGAATGTCTCCAAGGGCTAGTGTCTTGTAACCAGCACCTGGACTCAGCAACTGTGAGTCTTACCCTGTCAAGTGGTGCCACCCCAGTCATGGACCTTTGGAAGTGGGCCTGAAGGTGCTCTGCCAGCCCATCTGTGGACCCAGCAGAACCAACTCTTCTCCTTTGCTGCGCGTTGCAACCCTGAGCCGAACCGACGCACCACCTCTGCTGCATGGGCTTCCCGTCACAAGGACTTCATATATCCCCTCCACAACCCACAGCCTCATTAGAACCGTCAATGCATGACGCATCCTCGACACAGGCCCTTGTATCGCAAGCCCCTCAACAACGGCATCCTTGACAACGACGCAGGACTCTGCATCGCAAGCGCAGCAGCTTCTTCAGAACCAGCCAGTGCGCGACGCGTCCTTGGTGCAGGACACGCAAAGCAAGCCCTCTCATCAACGGCCTCCTCGACGATGACACAGGATCTCACATCACAACCTCATAGCTCCCTGGAATAGACATTGTGTGGTGCATCTCCGACCCAGACCTTGCATCGGCTGCGCGACACATCTTCAATGTGGGACCTCACAACGCTCCGCAACCAGGATTTTTAAGGGACTCTTGTTTAGCGGGCCTAACTGGGTCCCTGTAGCCAGCCCTCGCTCTATTGCACTTGGCCTGAACTTGTCACTTTTTCAATGTCTGTCATGACCAGATACGCACAGTAGGCGCTTTGTGCTTTTTGGTGCTAATTTCACTGAAATCTTTAATATACATATCTCCAGTTCTACTAATTAGATTTTTGTCATTTTGGTCTTGTCTTATTTGTTTCTAATTTGGTATGGGACCCTTCTTGTGTTGTGTTTCCCGTTATTACTGTTTGAAGTGTTGCATGACTACTTTACACATTGCCTTTATGTAAGCATGGCTGCTCTGTGCCAAGCTACCAGAAAGTTGAGCACAGTTTAATTTGAAGTTTTCCTTTTGAATTCACCCTGACAAGGATTATGGTTGCTGCTTGAGTAGGGTTTCACCCCCTAAACCAGTAACCCCATTTCTTACAATAGTTTATTCTTATTTGTACCATTCCTCTCCCAAATAGTTGTAAAAGCAATCAGTGGAAGAATACCCATACAAAGCTTCAGACACAGCTACTTAAAAAATGTTGGTTCAATTAAGTCAATATGTTCCTCTTTCCCCAAACATGTTTAGACTCTAGGGCCCAGACTTATCAAAGTGTTGCATTGCCCATGCGTCATGCATGATAATGCGGCGGCAGAGCAATTCTAAAGTCAGATTTCCCTTGTCTTGTGTGGTCTTCTGGTGCTGGTAAATCTTGAGTAACAGAAGGCAGCTCAGGTCACTGCATTACTCTGCCCTAGGGAGGTGTTCTATGGGTGGAACTTGGGTGTTGCCATGTATCCACCGTGGATTTTGGAGCATTCTCAGATTTACCATGAGTCGTAGACTTTGGAATGCGTCAAAATGCTACGCCTTCCCACGAGAGGTGTAACAAGGAGAAATATCTTTATTCATCCTCATTGTTTCCACTAAGTGTGCACCATTATGCATGTTTCCTTTTCATAATAGAACTACAGTAAAACACTAGCATTCCGTTATATAAGCAAATCTCTTAACCTCTCTCTTTATCCCTCAAAATGGTCTCCTGTTGAGAACGTATAATCTACCTCATACTCAATGCCATGCAGATCCAAATCCCTTTGATTGGGAATTGTTAGCATTCCGTTTGCCAAATTAAGTTCTCCTTAGAGGCGGAGAGGGCAGTTGAAGATTGGTACTCTTGCCTTAGAGCAGACCTCAGGTTGTAAAAGGGTGAAAACAGGAGAAGGGAAGAGACAGGAGTCTTAGGCCTTCACTAATTGTGTCATACAATGATGGCTTGATAATACTCTGTGCCCTTATACTTACACTTGCTGTCAATCACTATAAAAAGTGAATGTCTTATGGCTATAGTTGTTAACTGCATTAAAACTTTAATGAAGAAATTCTAACAACAAATATGTTTCCTAAAGAAGGTGTTTACCTTAATGCCCAATAAATGCCAAATAATAAATCTCAGTTGGCAAAACAGCCCCACCTTGATGGCTTTCAGCCTATCCTAGTAGAGCAGAAGTGCTGTGTAACATGATCCCCCGAATGTTCTTATAGTGGGTGGCCCACATAATATTTTCTGCTAAATAGATTTGTAAATAATTGAAGTGGTACACTTTCTTGTGTATAAATACAGGTTCTCTGTACACGATTGTTCCACAAGATCTTTTTGAAGCAACTTGGCCTGGGGAGAAGTTAACCACTTCTGATGTTGTCCCTAAGGGTTACCAAGGCTGTTATATTAGCGTTTTTGTGTTCATGTCTGCCAAGATCTCTTTTGCTGACAGGCACACTGTTGAAAAGGTATATGTGGCTGAGGAAGGGCCACCCATTCTGGGTTGGTTACATCAATATGACCTAGACATCATGGTGAAACCCCGAGGCTCTGTGCAAGTAATGGTTGTAGATGACTTAGTTTTGAAGGACTTGTTACAGTGGCACAAAAGTGTTTTTGAGACAAGGTTGGGGGAAGCCCTTAATTATCAACACAAAATCAAACTCAAAGATGATGCTGTGCCTATTAGGCATGTGGCCAGAAGGGCACCTATGGCAGCCAGAGGCAAGGTGAAGGAGATAATTCAACAACTCTTGAAAGATAATGTCATAGAGCCAGTCAAAGCTGCGGAGTGTTTGTCTCCGGTCGTAATCACAAAAAAGGCCGATGGCTCCCTTAGGTTCTGTGTTGACTTGTATAGCCTTAACGAGAATGTTATAATGGACAATTTCCCTCTCCCAAACATAAATGAACTAATACTTACGTTATCTGGTGCAAACGTGTTCTCTAAGCTAGACTTGAAGAGCGCTTACCATCAGGTCAAGCTCTGTAAACACTCCAGGCACCTCACCTCGTTTATCACTAATGAAGGAACCTTTCAATTCCGCAGGCTTCCTTTTGGCTTATGCTCAGCTGCCAGCGTTTGATGTCATCTGTACTATCAGGCCTAGACAAGGCAGTCATTTTCCAAGATGATATCCTTGTCTTTGGTAAGGATGTGCAAGAGCATAATCAAGCGCTGGGACGGGTTTTAACTCGCATCGGTAAGGCAGGTCTGACTCTGTATAGGGAGAAATGTCAATTCATGATGCAGGAAGTAGAATATTTTGGACACTTGGTGTCAAGGGAAGGCATGAAACCAATAGCCAATTTAGTCAGTGCTATTGTTAATGCACAAGTACCTGGTGACAGAGAGTCTTTGAGATCGTTCATGGGGCTTGTAGAATACTATTCTAAGTTTTTTCCATGACTTTGCACATAAAACAGAGCCCTTAAGGGAGTTGCTAAGGAAAGGGAAAAGGTTCAGTTGGGGTGAGGCACAGCAGTCTTCTTTCTCCATGATTAAAAATGACATTGCACATGCAGGTGTGCTGACCCTTTTTCAAACTGGGCTTACTACCATTGTCACTGTTGATGCCAGTGCTGTGGGGATTGGTGCTGTTTTGGCCCTAATGCATGGTAAGGAAGAGAAGACTGTTGCATTTGCTTCACGTTGTTTGACTGAAGCAGAGCACAACTACTCAGTGATTGAGCGGGAGGCTCTGGCTGCTGCATGGGGCACCAATTACTTTAGAGTGTTCTTGTGGGGTAGTGCGTTTCATCTACACACTGACCACAAGCCTCTACTCAAAGTATTGGGGCCTGGTGGTACCAAGAATTGCTCGGGGAGGTTGGCCAGGCTCGCTGTTAAATTGCAAGATTTTTATTGCAGGGTTGAGTATGTCCCAGGATAGAGAAACCGGGTAGCCGATTGTCTCTCCAGATTGCCAGACAAAGATGCTGCAGTCTTGGATCTACCTACTGAGGAGGTTGTAGCTAGTGTGGATGATGTCACGGAGGTTTTTGCATGCGCCATTTCAAGGAAGGCATGGGTCACAGCAATGGATGAGGATGCTGTTTTAAAAGGGGTTGTGCGCTTGATTAGAGGCAGCATGAGAAGAGAGAGCAATTTATCTGAGGGGGTGAGGGCGTTCTTGAAGGTTGTGAATGAGCTATCGGTGAATGCTGATGGGTTGATAATGAGGCAAGATCGTTTTGTTCCACCCTCTGGTACCAGATTGATTAGTTTGGCACACGAAGGTCACTTGGGGCAGACTCTAACCATCAAGAGGCTGAGAGAGAGCTTTTGGTGGCCTTTTATGGACAGACAGGTCAAGGATTGGGTGGTGAGGTGTGAGGCTTGTAAAGATTCTGAGAAACGCTTGAGGGTTGGTCTTGGGATTTCAGAGGACCCTTAACACGTTTCATTGGCTGATAAGGTTTGAGTAAAGGTCTGTCTTGATTTTATTGGACCATTTTGTTTTCTGCCTGATCATGAGAAGTCTGCAACTGTTTTGGTTGATGCGAAATCCAAGTGGGTTGAGGTGGTGTTTATGACGTGTGTCACCACCTCCTCCACCATTGGGGTCTTGAGTGATGTGTTCAAGAGGGAAGAATTTCCCTCTGTACTCCTGACTGACAACGGTACCCAATTGACTTCTTTAGAAATTAACACATTTTTGGAGACAGTGGGTGTCAAACACTCTTGTTGTTCTTTGTGCAATCCACAGGGCAATGGCTTGGTTGAAAGAGTCAACAGAATGGTGAAAGGCACAATGCAACTGGCACTCAGTGCCGGTTTATCAGTGCAATGCGCGGTCAGTGAAATGCTCTGGGCGTATCGCACCACCACCAACAGCAGCTCGGGGAAAAGCCCATTTGAAATGATGCGGGGCAGAACCCCTGGTAACAAACTGGTGCCAGCGTGGATGCATCAGAAACCCCTCTCTGTTGTCAAGACCAAGGGTGGGGATGCCAAAAAGAGCGGGTGTAGACGTTTCATTGATGTGGGGGATTTGGTCAAAGTAAGACCTGGAGGCGGTGGAAAATCTTTGAACAAATTCAGAGGACCCTTTAAAGTTAAAGCGGTGGGAGGTAATTGGGTCAAACTCGACAATGGTCAAATGTGGAATTTGAGGCGGGTTGCACTGTATCACAAAATGGGTGATGGTTCTAACAAAGCATTTGAGCAAGATGTCCTAGCAGATTTACATTCACCTTGGTTGTTGATGAGTGATTGTGAATTCACAGGGGCCCCGTTGGATCACAGTCCTGGAGGTATTCAAGATGCTGTGTCTGATTGGGGGAATGAGTTTGCTAGAGGAGGAGATGGGTCTGTGGGTGCGTCTCGAGTTACGAGGTAGGTGAGGGAAAGAAGGGCTCCGGCCTATTTGGATGATTACGTCCATAAAGTTTTTTACATTTCTTTTCGCTCTTACTGCATAGTTTCTGTTTTCTTCCTTTTGCCTTAGTTCTTCTCTTACTTTCCATTCTTTTCCTTTTCTTTCTGTAGTTTTTTTTTTCACCTTTGGGGTCTGTTTTGTTTTCATATAAGATGGGGAGATGTGTTATGTTGTGCTTAGACTGCTCCGGCTAGGCTGGGCTGCCTACCTTTGTGATGTACATAAGTTCTAAATGATGTCATGCAGCTTGGGGGTGACGGTTGGGAGTTAGGTCCAGCTGTGTCTGGAGAAGGGCTGTTCACTTTTAGTCCTGCCAAATAAATACATACTCAAAAGAAGCTGCTTCGTGTGCCGTGTTTGAGCATAACAATATTATCACTCATGAATCACTCTACTACTTAGCAATACTTTATTGGATTTTACTAAGGCATTGTTGGCCCGAACTTGAAACATCATCAATTAATACCCTGTCTAGAAAAGGTGTTGAACTGGATGGCCAACTGTTGCCTAAAATTAAATGGTGACAAAACAGAACTGATGATCCTGGGTAATAACCATTGTCCCAGGCCTGTGATTAGTTGGCTGAAGGACACAGGAAACGCTCCCTCCCGCAAATCTTCCATAAAGAACCTGGGTATGGGGCTGGACAAAGCACTAACAATGGACGATTAAGCTAACAAACTAGAGGCCGTATGCTTTAGCTTTCTAAGAATGATCCGGAAGATTATAGGCCTAATCCCGGAACACCTAAAAAGAATTGTGATTCAATCCCTGGTGGTGTCCCGCTGAATTTTGGCAATTCCCTCTATTTGGGCTCACCAAAATATGTCATAAATAGACTGCAGGTCGCATAAAATGCCAGGTTACTCCTCAAAATCCCAAGACAGTAAAAGCGTCCCTGAAACGGCTTCACTGGCTGCCCATTGATGCCAGGATCAAGTTTAAATCACTTTGCCTGGCTCAAAAGCAATGAATGGCAGGGGCCCCTGTAAACTCAGAGACCTCATCTCTCCATATATACAGACGAGAAGTCTTAGGTCTGCACAAGACCGCCTTATGAGAACTTCAAGGACTAAAAGATCAAGATGGGGAGGCAGATCTTTTTCACACCTGGTCCCGATGTTGTGGAACTCTATGCCCCGGGAGCTGAGACTGCTTGAAGAGGAGCCCAGCTTTCGGAAGAAGCTTAAGGCTTGGCTGTTCCTACATTAACACCCAATTGCCCACCCTCGTTCACAGTACTCTCATCTAGTGCTGGGAAGCCCTTGGGCACCCATGCGCTCTACAAAAAAACAAAACATAAACTTTGTTGGGTGAAAGAGGATGAGAATTTGATGGTTTGTTTCTGTCCCTTTTTTGTATATTTAAGTCCTCTCCAGCAAGATAGGTGTATTTCAGTTGTGTGTCACAATATTGAGTGAGAAAATATTGTCCTACAAAAATATCGACTGCAGGAAATCGACTAACCATATATCATCAAGATCCAAATATGTAGATAACTATACATTTACTATTCTTAACTCCTCATCTACATACCATGAAGGTATATGAATCATCAGGGTACATGGATGTGGAGTTAAGAATAGTAAGCCTATATATCCTTATATCGATGACATAGTGGCATTTGATGTCCTTGAGTCAATATTTTTTAGGATGATATTCTGCATAGTATTTCACACCTTTTCAAGATTGTGTTTACAATCTTCCATAAGTACGGGCCCTATACAAATGGTTCTCATTTAAATAATGCTCTTGTATTTATCTTGCCCTGGGGCCTAACCTTGTGATTGGGCATTTATTGCTTGTATTACTTTGCCTCTTTTCTGAGATGTTTTCCTTATCTACCTTGACTAGTGATTGCTTATTTTTTCAAGTAGTTTCCATATCAGCCTCATGCAAGCTAGAAATATATTGGAACCACTCGAATTCCTTAATTGTAGACCACTGGTCCATGAATCTGGTCCATGAGTCAGGTTACATAATCCATAAATATCTTTTTCCTCAAAAAGGCTTCTGACTTTTGTATTTGGTTCTGTACTTCAAAGCTCACAGGCTCCTTTCTTCCAGCTCTGTTTTGGGGGTTTTCAGCAGCGATATATATATCTCCCTGCATCCACTATTAGGGATTCTTTGGGGTTTTCTTGGTCATGGGTATGCCCTTCGACCACACCTAACAAACACTTCTTTGTGACTGTATGTTCCTTATCAAACCATTTTCATATAAATGTGTGCAATCCTTTCCCTGCAATGCTGCATGTGCTTGTAGGTGGATGGTGGATGAAAGGGCTCCAGGGCAGGAAGCCATGTTCTCTTTGTTCTCCATGCTTCCTCCATCTTTGCCATGTGTGTGTCCACCATTTTGTGAAACCAGTGTGCGTTTCAAAGGTGGAAATGTTATCTTTTTTTCTCCAATCCTCCTCCTTTCCATGTGCTTGTCCACTATTTTGTGAAACCAGAGTGTGCCTCATGGATGTCCATTTAGTCTTTGTTCTCCATGCTAAATGCCTTGCCAAGCCTTGAGCTGCCCACCATTTTGTGAAACAAGTATGTGTGTTTGAGCGATGGTTATTAAGCATTTTATGCCACTTTTAAAAGCCTTTTGCTGGGGGCATTTTATGTGTTATAGTGCCTTGAGAGCCCATAGATATTTTTGTTAACTTTTCCTTTTTTCCTATATATTTCCTGTTATTATACTGTGTTTATGGGTTGGCTATAGTAGTATGTTGGTTTATGGTTATAACTATTGTAAGTAATTTAATCAATTTTTGCCAGCCTCCTTCAGACACCCATTGAGGTTCTATGGGACCTGAAGGGACACCATATTTATCCCTAATATACAAAAAATACAAAGCTAACCAACCCTACCTACCTGGGGCTCTGCCCCGAGTCTTAGAAAAAAGTATAAAAAAAGAAAATAAGGGGCAGGGTAGGGTTACCCTTCCCCCCGGGCCTGCTGTGGGTGTCCCAGAGAGACCTCCCCCAAGGCCAAAACCATTTTTTTATCCAGCAGATTTGCGGCGGATCCGCAAATCTGTTGCAATTTGTTTTTAAAAAACGGTACTCTCCCCTGCATTCAAAATATTCTGTCATGTTTATTTGAGACAGAAACATATATTGCCTAAGTGCTCATAATTTTGCATAATTTTTGTGGAATTGTGCAAAATTCCCTGGAAAAAAAATATGGACACTTCAAGTTTTCTTCCACTTTGATTCACTGCAGAATTGAAAAAATGTGCTTGTTATCTTATTTGAATCGCGTGGAGCTACATAAGATGATTATGCATTTTAACTTTGCCATTTATCCTTTACGGGTGCAATTAAATACTTGGTGATGTTGTATCTTAGGTGCCTGAAAAATGACATGAATGATAGGGTTTTGGCAAATAAAATATTCCTGAAAGAGTGGAGGATTTAATGGTGTTTATGTTACTGAATTGTTAGTTGCTGCTGCATTTTACTGAAACTGATTTATGTTTTTCAATCAATTGTTTTTTATATGTTAGGTTTCTATGCCTAAACTAAATGCACACAATGCTGACTCATCTTAAACTATAATATATGGCGTACCAAGAGCAATTAGTCTGTTTTTAAGTTTGAGTTCTCTCCTATGGTTATACCACATCTGGGTTTATTGGAATTTCTGCAGAAAGACGGGCAGATACTGGACCTTGTTAAGAATGAGAAGATCACACATTGCAATGGCTGATACATTTTTATGTATTACTTTAGCGAGGTATATATTTAACAGTGCAAGTTAATTAGGGTGCACTTGGCAATAAAGGACTCCACAGTATGTATGGAGTTGTTTTAAGACATGAATGGACACATGAGACTCTCTTGGACTTGGGAAACGATACCTGGATACAGGGCTGGTTCAAGCAGGGGGGTCGGCTGGACCAGGCCCACCCAAACATGACCTTTGGCCCGCCCAGTCATGGCACAAGAGACAATGTAGAACGCACCTGTTAAGAGCTTCCTCCATGTTGATGGCCGAACGTTATGATGTTTTTTTCAGTTTCTTTACTTTAGCTATCAGTCAGGGGTCATTAAAGAACTCCTAGAACACATTTTAAAATGCATTGTTTTTATAATTAGTGTATTAATTATGCAATGATAAGGGGGAAATGCTGGCGTGAGGTGATTTTCGTTATTTTTGTGGTGGCTCAGACATTAAAATAATAATTTAAAAAAAGGCCAGGTTGCAGCCCTATCTCATGCATAAAGCAAGCTTCTGTTGGGTGGTGTGTGTTATGGCACTAGCGACAGGGTTTTGCCTGCCAATGATGCAGCAGGTGCAGTGGCACCAGGGCCCATGGCTGTGAGCGGCCTTCTGCACCTCAGTTATGGCGGTTCCTGTTTAGAGCTTCTGAGAGTTTTATGTACTTTAGTCTGTGTACAATGCACACAGTAATATATGATAGAATGGGGACTGCATTATACTATTCAGATAGTGGCAGTGCATACCTCAATGGATGAGCAGCCACAAGGGAATCATCAATGCCAGCCCATTACCTAAAAAGTAGGGCCTGATTTAGAGTTCAGTGGATGGGTTACTCTGTCACAAACATGACGGCTATCCAGCCCGCCGTATTACAATTGCCACGGGATATAATGCACTTGTAATACGGTGGATGGGATATCCATCGTATGTGCGACAAAGTAACTCGTCCGCCGAACTCTAAATCAGGTTCTTAATGTGGAGTTACAAAGTCTACTAGAGTATGTTTGTCTGTCTATACTCTGCCAGATGCTTTTGTAAAGCAAATAACTATGTTATCTCAAGTAAGATATTGTGCTGGGCTGAATTTATTCTCAACAGTAGGGCAGGTTGAAAAATGTGAGCATCCATATTCTGATATCTTGGTACAGTGCATTGCACAGTCCCAGGTTATAATCAGGGCCACTAAAATTATCCAATTTTGTGTTTGTTTGTTTTTTTGCATAATTATGGAATTGCTGTGTTAGTCACATCATCAATCTTCTGGTGCATAATTGCAGATTAATAGAAAAAAAATCTAGCTCAAATGGTTCAAAACTTACTAAAAATGCTGCCATATGTGTCGCCTTGCAGTTGAAGGCCATTCGTAAAGTTTGACTGGTCACCTTTCTGTTGTTCACTGCTATACTTGGGTGTTAAACTTGTACTAATGAGGTGCAACCTATGCCAAGATAGTGTTATCAAGTGTAAAAAATGCATGACAAAATAATTAAGTGATACTATCACAAAATGGGCCGTATTATGCTGCATAATTGGCCTTTTCTTGCCACATAATTTAATCAACCCTGCCACATAATTTGGTCCTCCCTTGCCACATAGTTTCGGTGGCACTGGTTATAGTGATCTTGCTCTTTGTCTAATTACATCTACTAACAGTGTGACTGATTATAATTCAGTTCAATAAAAGGCTAGCAAATATTATGCAACCTGGCATGATATACACACAGTGGTGTTAATGCTAACTATCCAAACTTACCTAACACCTGTGATGCCGGTATCAATAAGAATCTCATCAGGAGGCTGCAGAACATCCAGAACCTGGTGCCAGAATCACTTTTAACCTCAAAGAAATAGGCGTTGGGCAACTTGCAAGGAATAAATATCCAGTCATCTTAGTGTGAAGATGTCATGGCTTTGGTGTGGTAACAAAGACTTCCTTAAGCTTGCACTACTATTACAATCTGCTTGGTATCCAGGTGCTTGTGTTGAAGTCTGGCTTACTGGAAATTATGAGGGTTGATGCTGACCAGTATAGACATCAGCTCTTACTCTCAAATAGCTCTCCACATGCTCCGTATGCCTGTAAGGAAGAAGATATTATGTAAATCTAGGGCTTGTTGGCCACCTCCAGAATCAACAACAATTGTGCCTGCTATTGGCCCACCTGAACGCACCCTGGGCCCATCCAGATAGAAATTCTTGTAACTGGGCCTGCCTGGATATATATGATGGTATTGGGCATACAATACTTGTACCACAGTATACAAAGCTATTACTGGTGTATAATGGCTGTACATGTTCCTGGTGTATGATAGCTGTACCAGGGAATATGATGATGTACTTGGCCACATCAAACTATACTTGTCATATGAGCCTGAGGCTTAGCTAAACTAGGTTATATTATGGCCTATCAGGGATTTTAAAGCGCAGCTACTCATCCGTGAGGGTCTCAAGGCGCTGGGGAGTGCGGGGGCGGCTCCGTTGAGTGCTGGGGTCATCCGAAGAGCCAGATCTTGAGGTCCTACCTGAACTGGAGCAGTGTAGGGCTTTGCCGGAGGTGGAGGGGGAGGTCGTTCCAGGTCTTGGCTGTGAGGTATGAGAAGGACCTGCCTCCCGTTCTGGTCTTGTAGATGTGTGGGATGGTGGCCAGAGAGAAGTCGGCTGATCAGAGGTTTCGCTTGGGTGCGTGGAAGGAGAGGCGGTTGTTTAGGTATGCTGGTCCGATGTTGTTGAGAGCCTTGTATGCATGGGTGAGGACCTTTAAGGTTATTCTTCTTTTGATAGGGAGCCAGTGGAGATCGCAGAGGTGTTGGGTGATGTGGTTGTGATGGGGGTGTCTAAGATCAGTCTAGCTGCTGCGTTCTGGACAGTCTGGAGCTTGCGAAGAAGTTTCTTGTTTATTCCAGCATAGAGAGCATTGCCGTAGTCCAGTCTGCTACTGATGAGGGCGTGCATGACCGTTTTTCTGGATTCGGTGGGATCCATCTGAACGTTTTCTGGAGTATGCGGAGGGTGTTGAAGCAGGCCGAGAATAGGGCGTTGATCTGGCTGTTCATCGTTACCGATGAGTCTAGTATAATGCCGAGGTTTTCTGCGTGGCCCGTCGGGGTGAGGGGGTTTCCGAGGGCGGGGGGCCACCAGGTGTCACCCATGCGGAGATGGTATAGCCAAGGATGAGGACTTCTGTTTTCTTGGAGTTGAGTTTCAGGCAGCTCTTCTTCATCCAGGTGGCGACAGCTTTCATCTCTTCTTGGAAGTTGTGCCTGGTGATGTTGGGTTCTTTGGTGAGGGAGAGGATGAGCTGGGTGTCGTAGGCTTAGGAAACAATGTTGACGATGGTTGCGAGGGGGGCCATGTAGATGTTGAAGAGGGTGGGGCTGAGGGAGGATCCCTGGGGCACTCCACATCTGGTCTCTGTTGGTTCCGAGAGGTAGGGCGGGAGTTTGACTCGCTGAGTTCTGCCTGTGAGAAATTAGCATATTCAGTCAAGGGCCTTTCCGTGAATGCCGGTGTCGTGGAGTCTGGTGGCTAGTGTGCGGTGAGAGACGGTGTCGAAGGCAGCTGAGAGGTCCAGGAGGATGAGGGCTGCTGTTTGGCCCTGGTTGAGGACGGAGCGGATGTCGTCGGTGGCAGCTAGCAGGGCGGTCTCGGTGCTGTGGTTGCTACGGAATCCGGATTGGGAGATGTCCAGGACGTTGTTGGCTTCGATGAAGTTTGCTAGCTAGGTGTTGACCGCCTTTTCGATGACATTGGCTGCGAATGGGAGCAGAGAGATGGACCTGAAGTTCATGTGGGCCGTCGGGTCTGCGGAGGGTTTCTTCAGGAGGGGGTTGACTTCGGCGTGACATCGGGGAATGTGGTGGTTTTGAGAGAGCAGTTGATCGTCTGGCATAGTTCGGGTGCAATGGCCGTGGCGGCTCTGTGGAAGATGTGGGGAGGGCAGGGATCTGAGGGTGCTCCAGAGTGGATGCTCTTCATGGTCTTTAAGGTGTCTTCTGTCGTAAGCGAGGTTTAAATGAGCAGGGTCTGTTGGGTGGCGTCGCTGGGGGTGGGGACTGTAGTGATGCAGAGTTCTTGGTTGTCGAAGTTGTCGTAGAGCGTCTTAATTTTGAGGGGGAAAAAAGTGCTGAGTCTGTTGCAGAGGTCTTGGGAGGGTGGGACGTCTGTTGTTTCGCTGCCGAGTTTGGCAAATTCCTTGATGATGGAGAAGAGTTCTTTGGAGTTGTGGGCATTGGTGAGGATTCTTTCTTGGAGGAAGTTCTTCTTTGTGGATTTGATGAGTTGGTGGTGTGCTGTGGTGACTGTTCTGTAGGGGGTGCGTGCTTCTGGGGTTTTGCTGTTCCTCCATGTCTTTTCGAGTCGTCGGCAGGAGCGCTTGGATTCCTGGAGTGCAGGGGTGAATTAGCTTGCTTTCTTGCTGTGTCGTCCTGTAGCTTTCTTGAGGGGGCGAGTGTGTCGGCACGGTTCGTGATCCAGCGGTGGAGGTTGCGTGCCGCGGTGTTAGCTTCTGGCGTCATTGGAGGAGGTAGTGCTGGTGAGGGCAGAGGTGAGCTGTTCTTCGGGGACTTTGTTCCATTTTCTGCAGAGGCGGTGGTCGTGCTTGTGTACAGTGGGTTTTCTGAAGAAGCGGATGCAGTGGTGGTCAGCCCAAAGGAGTTCTGTGGTGTGGCTTTAGGAAATGCTGTTAACTTCTGTGAAGACGGGGTCGAGTGTGTGTCCAGCTGTGTGCGTGGGGGCGGTGACAAGTTGCTTCAGTCCTATGTTGGCGAGGTTCTCTAGGAGGGCGGTGGTGTTGGGGTCGTCGTGGTTGTCCACGTGGAAGTTTAGGTCTCCGAGTAGGATGCAGACTGTGGGGCGAGGGCGTGGGGTGCGATGAGGTCGGCGATGGTGTCGGTGAAAGGAGCGCGGGGGCTGGGCAGCCTGTAGTTGAGGGTTCCACGGAGAGTCGTTTTAGAGTTAGTCTGGATCTGGAAGTGGAGATGCTCCATGAGGATCGTGGTGTCATCCGGGCCAGTGGTTGTCATGCGGAGGGAGCTTTTGTGGACGATGGTAATGCCTCCTCTTTGGGTGGGTGGGGCAGGCTTTTCGCAGGATCTTGTATCTGTCTGGAATGGCATGGCGATGTCGGGCGCGGAGTTGGCATTGGTCCAGGTTTCTGTGAGAAGGCGACGTCGGCCACATGAGTGTTGAGGAGGTCCCAGATTTCTATGGCGTGCTTGTGTAGGGACCGCACGTTGAGGAGGATGCAGTTGAGTGGTTTCTGAGTGGTGATGTCCGGTAGTCTGGGGGCTGCTGAAGCCTATGAAGCTGCTCTTTGGTATGCCAAGCTGTGCCCAGACATAGGAGGCTGAGTCCAGGCATACGCGGCTGGGCTTCAGTTTATGGAGCAGTACCCGGGTATGTGAGGCTTGTATCTGGGTTTAGGAGGGTGCACTTAGTAAATGATGTAATTTGAGGGGTTTTCTGATGGCTGTGCTCCTATCCTGCTATGGCTGTCTAGCTAGTATAGAGCATCATATGGCAAGTGTGCCTCTTGCATATCATGGCAGCACCTTTAGTGTTTACAGTATATGGTTGGTAAATAAAATAAAAGCAAAAAGAGAAGACCATGAACGGAATGCTGAACTATGCAAACATTCACCCTGTCAAAGGATCTGGGTTTAATCCATCGTTTTTTTGCCCACTACGACACCCCAGTTTGGACCCAGCCATATGCAAATCAGTCTTGACCCTGCTCCTCATGGTAACAGTCCAGTCTGAACTGTCAAGCCAGGTCCTCCCTGGACCAGAATCATGCATCCTGGGACCGGTTTCAGGGTATCACCTATCATCAGCCAGGCTAGCTTGAATCCAGGGGCACAGTGAGCACAGAATCCACGCCTGGGCATACCCCTCCCACTTAGGGCAACAAAAGCAAAAATAAGAGATGAAGGACAGAATGGTGAACAATGCAAACATTCACCCCCAGTTGAAAGATCTGGGTTTAATCCATTGCTTTTTTGTCCACCACGCCACCCCAGTTTGGACCCAGCCATATGCAAATCAGTCTTGACCCTGCTCCTTATGGGAACAGTCCAGCCCGAACTGTCAAGCCAGGTCCTCCCTGGACCGGAAACAAGCATCCTGGGACCAGTTTCGGGGTATCACCCCTCAACAGCCAGGCTAGCTGAATCCAGGGGCGCAGAGAGCATGAGACCCACGTCTGGGCACACCCTTCCCACTTAGGGCAACAAAAGCCAAAAGAACAGCTGATGAACAGAATGCTACACAATGCAAACATTCACCCCCAGTCAAAAGATCGGGGTTTTACCCATCGTTTTTTTGCCCACAACGCCACCCCAGTTTGGACCCAGCCATATGCAAATCAGTCTTGACCCTGCTCCTCATGGGAACAGTCCAGCCTGAACTGCCTGGCCAGGTCATCCCTGGACTGGAAACAAGCATCCTGGGACCAATTTCGGGGTATCACCCCTCATGGCTAGCTTGAATCCAGGGGTGCAGTGAGCAAGGGAACCACGTCTGGGCATACCCATCCCACTTAGGGCAACCGAAGCCAAAAGAACAGACAATGGACGGAATGGTGAACAATGCAAACATTCACCCCCAGTCAAAAGATCTAGGTTTAATCCATTGCTTCTTTGCCCACCATGCCACAGCAGTTTGGACCCAGCCATATGCAAATCAGTTTTGAACCTGCTCCTCATGGGAGCAGTCCAGTCTGAACTGCCAAGCCAGGTCCTTCCTGGTCTAGAATCATGCATCCTGGTACCGGTTTCAGGGTATCACCCCTCATCAGCCAGGCTAGCTTGAATCCAGGGGCCAGTGAGCACGGGACCCATGTCTGGGCATACCCATCCCACTTAGGGCGAAAAGTGTTACAGCAAACAAATGATGGACGGAATGCTGACAATGCAAACATTCTCCCCCAGTCTAAAGATCTGGGTTTAATCCATTGCTTTTTTTGCCCACCACGCCACTGCAGTTTGGACCCAGCCAAATGCAAATCAGTCTTGACCCTGCTCTTCATGGGAACAGTCCAGCTCGAACTGCCAAGCCAGGTCCTCCTTGGACTGGAAACAATATCCTGGGACCGGTTTCGGGGTATCACCCCTCATCAGCCAGGCTAGGTTGAATCCAGGGGTGCAGTGAGCACAGGACCCACATCTGGGCATACCCTACCCACTTAGGGCACTGAAAGGAAAAAGAACAGATGATGGAAGGAATGCTGAACAATGTAAACATTCACCCCAAGTCAAAAGATCTGGGTTTAATCGATTGTTTTTTGCCCACCCACCCCAGTTTGGACCCAGCCATATGCAAATCAGTCTTGGCCCTGCTCCTTATGGGAACAGTCCAGCCAGAACTGCCAAGCAAGTGCCTCCCTGGACCAGAAACAAGCATCCTGGGACCAGTTTCGGGGTATCACCCCTCATCAGCCAGGCTAGGTTGAATCCAGGGGTGCAGTGAGCACAGGACCCACATCTGGGCATACCCTACCCACTTAGGGCACCGAAAGGAAAAAGAACAGATGATGGAAGGAATGCTGAACAATGTAAACATTCACCCCAAGTCAAAAGATCTGGGTTTAATCGATTGTTTTTTGCCCACAATGCCACCCCAGTTTGGACCCAGCAATATGCAAATCAGCCTTGACCCTGCTCCTCATAGGAACAGTCCAGCCCGAACTGCCAAGCCAGGTCATCCCTGGACCGGAAACAAACATCCTGGGTCCGGTTTCAGGGCATCACCCCATATCAGCCAGGCTAGCTTGAATCCAGGGGCACAGTGAGCACAGGACCCACATATGGACATACCCTTCACACTTAGCACAACAAAAGCAAAAAGAACAGACGATGGACGGAATGCTGAACAATGCAAACATTCGCCCCCAGTCAAATGATCTGGGTTTAATCCATTGGTTTTTTGCCCACCACGCCACCCCCTTTGGACCCAGTTATATGCAAATCAGTCTTGACCCTGATCCTCATGGGAGCAGTCCAGCCCGAACTGCCAAGCAAGGTCCTCCCTGGACCGGAAACAAGCATCCTGGAGCCGGCTTCGGGGTATCATCTCTCATCAGCCAGGCTAGCTGAATCCAGGGACACAGTGAGCACAGGACCTTCCCACTTAGGGCAACAAAAAGAACAGACGATGGACGGAATGCTGAACAATGCAAACATTCACCCCGTCAAAGGATCTGGGGTTAATCCATTGATTTTTCCCCACTACGCCACCCCAGTTTGGACCCAGCCAAATGCAAATCAGTCTACCCTGCTCCTCATGGGAACAGTCCAGCCCGAACTGCCATGCCAGGTCCTCCCTGGACAAGAAACAAGCATCCTGGGACTGGTTTCGGGGTGTCACCCCTCATCAGCCAGGCTAGCTTGAATCCAGAGGTGCGGTGAGCAAGGGAACCCCGTCTAGGCATACACTTCCCACTTAGGGCAACCAAAGCAAAAAGAACAGGTGAAGGACAGAATGGTGAACAATGCAAACATTCACCCCGAGTCAAAAGATCTGGGTTTAATCCATTGCTTTTTGCCCACCACGCCACTGCAGTTTGGACCCAGCCATATGCAAACCAGTCTTGACCCTGCTCCTCATGAGAGCAGTCCAGTCTGAACTGCCAAGCCAGGTCCTCCCTAGACTAGAAACAAGCATCCGGGGACCGATCTCAGGGTATCACCCCTCATCAGCCAGGCTAGCTTGAATCCAGGGGCGCAGTGAGCAAGGGAACCACGTCTGGGCATACCCTTCCCACTTAGAGCAATGAAAGCAAAAAAACAGATGATGGACGGAATGCTAAACAATGCAAACATTCACCCCCAGTCAAAAGATATGGGTTTAATTCATTGTTTTTTAAACCACCACGCCACCCCAGTTTAGACCCAGCCATATGCGAATCAGTCTTGACACTGCTCTCCATGGAAACAGTCCAGCCCGAACTGCCAAGCCAGGTCCTCCCTAGTCCGGAAACGAGCATCCTAGGACCAGTTTCGGGGTATCACCCCTCATCAGCCAGGCTAGCTTGCATCCAGGGGTGCAGTAAGCACGGGACCCACGTCTGGGCATACCTTCCCACTTAAGGAAACAAAAGCAAAAAGAACAGATGACGGACGGAATGCTGAACAATGCCAACATTCCGTCCATCATCTTGTTGTGTTTACTATGGTAAATAAAATAGCCTTGTATCTACTTTTCTAACTTTTTTGGCATTTATTAATTTAACAACAAGCTTTTAGTGCAGTGATGTCACTTCCTCTGGTGTCTTCATGGTCAAGGAGTATATCACATCAATCATATGATTTTAGGGGTTAGGAGCATACAATATGACATCTGTCACCACTGGCATTTTAATGGTGCTGTTCTTCAGACCTTATACATGCAGTAGTATCTCAAACCCAGGAACACAAGAAGAATAACATTATTTTGAAGGCGCTGTGTTTTGGAAATGTGGTGTCTTTTGGAGAGGATATCCACACATGTTTGATGGGCCATGCCTTACATTATTGTTTCTTTTTTTATCTGTATGCAGCTCTTTACATGGTAGACCACGCTATTATACTTGATTCATCAGTCCAGTGATGTCGGGTTCGGGATTGTCTGTAAATGGGTAACAGACCACAGAGGATGAGTGAGGCCTTTTCTGACAGCCATTTTCAAATTGAACTGGCATCTTTAACAGAGGTCCACACACGTTGGTGTCTTTTCACTTTCTTAAACAAGCCTTTAAAACCTGTTATTGACACCATGACCTGTCTTTTTCTTCTGACTATGGAAATATTGGCCGCTCTTAGGCCAGGTGGAGTAAACTGAATTGTTACCCTTAGAAGGTTGCATAGATTGTGATAGCGTTACTTACTGTGACTGGTGGTCCAGTTGTTGTCCCATTTATTCAGTGTAAATGTGCACCACCACTAAGCAGCCATTTCTGTATTGCTTTATGTGGTTAGTCTCTTTTGCTGTAAACCCTCACAGAGCTCCATTGCTCTTCGGGTTAAGGTTGGGATGTATAGATAAACCCATTAGGAAAAATCATAGAAACTTGTCATTCTGAAAGGAAGCATATGCACATCCATTCTACAATCAGGGCCCCTGGAATTATGCAGCAGGAGAGGGAGAAATTATGTGGCCGGGTTGAGTAAATTATGCGGCAAGAAAAGGCAAATTGCGCGGCATAATGCTGCATATTTTGTAGTAGTATTACTTCATTATTTCGTCATTTTTAAACTTGGTAATAGTGTCTGGGCATTGGTTGCACCTCATTAGTACCATTTTAATACCCAAATATAGCAGTAAGCAATAAAAAGGTGACCCGTCCAGCTTTGAAAATGGCCTTTCAGTGCGTGGCACCAAGTGTCGCTGCATTTTTAGTAACGTTTGAACCGTTTGAGCTAGAATCAAAATTCTTTTTTAGGTAAAATCTGCAGATTATGCGGCAGATTATGGATTATGTGTCAAATGCAGCAAATCTATAATTATGCGAAAATCGACATGGCCGTGCAATCGCATAATTCCAGTGGCCCTGTCTACAATCCATTCTTCTATAAGCTGGTACGGCTCTGAATGTAGGGCTAGGAGTGTTATGTTATGTTAATAAAATTTATTGAGCGCACGAATTCCCTGAGGTGTCTTGGTGCTAAGACTGTGGTAAGCCCAGGGCGAAAGCACTAATTCTGAAAAAGCCATGTTTTGAGACCCTTTCTGAAGGAGGTAAGTGAGCAGGCATTTCTGATGTCAAATGGAAGCGTATTCCATAGTTTTGCTGTACCGTACGAAATGCTTCGGCCTCCCCAGCATTGGGATTGGGAGCGAAGCATGGCTTTATCAACCTTGTTCCAGGGCTTATATGTTAATGAGTGGGATTTAACTACCCCTCCTTTCTGGGTTTTAGGGATAGTGTAGTCGAATATGATTAAAGAGTGATCTGACCACGTGAGAGGGTGAACGTCTTTTACTGTTAGGCCCGATACTGATGTGAAAATGCCGTCAAGTGTGTGTCCTGCCTCGTGTGTAGGCTTGTGCATCCAGTAGCGGCCGGTGGTGGGAGTGCCGCCGGGCACTGACGTGGGGCGGGGAGGGGCAGGGTGGGGGGTAGTAAACTACGGATTACGGCCGATTACAGGTAAGTAAACATATAAATAAATAAAACGAATTTTGTTTCTCGTGCTGCATTGCCAAATGCGATGCAGCGCGATAAACGAATTTTGTTTTATTTATTTATATGTGTACTTACCTGTAATCGGCCGTAATCCGAAGTTTACTACCCCCCACCCTGCCCCTCCCCCACCCCACGTCAGCGCCCAGCGGCACTCCCACCACCGGCCGCTACTGTGTGCACCACCTAAGATAGACCTAGTGTCCCTAGAGTCTCTAGGAGAGAGCTTGTATCTTTGTCCCCCCTATCTTCCAGGTACACATTAAAATCGCCCAGGATAGTAAACTCATTAGTGGAGATGATGGGCTCCATGAGAACATCAAGGTTGTTAGTAAAAGTACTTCTGGTGCCTGGGGGACGATAGAGCAGTATGCCCCTAAAAGTTTTTTTAGCATTTGCTTCTAAAGCGAAGTAAAGTGCTTCATAGTAAGGGGTGGGAGCTGGTGAAAAAGTAGCTTCAAACTTTTCCCTGTATATTACAGCCACTCCACCTCCCCTCTTAATGGGCCTGTCTACCCTAAATGATAGAAAACCCTGAGGGGCCGCTATCACAAAGTCTGGGTCTGAGGCTGTATCGGCCCATGTTTCTGTGAGGAACAAAACATCTAACTCATGTGATGATATAACGTCTGCTATTTCATACTTGTGTTTAGCAATGGATCTGACATTAATGAGGCCACAACGTGCTTTTATCTGATCTGGGGGTTCTAAAAGCTTTGCCTCATGGTTGTTTCTAGGAGATTGGAGCGCCTTGACCATCTGTTGTGGTGGGAGCGAGAAACCACATGCACATTTTTACTTTTCATGCGCATAGTCTTTATTCAGATTAAGTGTGCAGCAGCTCGCTTGTAACTGGGCAAGCCCATGAAGTTCCTTTCCTATGGGGACTATGGAAAGTTTACTTTTGGTTCCAGCTACTGACATCCTGAGCCATAAGAGCAGGGGTAGCAAGAGCACCACCGAGGTCACCAAAGGGAAAGCCAGGGGTATATCATCTGCTACCCCCTAATGACATTCATAAGACTGCGCCTGCAGGCTGATGGGCGAGCTTCTCTCAGCGAGCCCCGTTCTGCGCGCGCGGTGTCGCCCTGATCCCCTTGATGGAGTTCTGCGTTTCTTATTCACATTTGGGCATGCATCGCCGCCCATGACAGACAGCCCCCTCAACATATTTTCTTTCATGATTTCAGATGAGGAGTCAACCAATCCGCGGCTCCCTCCGCTCATACGGCCATGCATAGATTTCATGGCCACGGATGGCTGAGCCTTTTCACACCGCAAATCACCGCCGCTTCCGCGATGAGTCTGAATGGAATCTAGCGCGCGCGCCCATTACTGTCCGCCGTCGACGCCGACAAGGAAACGAATTTGCTCAAACAAGCCTCTTTTGAGTAAGAAATAGTAGGTTTTCTGACTGGATGCAAGCCTTAATGGGGCAGAAAACTGACAATCCATGACAGCCGGGTGAACACGCCAAGCAAGGTGAATGGCAGATTCCATGCTTACTCTCTGAGTCCGTCAATGTTCGGGTTGTTTCAATGTGGAAGCCCGCTCCTGTTTACTGCAACAGCATTCCGCTTGTATGCACACCACACGCACCACAGAACACGGGCCACGATTCATAAAACCATTTTCAGATCCACACGCAAATGGATCGATTTGAGTATACAAATTTACAGTTTGCACTGACAAAATGTGACTGTATAGTTGTAAACCATTTACTCACATGTAATATGAAATGAGTGTCAATTACTATCCTGTGGGAGTAAAACAAATCCAAGGTTGCAGAGTGGGCGTCCCACGGAGAAGATGCCCTAAAAAATGTGTGCACACTAAGGAAATTTGAGAATTTTTGGACACGCAAACTTCTGAATGACTTGCATGCACCCAGAACCCCAAAACGGTTAGAAGCAGGAGTAAATCCATTTCTAAGGTAGGCATGTGCTAGGAACACCCTCAAAGTTGTTAGGGCAAAAGGGAAGGTGTTATCGAAAGGGTGAAAATGTTTCACTGGTGTTGAAAGCAAAAAAGTTAGGAAAAGAATTTGCACTCGGTCGGGGACTTTTACATTGGGAAATATTCATGTGTGTTCTTGCTCATGTGAAAACAGAATTCACAATATATTTGCAGAAGTATGCCTGATAAAAGTGCGACAGTTGCAGCTTCCCAGCAGTATGGTGAAAACGTTTGGTGACACAAAAAAAATAAGAAATTTACTGCAGACTTTGGAAATAATTTACAGGAGTAAACCATTGTTTAGCGCCTTAATCCTGTGCTTGAAACCTCTGTGGCAGACCATGAAATGGGGCATCGGCAGGCCTTTGTGCTTAGAGACGTCACGTTCACACAACAAAGATGTCCAACCATTCTTGGTGGCATGTGGAAATGTCTAACATAAAAGGGTATCCGTCAAAGTCATACTTAAAAGCGAATGTGAATGAAAAGCATTGATACAGAGTTTATCTTTCTGGAATCTTCGAGGAGGGAAAGGCAATTTACATTTCTAAAAGCACACTTAATTAAGCCATTAATTAAGCTCTTCTGCATTCTATAGATGAAGACATTTAATAGAAAGAATGGGCTTTTCCCTCTTGAGAAAAATTGATTGGAATTAACCTGATTCACCCGCAATAGGAATGCAACAGAAATCAAACTAGCGAATTAACATTGCATACGTTTAAAGAAGAGACCGTTTTACACATTTCTTTACCAAAACCTGTAAGCATTTATGAAATGTGAGAGATTAAATAAATGCATAAGTGAAGTAGAATGCACCGACCTCTGTTAAGAATACTCGATGGAAAACACCCACAGGCAAAGATATGAGCGGGTGCAGCACGTTTAGTTACACACAAACCAGTACACAACAAAACCACATACATAGCATAAGAAAACATAGCACTACATAACATGAACAATACAGCATAAAATATCAAAACACAGAATCCAGAACACAACAAAGCATAAATAACAGAACATAACGCAACATTACAAAATCCAGTTCAACATACCCAAAGTGGCATAAACATAAATAAATGTAACCTAACATCGCATAGCATCACATTGCATAACACCAAACAACATAATTTAATATAAATAGCAGAATATAGCCTACCATAACAAAACCCAACATAACATACTCGAAGTAAAGTAAACATAACTCGATGTAAAATAACAGCATGCGTAAGACAAACCATCATAAAAAGTACCTAACGCAGCATAACACAACATAAAATAACAGAACACAAAGCTCCCAGGCTTATGATATTTCACTTTATGGATATTTCCACCTACATTTAGACAGCCTTTTTCTCAGATGTATTTCTCCACATTTATTTTTTGTCCCACGAAAAATATTGACATCATTTAGTATTTTTACTTTTTTTTTAAAAATACAAATGATACCGATGTTTTGATATCTCATGTTTTTACTGATTCATTGTTCCTCGTGCATTAAGTAGCCACAGACAGTAAGATATATTTTAACACTTTTTTGTAAAACACCTATTGTGCGGTTTGTTCCATTTCAAATATATTTTCATTAATGCTCCAAGATACAGCATCACTGTGCATGTTTGTGCTCCTGTCAAAGGTGCCACAGTAAGAGCAGTGAAACCAAGCTCAATCGTGCTGCCCACACACACACGCCAACACACACATACACACACACACACCAACACATGCACACATACACACACCTATACGCACACACACACGCATCAACACGCACACACAAACACAGACCCCACAATCACTGTCTCTCTCTGATGCCTACATATGAACTACTCATTGCATCAGTGGACAGGCGGAATGGTAGGTCTGTCTTAGTTTCCTGGTCTATCTGATGCACATTAAGATGTACAAAATGTCCCTGTATCATGACTGATTTGGAAGCTTACCAGAGGATAGCTTGAATTGTGTGTTAGTTCGTCCTAGTAGTCTTGGGGCATGGTGTGAACCATAGGATCATGATCTCCTGCCACAGAATTTTTTTGTGTGGAATATGGCATGCAAAGACATGGATTGATGGAGCGTGGGTTTGGGGCATGGCTATGACACTATTGCAGCAGTGGAGGGTCTTAGTAAGTGTGAATTTGTTATTTTCTGATCTCATGAGGAGATAACTTGCTGGAACTGGATTTTCCACAATGCACCCATAGTGGTATGGATTATTCTAACAGGCACAAAGTAATTCTCCAAGTTATGTATATTGCGCAAACACAAATTTTGTGAATTTCACACATCCCTACCAAGTCCCCAGAATTCCCTTTATCTACAGGGTGATTCTGCAACCGGGCAAAGTCACAACAAGCTCATCCATGCCAACCTCTTGAATTTTGCTAGCCAAGATGTGATGGTTGATGGGGTAAAGAGTAGGGGTGGGCGGAATTTGCGTAGTCGCGCTACGCAAAGCTCCGCGAAACGGTAAAAAATCTCCGCGAGCACGCAAAAGTTCCGCGAACACGCGGAATTGCTTGTTTCGCTCGTTCGCGATGCTTTTTTGTCCTGTTCGCGAACGCTGTTTGCGTGCTCGGGGAGAAATATCTCGCGAACACGCATTTTGAAAGTGCGAACAAGCTAAAAACTCCGCAAAGCCACGGATCGCGGAATTTTTGGCAATTTTGCGTTCTCCGCAAAACGCGAAATTACCCAAATTACGCAAATTCCGCGAGCGGAACGGAATTTACCGCCCAGGCCTAGTAAAGAGGCTCTGAAAAGCCACACACTCACCATAAGCTACTTTCATAGGATCATCAAGTGAGGTCAACAACACTTATTTTATGAGTTAATGGGTGTAAAGGCCAACACGGAAGCCATCCCAAAAATTGGATGTTCTACTAATGCTCTACAACTGGCTGCATAGAAACTGGGCAAAAATCAGATGGATATGAAAGATGCAATGCAAGGTTTAAAAACAAAGTGGACAGGGTATATATAGCTCATGATGATTGAATGGTTTAGTATAGTTATGACAGTAGGGGTGACAAGCATTGTTATTGGCCAAGTGATTGTGAAATGACCTGGGTCTAAGGATTATTTAAGTCACCTCATGTGCATGCTTAACTTGCAAAGGATAGTAGGAAGAAACATGGGAAGAGCATGCAGTGTACAACATTGTAGTCGGTGATCGGTGAGAAAGACAGAAGCACCAATCCCTTCTGATTTAATGCACCTTGTTGAAAAACAGAGAGTTTTGAACATAACTCCAGTGACAGAGAGAATTATATGTTGGGTGGCTGCGGAATATTTGGGAATAACAATGAAGTTTTGTTAATTTTTTATAGTGTTATGAACTCCTTAGGATTCTGAGAAGCCCTAGTTTCATGGTGAGCTTTTTTGTAGAAACAGAGTGTTGCTTTATAATAATCCCGCTCGCCTGAGCTGTATTTCTGGTAAGATTTTTCAATAGGATACTTCATGAATGATTTAAGGTCTGTGAAGTATGAAACAGGATTCTATTAAGAACCGGAGGCGAGGATTATGCTGTACTTTCATTTATTTCCAAACTCAGCACTTCAACTTAAACAACAAAACTACAAAGTCCATGCTTTTGTAGTCCATTAAACAGCTTCAGTCCTCCAATCAGCTGCTCCCATGCTCCTCGAGGGAGTGCTGCTGCTTACAGTCTTCCTCTTTCTTTCCTGCTCAACACGAAGATAAGTACAGTTTTTTCCTCTCGCTTCAAGGCGGGGGATTTTTGGTGTTAGAAAGGCTTATGGTCTACGTTATCGTGTTAAAAGTGTTTTACTGTATATGCTAGACGAGCGCGTACCGCTCGGTGGTTGATTATTGCCATGACTTTTTCTTTGTTGTGGTGCGTTATATTTTAATGCCAGCATTGAATATTGTGTGGGCGTGAGCGCTGCGGCGTTATCGGTTTCTTTTTTCTACAGGTCGGAGCCGCGGAAGCCTTTCCGCTCTACTCGCGGCTCCTCAGCGGGGTGCGGTTTGCGCAGCCTGTGATAGGGGGCGCGTGTCCGCGACTCGTTGATTCCGGTCGGGCTAGGCGCGTAGTGATCAAAGAGCGCCGACCGTTCGCCCGCGCTGCCGGCCCCGTCTCTCTGGAAGCCGTTATGCCCGTGTTCGGGTCTGTAATAAGTATTTAGGCTCTCCCTTACGCCCGCATCGCGGGTCGGTATGGTGGTTTAGTGAGCCTGTTTGCAGTTTGGTGCTGCTTATAGCGAGTTTCAGCGCTCGCACCGAGATCCTTGGGGCGGGCCCAGAGAGTGATACCCTTGCAAGGTTGGGTGAGTCGCTCCTGCGGGTTTCAACCCAGCGCACACCAGTTGTGCCCAAATTCAGTGCCAGGCACGCCTAAACGTGCACCCCTGCCAGGTAGACCCTCTACTAATGCTTAGAGCGTTGGGGTTGCTTCTCCTCAGCTTCTCCTTTACTTGCCTACTGCTTCCTAGCTTTAGTACACCAGTGGCTATGGAAGAGTCTTCTGAGGAAGAATCGTTGCAGGTCATCCCTTTGGATGACGATTTTTGCGACGCTGTGGATGCCTCCATCCACCAAGCAGTGAGTGCGGCCATGGGGCCTTTCGAGCAACGCATTATGCAATACGCATTTGCGTTCGAAGGACAGCGCCGGCAGAAGCGCAAGAGCGCGGCCCCCTTCGCCTCGGGCGCCTTTGATCGCCTTAAAAAGGCGTTTTTGGCCAGAACTGACAATGAGCAACTCCCCTCTCCCGCACCAGTCCCAGATTATCCAACCCTGTCAGTTGATGAGGAGGACTCCCTTGAGGAGTCTGGTGATGAGGCCGGCCCGTCCAGGCCTTGGCGCCCCACGGAGTCGTCAGTCACGGACGCTCCGGAGAGTGTCGAACAGTCCAACATGTTGGTCCCCGAAGATCTTGTCCATCCCCGGTCATCGGAGTGGGCTCCCTCCTCCAAGGTAGCTACGTTTGTGGCGGGTCGCCTTCGCAAGCCGCTCGAAAAGGAGGTGAGGGTGTCTCAAGGCGGAGTGCCCCCGCCCGGCTCTCCCGGGCAAGGTAGCCTTGACGCCGGAGGTGGACCCTAGGATGCCCACCTTCTTGCAGAAATATATCCGCGACCCCAAGAAGGGGATCGACCGCTCCTGGCGTTCCTGTCAGGACAAGCTCCTTGACATTGCTGGCCCCCTTACGAAGGTCCTGGAGCTCGCGGAGGAGGCAAAAGCATCAGGTACCCCCCTCTCGGCTGAGAGAATCTCCAATTGGGCCCAGCGCACGATTGTCTTCCTGGGCAACGCAAACTGCGCCCTCTCTACAGAGAGGAGACTCTCCTTTTTAATCAAAGTAGATCCAAAGTTGGGGGACCTCGCCACTTCAGAAGCGGGGGCAGTGGCACAAGGCGGCCTTTTTGGAGAGCCGTTTGTGAAGGAGTTAACAAAGTTTGTGACCACCTTTACCTCGCTCGATAAGGCACAGTCATCAATCAAGCAGGTTTTTCATCCCAAGGTTTTCGTTGGGGCGGGGCGTGCCAGGGGGCGCTCGCCCGCCGCTTCTATACACAAGCCCCTTCCCGAGGGAACGGCAAGAAGCAGCAGGACTCAGCCCATCAGGAATTTTTCCAGTCTTGACGGGGCTCCAGAGGTCGCGGCAGAGGTGCAGGCAGAGGCCACAACGTGCCAAATTCAGGTGAGAGTTCCTTCCCTATCTCCTCTTCTGGTGGGCGGAAGGCTGGCTCATTTCGTAGACAATTGGAGGACTGTTACATCAGACGCTTGGGTTTTGCAAACGGTCCAGGGGTTCCACATAGAATTTTACGGTTCCCCGGTGCAAGACACCCGTCCTCGGCCGCTGGTTTTTGCAGAAGACCAGGTCCCCCTCATAGACCAGGAGGTGGCTGAGCTTCTGCAGAAAGGAGCGGTGACCCCTACACTCCAACACCCCAGGGGTTTCTTGAGCAACATTTTCCTGGTGGACAAACCAGACGGGGGTCAACGACCGGTCATCAACTTGAAAGAATTCAATCAATGGTTGGTGTACCGGCATTTCAAGATGGAAGGCATCCATCTCTTGAGGGACCTTCTGCGGCCGAACGATTGGTTGGTCCGTCTAGACTTAAAGGACGCGTATCTGGTGGTTCCCATTTTTTCCCCACACCATCGCTTCCTGCAGTTCATGTGGAAGGGTCGCGTGTTCGAGTTTGCCTCGCTTCCCTTCGGACTGTCGTCGGCCCCGTGGTGCTTCACCAAGGTGCTCAAACCGGTGGTGGAATTCCTTCGCGCCAAGGGCTTCCGTCTCATCATCTACCTGGACGACCTACTCCTTCTGGAACAGTGTCCGGTCAAGCTTGCGCAGAATCTGCAGGTCACGGTAGATCTTCTCGAGCGCTTGGGGTTTATTATCAACACCAAGAAGTCGGTCTTAACCCCGTCCCGACAGTTGACCTTCTTGGGGTTCGTAGTGGATTCGATTGCACGTACTTTGAGTCTTCCAGCTCGAAAAATAACCAAGATCCGCAGGGAACTCCGGCGAATGTTGTCGCGACAGTCCACCTCGCTCCGCCAGGTGGCGCGCCTGGTGGGTCTGTTGAGCTCCTCAATTCAAGCGATTTTCCCGGGTCCGCTCCATTACAGGGCACTGCAGCGTCTGAAGGCGTCTCACCTTCACAGGGGCCTCCAGTACTCGGATCAGGTTCCACTGACCGACGAAGTTCGAGTAGAGATGTCTTGGTGGCTCAATCATATGGAGGCCTGGAACGGGAAAGCGATTTTCGGGTGCGAGCCGGATTTGGTGATAGAGTCCGACGCCAGCAAATTGGGCTGGGGGGCTCGCTGCGGGGACTCCTTTACAGGAGGAAAGTGGTCCGTCGACGAAGGTCGGCTCCACATCAACTGCTTGGAGCTGATGGTGGGATCCTTCGCAATCCGGTGTTGGACGAAGGACAGAGCTTCCTGCAGTGTGCTCCTAAAAATGGACAATGTGTCGGCCGTCCGGTACATCAACCACCTGGGGGGAACGAAATCCAAAGCGTTGGCGGATCTAGCCAAGGATTTTTGGACGTTTTGCTTAGCTCACAACGTCTCGGTGACGGCGGAGTACCTTCCGGGGGAGTCCAATGTCATAGCGGATTGGTGCTCCAGGAGTTGGTCGGACATGAGTCTCTGGCAGTTGCATCCGCCGACCTTCCTTCGACTCCACAATCTGTGGGGCCCGTTTTCGGTGGACCTCTTTGCGTCCAGGTTAGACCATCAGCTTCCGCGTTTCTTCAGCTGGATGCCGGATCCCCTGGCGGCGGCGACGGACGCCTTTCTCCAGGACTGGTCGCGGGAAGAAGGTTATGCCTTTCCCCCGTTTGCCATGATAATGAGGCTAACGACCCAACTTCGGAGGCAGTGGGCGAGACTGACACTCATCACCCCTTATTGGAGATCTCAAGTTTGGTTTCCAGTTCTTCTGGAACTTTCTTGGGATTTTCCAATCCTTCTACCCCGCGATCCTTGTCTCCTCAAGAATCCTCAGGGCGAGCCTCACCCGCTAGTCCAACAGGGTCGAATGCCCTTGATGGCATGGCGGATTTCGGGCATCGTTGGCGAATCTCTGGCCTTTCGGCAGCGGCTCAATCGCTACTGGGAGCAGCCTGGGCAGACAGTACTAACAAACGATATAAATCCGCTTGGTCCAGATGGGTCCGTTGGTGTGTTCGGTGAAATCACGATCCCCTGGGGTGCGAGGTGGTAACGATCATGAATTTCTTAGCCTCTCTGGCCTCGCAGGGGCTGGCGTATCGCACTATCAACACGTATAGGTCAGCGATCTCAGCAGGGCATCTCCCGGTCGGGGGACACCCGGTGGGGGAGCACCCTCTGGTATGCAAGTTGTTGCGAGGTGTGCACCTTTCGCTTCCACCCGAGCCCAGATATTCATCTCTGTGGGATGTGAACAAGATTTTGCGTCTGTTTCAGTCTTGGCAACCGAATCAGTATCTTTCCCGTAAGGAGCTTTCGGCCAAGTTGGCTATGCTTCTGTGTTTGCTCTCCTGTCGCCGTGTGTCGGATGTCAGGGCTTTGGACATTACTGGTCGGGTTTTTACCCCAGAGGGGGTTACGTTCCACATAACTCGCCGGACGAAATCTGACTCCAGAGTTGTTTCTTACCCAGCTTTTGATAAGTCCCCAAAGCTGTGCGTGGTTCGATGCCTCAAGGAATATGAGGCCATGACGGAGGAAACTCGTCCTCCAGGCGAACATCAGCTTCTCATTTCCCTGCGGAAGCCTTTTAAAGCGGTTTCACCACCAACTATAGCTCGTCGGATCAGATGGGTGATGCAAGAAGCAGGCATTAACGTCTCGCACTTTGGAGCACACTCAGTCAGAGGAGCTATGGCCTCTAAGGCTTTTACTTTGGGCACCAGATTAGAAGACATCCTAAATGCTGCAGATTGGTCTTCGGACTCAATGTTTAAAAGATTTTACTTTAACCCCTTCCCTGCGGGGGTAATTCCCCCACGGGTGCGGGCGGTGAGCGCGGTGCTCGTGACGAGACCAGCTCGTCATGAGTCACAGTGGAGCTGTGCTCATGACAAGCTGGTCTAATTCTCCCGCACAGGCGGGGAATTAATCCTGCGTGGGCGGAGCGCAGCCGTTATGACGAGACCAGCTCTTCATGAGCACAGCTCCACTGTGACTCATGACGAGCTGGTCTCGTCATGAGCACCGAAGCGGTTAAACCAGTAGTCAGCATGGCGTTGTTGGTGGTGGATAAGCTTTGAACGAGCATAATCCTCGCCTCCGGTCCTGACATAGAATGAAAAATTTCCTAGTAACCATGACGGAAAGTTTCAATTCTATTAAGGACGCGGAGGCGAGGATTATTCTCACCCAAGGCTTGAAGAGACCTGGGCCCGCCCTCAGGATGAGCTTTACATACCTGCTTGCCCATAGTGGCTTCACTCTCAACGTATGGGCTAAGTATGGTTCTGTTTTCTTTCTGTAATAGTGATCATCTGGTACCACCTACTGTTGGTTTAAGCTTGCTGCTATGTTTGGTGACCATTGTTAATTTACGCTTGTGGTTATGTTTGGTTTCATGTGGTTTGGAGAATGGTTTCATTAGTTTCTTTGGTTCTCCTAGGGTCTGAAGGATCCAAAACGGATTAGAGTTTCAGGTGTCTGAGTGATTGCAGTCGAGAAAGAGGAAGACTGTAAGCAGCAGCACCCCCTCGAGGATCATGGGAGCAGCTGATTGGAGGACTGAAGCTGTTTAATGGACTACAAAAGCATGGACTTTGTAGTTTTGTTGTTTAAGTTGAAGTGCTGAGTTTGGAAATAAATGAAAGTACAGCATAATCCTCGCCTCCGCGTCCTTAATAGAATTGAAACTTTCCGCCATGGTTACTAGGAAATTTTTCATTCTACAAGAGTTTCCCTCTCTAGGGGGTGGGTTGCTTTTAGTGCAGCCACATCTAATATACCGTTTACATCCAGATTTGTTAGCAAGGCAGGCTGATTGGACATCCATGCCCATCCTCGACCGATCAGCGTTGGAGCTTCTGGAGCAACACTGAGGGGCGGTCAGACAAAAGGAAGGTGATTGGAGGTCAAAATAAATAGCAGCATGGTGCGGAAGGATCAGCCGCAGGAATGGTCTGTACACATCTGTTGCCTGTAGGTGGAAGGCTAGATCTAACCCGTGAGAAGGATCAGATTCAAGTTGGAAATGTCTTGTTCTCACATGTCTGCTGCTCACAGGCTCAACTGAAGAGAGAGAGGACATTTGCAGATAGGGATCTGCGAGAAAACAGTGAATGTATGACTTAGGAGTGGGTTCCAATATAGCCTTAGTGCCCGCCGTAGTGGGCTCTATTGGCCATTTAAGGCCAGCTCCAGCGTTAAAGACCCGAGCCGAAGTCAAGGGCCTTTAACAAGGGAGCGGGCCTTTAATGGCCAGTAGAGCCCGCTAGGGAGGGCTCTAAGGCTATTAGAACATTCCGCCCCTAGGGGCAAAATTTTCTCATTTGTAAAACAAAGGCCTCACAGAGTCCAAATGGGTTTTATGGTTTTCTAACTCCTATTCGATAAAGTCCCAGATGTGGGGTCAATCATTTAACAGACCAAAGAAGGAATGCAGTTCTGACATTGACAAATAACAACTTCAAAGCAAGGATGACATAGATTGACTATGGTTATTTATTGAGGCAGGACAAGTATGACTATTTCCCACACACTAGTCTGACGTTTTTATGGTCTGTCTTTCTTGACTCTGCCATATTACAAAGCATGTTCCTCTCACTTGGTGTCCTTCACCTATTTGAAAAGTAAATGTGCTCATGAAAAAAAGTTTGAAAATCCATGTGCAAGGTTTTTACCTTTGTATATGAAGGCAAGTTCCTTGACATTAGATTTGTCAATTTTTTAATCAGATTTGTGAACCAATATAAAGGTTTAACATAGATTACTGACACTACTGTAAATCGGGAGGTGGTTTGACATGATACAAAATCCTACTCAATATATAAATCTTATACTTCAGAAGGAAGATGCGGTTGATTTCTATGGATTTCTTGCGTGGTCAACATGTGGATGAGGATTATGTTACTGAACAAAGGGACCAATGACTAGAGGGAAGAGTTGTTGGATGTAATTGAAGACTGTGGTTACGACAAAGTGCCAATTTACTGGGAAGTGGATAATGCAAACTATAGAGTGGGATACATACAAGCATAAATTATGCGGAATGCATGGCTGTGTCTAATGACCATGCTTCCTGAGTCTGGGAATACTTGCCCTTGCGATGGGGGGGGCTAAAACTTTTTGGGTAAAACCCTACAAATTTTAAAATGTTTGTTCAATGTGTTTCAAGGGCCTGAGTAGATATATTAGTAGCTAGCGTAAATGTTTATTGCAACCACCATCTATGTGCTCACACTACCTTCAGTAGTAATAACAACAGCGGCAAAAAGGGCCATTACGGAGGTGCTACCTTGCTCTTTGGGTGGACTTTTTCCCACTCATTATCCCGATTCATTGTTCTTTTTCCGCTTTACTTGCCTGTCGTCAAATCACACAGCTACACCCAGTCACCCACTCATCCTTGAAAACTGAACACTGCAATAAGGAACAGGAACTATGGGGCTGATGTAATAAAGCAATTAAAAAATCATGGCTTTTCTACCACCAAAGTGCAAGTCACATTGTACAGAGTTTACTCTGAGAGTCGGAAATGTCTTTCCTACTCTCAGTTACGCTTTGTGACCTATTCCGAATCACAAATGAAAGCAGGTGTGTAAGGGACATCCTTCTCTAGTTTGTGAGTGAGTGTGCAATGTATCAATAGTTTGAGACCGCCTGTGCAGTTGTCACTTGTCACAGTGATCACTTACCAAGACCCGAAAGGGGGTAGTATAAAATTTGCAACATGGAACCTGTCTCGAATGACCACGCACATCTTGTGAACGGTGGTTGCCGGTATTGGATTGAGCAGACACAGAGCTAAGGGACCGCTGCATGTTTCTCCACATGGCAATTCCATGAATTTCATCTCTTAATTTCAGTGGCGGCCGGTGCAGGTAAGCACGGTGAGGCGGGAGTGGGGCGGGCGGGCGGGAGGGGGGAAGTCAACAGACGACGGAATGGCGAAAATTAAATAAATCCTATTTTGTCGTCTGTCGACATCCCCTCCGCCCGCTGCACCGACTGCCGCTGTCTAATTTTGAAAGTAGACCAGAAGTTTTAAGGGCAGGGGTTTCTTTAAAGGGTCATCCGATAAACAACATCACAATAGATCTCAAAATCCCAGCTGACATTAACAAACAAACAAACAAACATTCTAGAATGCCTTCTCCTGGCGATTTTATTCATGCAGGACTGAAAGAAGAGAACAATTTTTTGCTCTACACTGGAGGAACCCTTTAAAAAGATGTCAGCATTCATGGAGGAATTCTGTGCCCCTAGCTCACCACTCCTGCATGCCCAGTAATACACAAGGGTGGCAACAGATCTCTTGTCTCATGCATATTTAGGAGGTTCAGGGGGTTTTGCGAGCTCATGAAAATGGGCTTTTTGTCCTGCAACTGGTATGTACATTAGTCGTAGCAGAAAACGATGTTTTTTTTTGCAAACTATTGATGTGCAAAAATCTGGACTACTGGATTACGACCTGACTTTAGTACATTAGGCCAGGGTTCTCCAAAGTCGGTCCTGGAGGGCGGAATCCATGCCAGATTTTTAAGATACCTACATTTATCTAAATGGGGATATACTAAAAATCTGGCATGGATCTGGCCCTCCAGGAACGACTTTGGAGAACCCTGCATTAGGCCATATATTACTACACTTGCTTGCAATCACTTCCGCGTTTGAAGCAGAAACACTGTGAACATGAAGTCTGATTTGAGAGCTTGGACTTGGATTGTGTATTTTATACTCAAAATGTCATAGATAAAAAATATATTGAATGGGCCATCCAGTAAATGACGTCACATTAGGTCTCACAACCCAAGCTGACATCATCAAAAAGCAACATTGTGGAATGGCCATTATTGGCCCAGTGTTCCCTGCACTTGAAGCCCCTCTATAAACAAGTCAACTCAAATATATTTAGTAAACGACATCATATGAGTGCTCGTTTTAAGCTAAAGGAGTGAAAAAGAAAATCCCTTTTCCTGAATATAAAAAATAAAACAATTGAAAATAGGACCCAGATGGTTCGGCAAATTATTATGCTAATTAGCTGTAAGGCTGTTTAATCGCTGCAAAGTAATGGTTAGGAGATCTGAACTACAGTTTTTAGTGTGATTGTAGATCATATTAAAATTCTATTACTTTTCACTTAAGATGTGAATACGGGGAATAGAGCAGGCATCCATTAATACACTGACCCAAATATATTGCTTTTCGAGCACTGGGCTCTTCGAAATAAAAAATAAACCTCGGAAACATTATTACAGTTAACGCCGTCCCGAGGACAAATTGTGTGAAGCGCGGAGGAAATATTGATGTTTGCCATTGATGCGAGCCTGACTGTTGATTTATGGATAAATGTATAATTGTTTTATCCCCTCGCACTCCTGTATTGTTAACTCAGGCAGCAGCAGGAAATGTGGTACCAATAAGTCTTCCCTTTTCCTCCTTTAAAAATATAAATTCTTAATGAACACCTGTTACAATGTTAATGAAAGTGAGATCTGTGTGTAAATAAAGGAAATTTAATAACTTAATGGGGTGGATTAAAATTGGCAACCTCTCCTCTTCTAATAGCAACAAAAACTACCCAGTTCCTAGGGAGCCACACTTTTTGAAGCATCGTTTCACAGTCTTAATCATGCGATTGATTTTTAATTGAAACAAACAAAATATAGTTGCTTTTGAGAGTGGGTAGATTTTAAATCAACCTGGGGCAGGTTGCTAGAGGGTACAAATTGCTGCTGTTTCACTTTGCTATTTTTTATTGTGTGATTGCAAAAATGGGATTGTTCCCAGAAACAGCTGATTGGACACTGCGGAGAACATAGGTATATAAACAACATGTACAACACGACACAGTCACGCGTCGTAGATTTAGTGACACGCAGGGCCGGACTGGCCGTTGCGGGCACCGGGCGTTTCCCCGGTAGGCCGCCAGGGAGGGGGCCGGTTTTAGGCCCTGGGGGGCCGTTTTTGTTACCGGCGGCCGGCAATATCGGCCCCCTGTAACAAAAACGGACGAAATCGGCCGTATCTAACAGCTCGACCGCACCCCCCTTCTCACCCCCAGGGGGGCCGGCCGAGCTGTTTGCCAGGGCCGGTTTCGTCTCCCAGTCCGGCCCTGGTGACACGTGTCAGAATTGGTCAATGTCTTATCAAGTATGTTTTTTTGTGTGTATGCGATGCTTGTATGGTGCAAAGCTAGCCAAAAAAAGGTAGCAGAGCACTATACAGGGATAATAGGCCAGCAAACATATACAGACAAGTCAAAGAGAGATAGGCGGTAGCTGGTTGTTGGATTGTTAATGCATTGTGATATAGTGATCTTCAAAGAGGTGTGTCTTCAACTCTTTCCTAAATTAGAGCAGTGTTTGGAGCAGTCCTGATGGATATGGAGATGTTATTCCAGATCCTGGGTGCAAAGATGATAAAGGCTTGCTGCCTTGTTTTTTTTCATTTTTTACACTTCCTAGTCTCCAGTCAGGTGGGTCCTAGATGCAGGTGTGCCGACAGCCACAGGAGATGGTGAGTTTGTCTGCAAGATATGTGAGTGCGCTGGTCAAGATGGCTTTGTCAATGAAGCAGCTGGTTTTGAAGAGGGTACCGGCTGGCAAGAGGAAACAAAAGAGATGCATCAGGATGGGGGTGATGTGATCATATTTTTTCAGGCCTAGAAGAGAAGTGCTCTGGGGTGTATGATGACTCTAAATGGTGCCAGCATGGAGTCTAGGAGACCTCAGAGAAGGGCATTACCACCATCTAAATACAAAAGTACGAGGGCTTGAAAAGCAGTTCTGAAGTCGTTTTCTGGAAGAAACAATTGTACTTTAGAAGAGAGAGGTACCAAGCCAACTTTGTGTTTTTTTGTCTATGCGCTCCTTGAGGGTGAGGTTGGTGTCAAAGGTGAATGCAAGTGACTTGGCATTCAGTGAAAGTTGGGGGTCGAAGCCATCAAGGTTCATGTCATTGACCCAGGTTTGTACTATTTCTTGTTGTTCTTGGCAAATATTGGGAATTCTATAAAGTTCTTACCATAGACTAAGCTCAGGTGTATGTTGGGTAGCAAGGAAGGGTAAAGACTGCACAATTAGAACAGAGTTATTAAAGTTTATCTTTGAAATTCCTAGACCTGAAGTGTTTTGTGAACTCTGATGAAAAGAAAGAGTGCAGTATCGGCTAACTACCACAACTCCTACCTTTAATTATAGGGCTGCATTACTGCCATGTTTCTCATGTTGCCTCAGGTTTGAGGCTTTTTTGGTAACTCTATATTACACAAACTAATACCTATCTTTTTATATTAATGAAACACAAAGGTGCTGTTGTACTACTGCCTGGTATCCTACCACTTCTTACCCCATATTTCTCAAAGCAATGATCCTACATTATCACATTACTAGGGATCTTTATATTTGTGGCTGCGTGGGGTCCAGAAAAATGGTGCATACAATCGCATCTGAGTCTTCCTATGTAAGAATACTTTAATGGAATATGTTGTCACTAATGACAAGCTTAAACTAAAAAGAGGCATGGAGTTTGACACCTTAATGGTGTCAACCTATTTCTGGTGAATCTTTCAGTCAAAAGGCATCTGCAAAACCAGACCTCCTTCTAGGCACTAGGGGAAGGATCCACATTCGCAGGATATATATGATGTGACCCAGCTGTTAGGTCATGATTGCTACCTCCCCGAGCACAACTAGACTATTAGTCGCATGTGGTGGGAAGCAGGCTACAAGGGTAATTATTTAAATATGGACACTGAAGAGTTACCTTAGTGTCCATGCCATTTTCCTCAAAAGAGAACGATTTAAATGATACCTGCGATAAAAAACCTAGACATGTTGCTTACAAAGTTTTGATGTTCTGTATTCTATAGACTTCCCTAAACCACAAAGGAAAATCATCATCTGTTGTCAACTGCTCTGAGGTTATGCCATTGTATAGTTCAATTGGTTGCACTACGGTGTGATGTCACAATGCCTCCAGTCCCCTTCCATTGCCTCCTTATGGATTGAATTGCGAGATGGGCTGCTCTTGCTATCACTTCCATTAAAACAGCAGTGTACAAAAGGGCCATATCCATGCCAGATTTTCAGAATATCGAGAGAAGATACATTACATGCAAAGGAGCCGCCTGGAACTCATCTACATAGTGATGAGTCTACAAATCTAGCATCAGTATGTCAGTCCTGGACATATGTTGCACGCAACTATTTTAAACTGTTCTCCAAGATATTTTCTAGGGTATTTCTGACTCGCCCTTGGGCCAGCTGCACAGCTCTTGACAGCTGAAGTTCACTGTTCCATGAACAGGCTTTTCATGTGCATTTTAAGAACCTTAATTGACAATTTTAGTTAAAACAAATTTGGGTGGACTCTGGAATCACTGGTAATGTCTGGTACCTTGATAATCATGTAAGATGTCTCTCAGAGATGGACAATGCCTAAGCACCATAAGCAGGTGAATCTTCTTCCCTCTGATGATGCAAGTAGGTTAAAAAGGGTTCTCCTTGAGCACAATAGACAGAGTTACAACAGAAGAGAAGAAGAAAGGCTCACAATTAAACCCTAAACAAATAAACAAGATATGACCTAAGAAGTGCTTTCTTCAACACCAAGGTCCAAATCAAGAAATGGGCATTCAATACACAAAAGCAATATTGCGGTCCACTGGATAAGTCACCACTCCTAAACATAATTGACAGCATTGGAGGATCCCCTTCACGGTCCTCTGATATGCAACAACTATGTTGGCGCAAGCACAAATGTGAAGACACCAATTTCAAGGCATTTTTGGCTTTTACAGTTCTGAGTCAATGACAAAATTCATTATGTAGCCTGTGGTCAGACTGGCTGTGAGTATGGGATTTTAGTATGACAGATCAGAACTGGGAATGGGGTGAATTGAACAAGCAGAGAAACCCACTGGATAGTTGCAAGGTGGCATAGGGAGTTCCAAACATCATGGAGAGTACTAGCATTAAGTGTCCTTGGTCTAGATCCCACCCCACGACTCATGACTTGTCCACTGCTGTGAAGATAAGCTAAAAAAGGAGCAAAATACTAGACCATTATCATGGGTTGAAAGAAAACAAAGATGTTTAGATAAGGCAGTGAGATCTAAATGAATCACCTAATTACACGACTAAACTGAGCAGTACAGTGCAGAAAACCAAAATCACATAGGACAATTAATACTTATTCAACCATGCTCGGGCAACCCACCATCTTAGAAAACGAAATGACAAAAGTAAAATATATTTATATACTTGAAAAATTGAAGAATAACTTCCATTGAACCCATCACTAGAGAAGGCCTCAGTTATTGCATATCCATTCATGTGAAAGTGAGTAATTTCTCCAAAATGAAAATCTGATCCAGCGAATGTGAATGATATCTATTGAGAATGAATGTTAGGTTAGGTTAGGTTAGGTTAGGTTAGATTAGGTTTGGATGGGGTCTTATAAAGTGCAAACATTCATCTTTAAGGGCATCTTGGTGCTAATGTGATTGAAATGCCCCAAATTTAAATGTTAATCTGTTATTCCACATCAATTTCATGTGAACGTAAATAGGATTCACTAAATGTGAATGAGATTCAGTGAATGTGAATGATATCAATTGAATTTCAAAGTGAATGATATCCACTAAATCTAAATGTAAATTTGAAGAATATTAATGTGTTAAGGCTATCCACTTGGTGTGACAAATTTGAATGTGGAAGGAATCCACTAATTTTAGTTGGATTAACTAACTGTGAATAAGATTCACTGGACGAGAAAGTAAGGGAAAGCAAACAACTGTGAAAAATATACACAGAATGTGAATGTTGATAGTATGTTTTGTACTAGGTGTTTGTATGGTGCGCACCTATTCGAAAGGCAGGAGAGCACTGTATGCATCAAAAATGAATATGGGCATCGTTTACCCAACGTGAAAGTAAACGAGATCCATTGATAGTGAACATGAATGTAAACGAGATTCGCTAATTTTGAATGTGATCCAGTCAATGTGAATCTGAAAGAGAACCACTGTATGAAATTGAGACAGAATTAAAGAATATAACTCAGGTTTAATATCAGTGAGGTCAACTTAGCCTGTGGTTTACTAATTTACAAATATACGTGAAAAAACCCGGAATGAGAAATTTGAAGATTTAGGGAAAATAACATACAATAATTACACATTTCAGGATGTAGATCAGTGGAGAGGCAGCGCATTACTACCAAACAATACTGTATTTTTAATCTTCGCTTTGATGTACCCACCATAATTACAGATAAAACATTTAGGCAATGGTTTTTTAATTAAAGCTCTTACCTTGTAGCCCTGACATCAATTTTAAATTCTCATCTTGCTTTGCTAATTCCCAGATGGTCACAAGTGCATAAAGAGGATGTGATGCCAAATAATCATCTTTCATTCACTTGAAAGAATGGGCAAAACTCTCTAGGCCAGCTCTCACCCTAACGTTGATCAAAGTGCTGACCTTTGTCTCTACCATAAGGATCATCTCTATCCCCTAGGTTAAAATGTACATGTGACCATTAGAAGTCACAATTTCAATGTCCATAATCATGTAGTCTGCATTCAGTTGTTGTTGAGTGTCTGACAAATAAGTTCATATGATAATGAATAAATTAATTCAATTTTTTTTATAAACTTATTTATGAAATTATTTGAATTAATATGTGCCTCCAAAAATCTTTTTTGTCCATATCAGTTGTGATATTGATGCTGTGAAACTTGTAATGAACTTTGATTCATTGAGGATAGTTGTAAATTTTTTTTCATTTTGTTAAGAAAGCAAATTTACACTACCAGTAACCTAATTTTGAACTTGATCAGTGATGTAACTACTTTTTCGTGTAATATGGGTTTACATAGTACATAATCTTGTTTTAAACTATTTTTAAATAAAAACAACATGCTTTAAGATATGGGAATGGGATTAGGGTCCCACTTACAAACATGGGATTACATTCAGACCCCTGTGCAAATAGGAGCTGGCTTAGGGATTAGAATTCGGATTTGTTAGGTAATTATCACACCCCACTGTTTCCTCATGATAGAATTTTGGAGGTCAAACCTTCTGAAATTTACAGAACAAACAGCCTGGAGGAAACCAGCAAAACATGTGGAATTTGATGTATTAAATTACAATTCTGCATATTTTGCCGCATTTCCAAGTTGAAAACTCAGAATAAGAGGTTGCTGCCATTAACGATAAGCACCTCTGGGTTATGGTATTTACGGGTGTGGTAAATACCTCTCCATATGCCACCCAAATTGGTGTCAGTGGCTTAGTGTTGGAGAAGTGTGTCAGGTGGCTATTCCAATTGGTTGCACAAGTCTTCAGTCTACAGCATGTCCATTTGCCAGAAGTAAGAGATAGTTTTAGTGTTGTCTTGAGGGGTATGTAGGTTGTTTGCTCTATGCTGTGAGTATGCATGATTTGCAGTCTAACGCATTCTTTGTGTTTGTATTATGGATGTCGCCTGTATGATGGTTCCTGATGGTGCGTCTGTGTTGTATAGTGTTGGAGTGTACATGGTTTGTTATAACCACACAAATTCCAGGAAAACAATGGAAATGTAATTGAGGACCACTATTTATAAAGAAGATCCAATAGGTTTGTCAGTAATTTATTCACATCTTAAATAAGTAACAAAGTATGTAAAAAGTACTTCCTAAAATTATCTATCAAAATGCACTGTGGGGCATATTATCAAGGGCTTTATCGCCGCTTTAGCGGCACTTTTTGCCGCTAAAGCGGCGATATTTGTAACGCCCTATTAGCAAGCTGTCGCTAACAGGCGTTAGCGACAGCTTTCAGGCGATAGCGGCCGGGTTTTACATCGCCTTGCATGTCAGCGATAATTATCGCTAATGACATGCAAGGTAGGCGTTCCCAACTAAAAGCGACAGAAAACAGTCGCTTACATACCTATCGCCTATTAGCAATACCCGCGAAGCGATAAAAAAACGCGCGCTAACCCCGATTAGCGCTTGTTTTTTAGAACTGATAAAAACATGACTTAGCAATGAAAGTCAATGGGAGGTGGATTGTAAGGTTAAGTCCCCAGAATTAGCGATAGGATTTTATCGCTGGATTTCTCGCGTTAAAGCTGGATTTCGCCGCTATCGATGGATTTTTTATCGCAATGGAGATAAACCTTGCTAATAGCATGTTATTTCCGCTGTAATATCCAGCGATAGCCGGCGATAAAAAAAGGCGCGCTAAGCAAGGTTTGCGATATTTATCGCATGTTCTTGCTAATATGCCCCTTAGTTTTTTGGGATGAAAACATTTGGATTTAAAATATTTTGGAGTGTGCTGCTTTCACTTGTTATCTTCCCATCTACTACTGCTTACACTATCCCTTGTCCATTAACACTCCTCTGAGGTAGCTTCCTTTTGCCTGATGTATTATGCAATTATAAATAAATAATTATTTTTTAAAAACTGTCTTGGGCAATATTTTGTAGATCGACAAGACCACCTGAATAGAAACTCTTCTTCCCTGAGAGAACTGGCATATATCAGATCTCCACGGTTAAGAGTCAACAGTAAACTATTACCATCGAAAATGGAATCACAGATGTAATTGTAGGAAAGTACGATCAGGTTCATGGTCACTCCCACATTTGCTGGTGTCATTATGTTTTACTGACTAGTCTGACTGGGATCCTGCTAATCAGCACCCCAGTCTCTGTGTTTGCTCCCTAAATTGGACATGGTGAGTACTTAGGTACACCCCAGATTGGCTACTGGTGTACCCTTGTAAGTCCCTAGTATATGGTACTAAGGTACCCAGGGCATAGGTACACCAGGGGTCCCCCATGGGCTGAAGCATGAATTATGCCACCCATGAGAGATCACTCAAATTGTGACTACAGGCCTGCCATTGCAGCCTGTGTAAGCTGGTGCTAGCACCACTTAAAACAGTTATAAGTTTCCTTATATCTGAGGTCACTGCACTTAAAACGTATAAGTCACCCCTAAGGCAGGCCTTTCAATCCTGAAGGCAGGGTGCTTCGTTATAAGTGTGAGAGTGCCCCTGCATGAGCAGGACGCCCCTACAACTCACAGAGTCCATTCTCCCGGGTTGTAAGTGCATCAGCCATTAAGATACATAGAGTGGCCATTCGTCATTGCGTGATGGCTATCTCCAAACTGGCTTTAACGAACCCTGTCGTGTTTGGCATCAAACATGTTGGAATCAGGGTGTATGATTCCATGCACTGTAAAGCTCCTCCGGGAGGCCCTCAGTGCTCCCGGTACCAGTCTTCTGAACCCAGAGAGCGACCTATGGCTGCTGCCGACCAGAGACACAAATCTGCCCACCTGCTGCTGAGCCAAGCTCGAGCAAGGGAAGGCAGGACAATAGGTTTCCTGTCACAGGGAGGTGTGACCACCTCCAAGACAGGACTGTATTGGGACAGGGTGGGGTGCTTGCCAGCACCTCCAGACTGCTTTGAAGGGCACATTTGTGCCCTCCTTGCATTCTCCAGTTGGAACCAGTTCAGGGAGCCATTGGCTCCCACTCTGGTGCGAAACTGGACAAAGGACATGGGAGTATCCTCCCCACTGTCCAACCCCTCCTGTGGGAGGGACCCCTGAATCGTCCCAACCCTTTCCTTAGGGTACTTAAGGGCTTATCTGTGGGTGGTTCCTTAGATTCGTCATGGGACAAAATTCAGATCCGAAACCACTTCATCTTCAACCAACTGGGAAGACTCCTGCTGCTCCTGGTCTCGTCGTCCTGCCAGTCTTCTGCATCGTCTGTGACTGTGCTCCATACAGGTCCTTCTACAGGCCTGAGAACATCCAAGACACCGAAGGAATCTCCCTTGAAGTTAAGGAGTCACTTCCCTGCATCTGCAGGCACCACAACAAAGCTGACCGGTCTGCTGTTCCTGAGCTCCTACGGACTCCGAAAGGTTCAGCAACACAGGTGGTGGTTCTGCAACTCCCTTGAGGCATGCACTGTATTCACAGCTAGTTTGAACCCAGTATCCCTCGTCGGAACCGCTGGAGCAGTATCTCTCTGCACTGCGTCGACTTGCCATTGCAAAGGCTTGTTGACTCTCTTCACCAGAGTTCTTCGGGCTACAAGAAGCTCCAGCCTCAAGCATCTCCTGAAACCAAGATCTTCACCTACACCGCATCCTCTCATCCTTTGGTGAGCTGCTAGAGGTCCTCTTGCAACTCCTGTGCCTTCGGCCCGGGGGTCCTCTTGAGGGTCTTCTTTGGCTCCAGTGGGCTTGCCTGCTTGCTCGGGCCTGCTCTGACTTACCTGCTCATGGTGAGTCACTTGGACCTTGCTGGTCCCGACTCTGCACCTTTTTTGACTACTACATTGTTTGCAGTTGCCAAGGCTTGTTAGTGCCCCTGCCGGACACTGACCCCCTGGCTCTTGACATCCGACGTGGGACAGCTCATGAATGGCTCCTGGTCTTCCACAGTGTCGCCTGGTCCACACAGCAGCAACTTCAAGGGCACCGTCAACTCTCCTGCATCCCGACATCGGTGGGCATTCATCTTCCGTGCCTCCTGGTAACTCCTGAGTGGCATAGACTCTGTCCCCTCTGCTCGCAGGTACCTCTCATCACTTTCTTTGTCAGCAGCAACTTTACTGAAGTCCTCCATTGTGGTCTATGGGCGTTGCTGACGTCACTTCGCACCTTTGCACCCTGCTTCCCTGGTGTAGGTACCATGGTTCCTGGGGTATCCACTGGTGAAAAGTGACTCTCCAACCTTCCATCTTCCACGTGGTTTCTTCAGGGTCCGCTGGGAAGGGTTCTTCTTCTTTAAAATTGCAACCGCGACGTACCCATTGGCATGTATTGAGCACGCGGTCGTGTTCCCACTCTGCACACGGCCTCTGTGGGGTTCCTCGGTACTTACCTTGGGTGGTTCTTTGGGTCGCAGGCTCTTCTACAACTTCTGGGTCCAGTCCCGACTTAAGTCGTGGTTCGCATTCCACTATTTTAGTATATGGTTTGGTCTCTCCCTGGAGACCACTGTGTATGTGTGCTACTTACGTGTTCTATTATCGAAGTTTTGTGTGTATTATGGTTATATATCTCAGGGTAGGAGATATTGCAATGTATTAATGAGTGTTTAACATAAATACATATTTTCATAACTACACTGTGTGGTTCTTTTTCACTTAACCTACACCATAAGATTAAGTACTGGTAAAAACAAGCTGGTTTACACTCCTTCTGGACTAAGCCTGAAGGCTGCTCTCCACAGCTACCACTTAGAGAGCTTTCTAAGGTTGTCCAATAAAATCACCATAAGGGTTGTCTGGATCAGTGCAGGGTGCTACACTTACATAAGTGAGCACCATATACTAAGCCAGCCTCCTACAGTGATGGACAAACCCTCCTCTCAATACATCAGCATTCAGATAATGGGCTGCTGAACATGAGGGTAACGTGTGACCTCTCACTAAAATAGACCCTAGGCCTGCTTCAGGGGCAAAAACCAGTCAACAACTCGTTAGTTTGTAAATTAAGGGGCCTGTTTATGACCCAGATTGCATTGCGTCTGCAGCACGCTACATGGTACATGAGTGACGCAAACCTTAAGTGAGATTTATGAAGCCACGCAAGGCCACTTTGCGTGGCCCTGAGTGGCTCCATAAATCTGGAGTAAAGCAATGCAGCCCAAATCACTGGGTTGTGTTACTCTGCCCTGGGAAGGTGTTCCATGGGCATTGCCTGGGTGTTCACACGCAACTCCCATGGTTTTTGCCGCATTCCCAGATTTACCAGAACTGGTAAACTTGGAAATGCGCTAAAAAGAAACTCCTTCCCAGGGGAGGAGTAACAAGGAGACATATTTTTATTTCTCCTTGTTACTTCCTCTTTCTAAGTGTGCTGCATTTCTGCAGCACACATAGAAAGAGGAAAATGCCTCTCAGGATTGTTTTTGTGCAGGAAGGTGTCCCTTCATGCAGAAAAACAATCCTGCGCACAACGGAGGCACCCTTGCACCATGGTGCATGGGTGCCTGCGTTGTCACTAGGCTTCCAAAAGGGCGCCAGTGCAGGGGGCGTTGCTCGTGGCGCATTGAGTCATGTGCCATTTCCACAGCTGGTTTCTGGTGGTTCGTGTTCTGCGAATGCTGCGAAAGCACGAACTTGGATAGCGTTTGTGACTGTAATGAGAGAGGTAAACCACTTCCTATCCGGCTTGCGCCCTAAAACAGGACCTCTCAATCTCCTTTTCTTAGTAGTAGCCACCCTCTGTGCTATCAAACTTCTAACCACTGTTCTTTTTGAGAGATCCATCCCATGCTCTAGAGTGCTGCGTTTTCTTCTCGTCCTATAGATTCTGATAATGGGCGCAAATTATTTACAAGGGTACTTGTAAATGTTTTTTTCACTGTTTAGGGTTACATTTATCCAACTTAGTATTTACTTTCAGTTTTAAGGGCACAATATGGAGCCTCCAAAGGATGCACCACCCCAAAGCAATAGCCGATGATATATATCTGTGGTGGTAAGATTAACTTTTCCCTTTAGCTTTTATGGCCTTCTGTCAAGTTAAATTGTGTTGTCGTATGATTACTTTGCAGAAATGGATTTGTATGTAAAATTATTAATGTACCAGTTTTTTTTATTGTATTCAGTACTTTAGATGGAGGCACTCAGTAGAACGACGTGGCCCGAAATATGTAACCAGGTGTTTAGCATTCTTTTATTGTGACACATAGTATGTACATATATGGGTGTGCTTGTGTGTGTATTCCATGGGGCAGATTTACGAGAAATTGACTCAGTGCATTCCGCAAGCCATTTGGCTGCGCCGCACTGAGTCACTTTCAGAGCACAGGAATGCGACATATTTACAATGATATGTCGTATTCCTGTGCTCTCCCCTGCGCTGGCGCACCACCTGCTGCCATGCACCGGCGCAGGCACCCTTGCACCATGGTGCAAGGATGCCTGCGACATGGGGAGATTGTTTTCGTGCAGGAAGGGGCACCTTCCTGCACGAAAACAATCACTACAGGCATTTTCCTCTTTCAATGCGTGGTGTAGAATGCAGCACGCATTGAAAGAGGAAAAAACGAGGAGAAATGAAAACATTTGTCCTCGTTGCGCCTCCCTACGCCTCCCCTGGGGAGGCGTAGCATTCACAAGGATTTCCAGATTTACGATTCCTCGTAAATCTGGAAATGTGTCTAGTTCCATGGGTGTTGCGTGGGAACACCAACAGCAACACCCATGGAACGCCCCTTTCACGCAAAGTGCTGCATGTACAGGGGCCATATTTACAAGGACAGGAAAAGCCATGCAGGGTGGCTTTTCCTGTCCTTGTAAATATGGAGCAGTGAAATACGCCACCAGTACGTCACAAAAAGTGACGTACTGGGGGCACAGGGGGCTTGTAAATCTGCCCCCATGTTTTTAGCTGCTAAAAGCTGTTCTAGTCTCAAGTACACATCTGCACCACTAACAGAAGCCGCACAGTATGTATTTTGGAAAGTAGACAGGTAGGTAAACGTGCAGACCCTGGTTTGCACTTCCAGTCTACCTGCAGGATGATCCTGTTCTTCCCGAATCTCTTCTCAACCAATGTGGAGAACTTGCTTTCCCCTTTTCCTGCCATCTGGGCGATGGGCTAGAAATATTGGGGCTTATTTACAAGCCCTGTGCGCCGCCGGAGCGTCACTTTTTGTGACGTACCGGCAGCACAACCTGCTGCCCCATATTTACAAAGACAAGTAAAGCCACCCTGCGTGGCTTTTTGTGTCCTTGTAAATATGGCCTCTTTACATGCAACACTTTGCGTGAAAAGGGGCGTGCCATGGGTGTTGCTGTGGGTGTTCCCAGGCAACACTTATGGCTTCTGCCGCAGTTCCAGATTTACGAGAAATCGTAAACCTGGAAATGCGTCAGAATGCTATGCCTCCCCAGGGGAGGCGTAGGGAGGCGGAGGCATAGCGAGGCGCAACCTTTCTCCTTGTTGTTTTCCTCTTTCTATGCCTGCTGCATTCTGCAGCACACATAGGAAGAGGAAATACCCTCTTGTGATTGTTTTTGTGCAGGAAGGTGTCCCTTCCTGCACAAAAACAATCATCCCCATGATGCAGGCAACCTTGCACCATGATGCAAGGGTGGCTGCATCAGCGCATGGCAGTTAATTGTGCACCAGCGCAGGTGAGAGCAAAGGAATCTGTCAAATCGTTGTAGATATGACGCATCTCTTTGCTTTGGAATTAACGCAGCGCGGCGCAGCCAAATGGCTTGCAGCACTACGCCGGGTTAATTCCTTGTAAATAAGGCCCACTGTGTGTCTTCTTTCTTGCGACACACTTTGACCCCCGCCCTCCATGCAAGGGGCAAGGAATTGACTCCTGACATTGACCATTGCCCCTGTCGTCCACCCCCTAAGCCCCAAAAGACAACTGAGGTACTTTTGAGGGCTACAGCTAGAATAGCTAGATTGTCAATGCAATTACAGGATTATAGGTATGACATCCAGTATTTCCCTGGTTCAAAGAGTAGAATGGCTTTGCCTTTAACTGAGATTGGTAGGAATTTGCGGAATGAATTTTCAGTTGACAACATTTCACAAACGATTGTGCCCTAAGGCAGCATTGACCAAAATTAGTGGTTTGAAGCTGAGAGCAAGGATGAGATTTCAAAAGAAGTGAAAGAGAAAATAGTGAATGGATATGGTGACTTGGAGAAATAATTTCTGAGAGATGAAAACAGAGGATTTTGGGAGGTTGGAGATGAATTGAGTGTGTATGATTCTTTAGTGTTACGTGGGGAGAAAGTAATTCCCAAAGATTTAAGGGAAAAAATCATCAATCTGTGTCATGAGGGTCGTTCTGGTATCACACGTACCAAACAGAGATTGAAAGAGTTGTATTGGTAGCCCAGAGTAGATATGGATGTTGGAAGGTTTGGCATATTATGTGCAAAATGTGAAATGGCTGAGTAAAACTCAGAAATCCTTTAATTCACCTTTAGGTTCCTTAGGGTGTCCAAAATTACCCTGGGAAGAAGTCCTTTGGATATAATGGGACCAATAAATTGGCAGGATGGTACATGCAAAGACATTTTAGTCTTGGTGGATGTGTTCTCACATTGGTTGGACGTGGGATTCTTGGATAAAGTTTACACCATGGCAGTGATAAAGTTCTCGGAGGAGATATTTTGGAGGGAAGGTTTCCCTGCAGTTATACTTTCAGATAGCGGAGTAAAATTTAAGTCCTCTGAAATGAGAGTATACTTAAAAGCCTCTGGCATTTAACAGACATTTATTGCCCTCTATCATCCAAGTGGGAATGGTATTGTGGAAAGGATGAACAGAAGTATCAAAGGAATCTTCCAAGTCTCTAACAAGAGCAATGTTTCGTGGGATTGCGAAATAAGAAAAATTGTGTGGGCATACAGGACAACCTGTCATGGTTCTGTAGAGAAAAGCGCATTTTCATTGATGAGGGGTTGAGTACCATACTCCAAAGTCAATCCAGGTTGGATGAAGAAAAGTGAAATGGTGGATTATGATATCCAGGAGGTGAGGAAGTGTATCATGGATTCACAAAAAAGAAAATAAGCTGTATTACGATTGTAAACATGGTACATAACAAGTGAAGCTGTGTGCTGGTCAATGGGTGCGAGTGAAATGTCCCAGGAAAGTTGCAAAAGGAGAAAGCAAATTTAGTGAACCTAAAAAAGTAATTAAGGTAATGAATAACACAGCTGTTTTGGACAATGGTGAAGTATGGCATTTAAGTTGTCTGGCATTGGCAAGAAGCGTGACTGATGATAGCGGATTTAAAAAAAACTTTGGGCCCAATTCACAAAAGTAATCTGAGACAAAATCCTAACTTTACGACTTTCGGTATTCACAAAGGGCATTCAGGAGTAGTAAAGTTAGGATTCCTACTTTTGTGAATCGGGCCCGTTGGTAGTAACTACTGTTGGTTGGATCAAAGTGGTCTTACTCCAAGAATTGAGTTAGTTCCAGAAAATTGTTCTGATGAATATGTTGAGGAAAATTCAAGTTCTATAGGGATTTGGGTCATGCAAGTGAACAAAAATCTCTTGAAGTAGCACAAACTAACACCAACTGTGGTATAGATTCTCAAGAAACAAGGAAGGTTAAAACCTCAACAGGAAGAATTGTCAAGAAACCAAAATAATTGGAGATGTTTATTTGTAACTGAGAGCTTATATCATCACTTTGTTTAGTTGTTTTAGATTTTGTTTTAAGCTAAGCACATCTCACTATACTCCGTAAAAAGCAAGGGGGGGGGGAGATTGTGCAGTATTGTGTAGTAAGGTAGAATATCTCTATGTTCTCTAGAGTCAATCCATGTTCTGAATTCTGTATATATATTGTGGGGTTGAGAATGATGTCGGCATTCTTTGCTGGCTGGGATGGAGATGCTACACCTGTTCTTCTGGGGTTGGAATAAAGGAAGACTCAGGGCCGGCTTTAGCGCGGGTGGCGCCTGGTGCGACAATCATTTCTGGCACCCCAACACCCCATGACCGTCTCCTCGGATTCTCTCACTACCACCGGGCAAAAGTGCCCCTCATCTCTCCAATCATAAGCTATTGCTAAACAAAGTGCCCCCCCCCTGAGGCCAGCGCTCCCTCAACAGGTCAGCGCCCAGTGCGGCCGCACCGGTCGCACTGCCTTCAAGCCGGCTCTGGGAAGACTATTTCAAGTTCCATGCTTGTTTGAAGCTTTATTACCAGACGGAGATACTACAGGGGGCCAATATGCTTTGAACCATTGTTTGCAGCACAATGCAAAAACAGTGATTCTCTTTAACATTTTAGAAAGCATGAACGCAATAGACTTTGACTTTTAAATTCTGGTAGGACAGAACTGTACATAGTAAATCAGGAGAAGAGTTTCTAAAGCAACACCCCTGCACACCTTCAGTAGAGACTGGAGAAACTCTTACTAATTGAAGCAACTTGGGCAAGAATTATGTGGCAATTTCACACGCACAAACACTCAACTTTGCATAAAATTTAGCAGGAAAACTCAATTAAATTGTGAGGCCTAAGATTCATTTTGAGCACATTTATGCTAAGTGAACTACTCACTCACTACCATCCCATACACAAACATGGGTTATCTTAACAACATGCACTAAGGCCCATAATTTATGCTGACATAATCAAACATATAGAAATGTGTGCCGACAGATGACAACATGTTTCCTTTAACATCAGGCAGAAGGAAAAATCACAAAACTATGCCCAAAGCCTTGAATAAAAAATGTGTTTTATTTCCTACTTTATCAATAAAAAGAAAATTAAAGTGAAATTTCAATGCTTTAACCTAAGCAATACATAGGCAACCTGTACAGGACTTCATTTCTAGTCCATGTCTGACTTGGGAGTGAATTCATATAAAGAAAACATGCAAGCCATACATTAAACATCTCCAGTCAATTTAATACATCACTGTGGAACCAGTTAGCACAGTCATTTTTCATTGCTTGACCTCACTTTTAATTAGAGACTAAATTATTAATGCCGTTTGATAGGAGACAGAGTGCCTGTGAGTGCAACTGCTCTCTAGGCCAGCTCCCTACAACTACACACTCAGGTTTTGTAAATTTCAAATAAAACACAAGCGGCCAGGGGAAAAACAATTTACATTTACAGCTGAGAAAGAGTCTCCATCAATCCAGAGTCTACGGCTAATCACACCTGCTGCAAGCCAAGGGCACAAGGCGTATAAAACATGCTACAAAGCGGTGCCTTTTTTGTACTGTTCACTCCAGAAATTCTGCATGGGCAGTGACAGAGTTATTTAGATATGTGGCAAAATCAGCGTCTATTCGAGGCGATTCAAAGATGACACAGCCTTCAGGCTGGTAGGAAAGTGGGATTATTGGGCGCTTCGAAAGCTGTCATTTGTAAAGAAGGGCCAGTCAGACAAGAGTCGGAAGCCCTGATTCACAAAGACATTTACACTCATAAACCTATTTTTACAGCTGAACGTGGCCCCATTTATGTCTGTCTAAAATCCACAAAGGGTACCTGGCAGGTGTTAAAGCTATTACAACTGTGTAATACTACAATGTAGTACAATTATGCAGGCAAAACTCCACGCAAGAGGTGGGACGTGGGAGGACCAAGACTGCTTGTCTTAAAATATTGTGGGAGTCCCCAAACCTTGTTGGCATTTACAAGCTCCTCTCTGACCCTTTCCCGTCTTGAAACAGCTGGAGATTTACTCCTGCTATGGGCAGAAGTACTTGCTGTTTCAGAATGGGAAGGCAACCGCTGCACCCCCAAACTTTAAGAGTGGGTAGAGGAAGGTGCTACTTCATGGGGAAAATGTTTTCACTGTGGAGAATTTCTTTTTAAAATGTGCACTTGTAAAAGGCTGTGTTGTACTTGGCGAACAACATGACATACTCAGTAGAAGGCACAGAATGTTGTGATTGGAATTATTTGTGACTTTCAAACAATGGAATTGTACACCTTTGCACAGGTGGATGTGTACGGATGTAAAGGCACTACTTTTTTTGTTAAATGGGCCCTGTTACAAGCGATTCAGGAAGATCACAGGCAAATAAGGACTACTGGGCCACAACCATGGTAGCTGAGGTCATTGGCCGCTGATTCTTTGGTGTGTCCTACTATGGTTCTGCAAACTGGGCCAAGTACACTGTTTCCACACCGGTCTCTCAGGACAGCGAGGGAGGTAGAGGAGGGCAAGAGATCAGAATTCAACAGTCAGACACAATAATGTAAGGGCCAGTGCTGTGCTTATCTTTTAGTTCAAAATAATGTTCTTTAACCTCATAGGAAAACAAGATACCAAACAGTTCCATAAGTGTAAAATTATAGGGTTGTAATAACATACACAATCCTCAATAAGGTGCTACATCCTTCTCTGGTGCCCTCCTGTGCTTAATTTGTAACTAAGTAAGTCCCAGGGCCCTTGTCGGGAGGTCACTGCAGCTTTCACTACTCATTGGCTGTGCTAGCGCTGCCAATGACAGTACCTGCACAACTTCAAACCATCAACCTGCTACAAGTGTGACAATTCAGACTATTTGAGGCCTCTAAAGAAATAAGAACACCTTGAGCGGCAGGGGTTAGTTGTTTTAAATGTATATTGAATTGATAAACAACAGTTGTTCTGCTCATCTATAAATTACACAAACAGTGCCTCCATGTGGCAGCTGTCATAAGTGCCGGTGTTGACAAATAAGTGCTGTGCCGAGCACCGGAAACCACCAGCTCAAATTAAGCACTGGTGCCCTCTTTCCTCTGTAAGAGCTTTAATGTCTACGGTCAGGGTAAGTCATACTGGAATAGGCATTAATCACAAACAGGAGCAGTTTGCTCTTGTTTACCCCAATGGCTAATGCATAGATTATATCAATGGCTTTTGCCTCAAAGAGTTCACAAGGTCAAAAAGTCTATTGTTCAAGAAGCATAGTTCTCCGTCCACTCAGTCTTTCAGTCTGTTTGTAGGTAGGTCCAACTTTACCTTCGTAATGGAGCTGCAGCTCTGTTGGTGCTGGTGGCATCGCCTATTAAACCCGTTCTGTAGTAGCGGATTCAGTGATGTGCAGCTGCTGTGGCAGCCTCACTCGAGGCCTGGACAGCCAGTGGGGATCAGTGTAGACAAACTGCACGGCGACGCTCGTCCCGCAGTTGTGGTTTCTCAGGACGGTTGTTCCCTGGGCATTTGCTCAGTTGCAGATGGGTGCTCATTCATTGCAGTAGCAGCCCCTAGGACACGTTTTCAGTAGATGGTCACCTTTGGTAGATGTAGCCTCCCAGTCCGGTTGCAGATGGGTCCTTGTTCACGGCAGTTGCAGCCACCAAACTAGATTAGTGCTTCTGCATCAGCAATGATGCTGGTTCTTCTAAAGGCAGATCGGACATGAGGCAGTGGCAGCAGCAGTCCTTCAGGAACACAGGAGGGCCCTGAACAACAAGATAATTCTTCTCAATTGAAAAGTTTAGAGAAGCAAACAAAAGGAAGCATGGAGCCCAGCAGACCCAACGTAACACGGGTCACTTTTGGCTTTGCTCCAAATGGCAGTGAGCATCTTATGGGTTTTCCTCATGCTGGGAACATTCTCCTCCTGGAGAGTCTCCTCCTGCAAGGCTAGACACTCTCTTTTTCTGTCTCAGCAGGTAGGCAAGCTTCACGGTGTTAGGCAGACCGTCAGCTTCTCCAGCACGCAGTGCAGACTTCAGGTAATGGCCCCTCACCTCTGAAAGATTGGATATCATGTAGACACCAGCCCTGATCACAGAGCAGTCCTTCGAGGATTTTGCAGAGTACTCCTTTCCTTGATCAAGAAGAACTTAGAACTGGAACAAAATGCGATAGTTTGAGTCTTAGTTTTATACTCACTTTCCAGATTAGGGGATGTAGATCCACCGTCAATCGCTTTGGAATTGGTTATAGTTGGTTCACTATCAAATGTAAGTTCCATGCAGTAGCTCAGACACAGCCTTTTAACAAGGTGATGGATCTCACTGCATGTAGCAAAGATGCTGGCTCCAAGTAGGAATCTCTAAAACAAGGGTAAAATAAAGTGTGAGATCTCTGCATCTAGCATCAGCTTTCTCAAAGCAGTAATCAGAGACAAAGTAAGTAAAAGTAAGTAAGTCCAGTATTTGTATAGCGCACGAATCACCCCCGAATGGGTCTCTCGGCGCTGGGGGCCGTTGGGAAGATTAAGCGAGCTATTGCCCAGAATCGCATGGTGCTGGGCAGACCCTGCCGCCGGAGCCAGGGATCGAACCGTGATTCCCAGCGTCCAGCGTCAGTCGCCCTAGCCGCAGCGCCACACCTCTTCCCCAAGGGCATGCCATGTCTAGAAATTTTCACACTGTAGAAACTGCTGTCCAACCTGTCGTCCCTACCATCTATCAAATGGCAATGCTTTTGCTAACGATCATCTTATTGAATTTCTAAGGGTTTCCCTGCCTCCACCTTCCCTCACTGTAGTGTCTGAATCCTCAACACCAGTCACAGGAATGCAGTCAGTACACTTCCACTGTCCGGGGAAGCTGTTGTCACTCTCCATCTTGTGTTTTGCTAAACCAGGGCCTCTCCAAAATGGGTCCTATTGGTCCAAGTGGACAGACTCTCACCATTCACAGAGTCCTACTACCGCATATCCTATGCATCCAATGTACATACACGCACTCAACAGGTGTCTCATACTAAAGCAGAACTTTACATAGGTGGGGTCAGTAGACCACACTCTAATCTGACACAGAAAAAAGGTATTTCATAAAACTTAAAATGCTGCCAACAACGCTTTATGTCAGTGGTTCGTAACCTGTGGTCCAGGGACCCCTGGGGTCCGCGATACCTACTCAGGGGTTCCGCGACCGTTGAGAAAATTAAATAATATTCTATATAAAGAAGCAAAATATAAAAATAAGAATTTAAAATCATTAAGTAAATGTGAAGGAATTTCCAGTTGGAGTTGAAAATTAAGTTGGTGTCCCCAGATTGATTTGTGGGAGCAGTGCAAAGCATCAAACAGAATACAGTACGGACCATGATAGGCCTCAGTTGAATTTAGAAAAGCCCCAACTTTCCCATTAACCACGGAAAACTCCTGCAAAGAAATTTTTAAGATAGTCAGCTCCTTTACCAAGCCTGTAGCTCTAGAAAGTAAGATACCACCGTCACCGTCACTTTGTGCAAAACTGTTGGACTTCTTTGAGGTAAAAATCTGGAAGGTTTACAACGCCTTCACGACTAGAAGGGAAACCATTGAATCTGAAGCTGAGAATTCCCATGATGGTGAGGTTTCCTTGTCTGAATTCCCCTCCATCTCACTCCAGGAATCCTTGGCAGAAATCCTGAAATGCAAATCAGGGTCCCCAGAAGATCCCTGCCCCCCTAAACTGTGGGGAGCACTCGCACACATTCTTAATCCCACCCTGAACCACCTATGGAACAGCTCACTTATCACCGGCATCTTCCTGGAGTTGTGGAAACACGCTTTGCTTCTACCCCTCTTGAAGAAACCCAATGCTGATCCGGGCGAACTTAACAACTACCGCCCGATCTCCCTTCTCCCTGCACCTGCCAAGATGTTGGAAAAGGTGGTCCAACGACAACTTACTAATTTCATTGACAGTCGCGACATTCTTCATGAAACACAGTCCGGATTCCGAGCGGGCTTCAACACAGAGACAGCTTTGCTGGAGGTGGCTGAGTGTTTAAGAATGGCGGTAGACAGTGGAGCCTCAGCCATGCTAGTGCTGTTGGACTTGTCCGCCGCCTTCGATACGGTGGACCACCCAATTCTATTGGCCATGCTTAAATGTGCGGGTGTGACGGGGACGGCGCTCGCCTGGATAAAGTCTTATCTCAGCGACCGCACGCAAAGGGTTACCCTTCATCCTTTCAAGTCGGAAGCCAAACCTTTACGGTGTGGGGTACCACAGGGATCGGCATTGAGCCCTCTACTCTTCAACGTTTATCTGGCTCCACTCTTCTCGCTCATTGCGAAATGGGGAATAAAAACCATTTCCTATGCGGACGATACCCAGATGGTATTCTCCTTTAAGGACCAATCTGCTAACACCTTTGCCAGATTTAGGGGATGCCTGAGGGACATATCCAGCTGGATGAATAATAATAAATTAAAGCTTAATGCAGAGAAAACTGAGGTCCTGTTTTTTGGCAAGACACCCCCACCGGCAGCTGGACTGTGGTGGCCGGAGGAAATGGGCCTCCCCCCTTGCCCTTCAACCACGGCGAAAAACTTGGGTGTAAAATGGGAATCCGACCTTACTTTCTCAACCCAAGTGCACTTTATTGCATCCTCTTGGTTTGGCATAATGAGAAGCCTGAGAAAATGTTTACACTTACTACTAGAGAGTTGCCGAAGAACCGTTGTCCATGCATCAGTAACCTCAAGGTTGGACTACGCTAATAGTCTCTACCTAGGGCTGCCTGCATATCTGATCAAGAGATTGCAGATGGTGCAAAATGCGGCTGCGAGATTAACCAGAAGAGTTCCTTTTAGACAACACATCTCTCTGCATATCAAACAGCTCCATTGGCTGCCGGTAGCTAAACGGATAGAATTCAAGGTCCTGACGGTAGCTTTCAGGGCCTTGAGAGGCATCTGTCCCAGCTACATCAGGAAACATATCCTCCCCTATCAACAAAAATGCTCTTTAAGATCGAACTTCCAGAATTTGCTGTGTGTACCTCAATTTGCGAAGTTGCGTATCGGAGGTAGAACTTTTACGGTGGTGATGACCAGACTATGGAACTCCCTTGCTGATAGACTTCGTCTAATCCAATCTGAACTGGAGTTCAGGAAAGCACTAAAGACTTGGCTATTCAGCCAATGTTAGACCCGTCCCATCTCATCTGTCTTGCTTGACCGCGTCAGCGCCGGGACACCTCTGTTTGAGGTAGCTGTTGCGCTTTATAAAATGCATTATTATTATTATTATGATTATTATTATTGACATGAACATTTTGATTCTTTTATTTAAATTTTTCAGAATTAAATAAAATATTTAATCATTTGGGTTTTCATGAAAGCTTGTTTCTTTGTGTGTTGTTTTGAGGTTCAAATCATGCAAATTGTTTCAGGTCTCTGGCTTCCAGTAATGACTCAGTGGGGTCCCTGGATTCGAAGAATGGTTCCGTGGGGATCCCCGGATTTCATTAATGATTAAGTGGGGGTCCACAGAAGTCAAACGGTTAAGAACCACTGCTTTATGTGACTAACCTAGGAAATGGACAGTCGTTCAATGCCAGTTATGAGTGTACGAATGGTGCACTCCCCTGATTACAGAACGGGTTCTGGACCTCGCATTACCATGAACATGCATAGGCCTCAGTGTACATGCTAGATTAGTGTGGTTACAGAGATCGACAAAAAAGTCAAGATATCACTTCCACATGCAGTCGGCAATATGAGTTTGGGTACAGACCAGTTTACCAGGCAGGGAACATTCCCTTCCCAACAGGCCCTCTCTGACCCACAATCAAATTCTTTAATTTGACCTGTAAATTAAATGTCAAAACTAGAGCGAACCATGAAATTAACCAGTTTAAAATCGCCCAGTCCTAGTACCACTGATTGGATGAGGGTTAACCATGCAGTGGATAACTTACCAATTGCCACAGCTCACTCCACAATCCATGACCAACCCTCTCTTCCTTACTTCCAGTATGAATTACATCACCAAACCATTTTTCCTCCTGAATGGCTCGGTTGCTGCATGCTCAGTTCCTTAAATAACGGTTTCATATTGGCATACAAATTGCTGTATGATGGCAATGTTCTATTATTTTATGAATCGTACACTCAACTAGTTATACTTTGGATCAAAAAAGCAATTTCTACATTTTTCCTGATGTGCAAAATGTACTGACACAATTTAACACAGATAAATGTGCACAGGGTGTCATGGTGCAAATAAACACCAAAAACCAGCAGATCTCGAATTATCACTGGCTACATACATTTTACATACATGTGCACATAGCATGAAATTGGGTCTCTTAAATCTGCCCTGGCTGTACAAAGTTTGGTCTTCATCTATGAAGCCAGGCTAAGTTGGGAAACTTAGGATATAGTGAAGGCAGGAAAAGTTTCCTGATTTTACCCTACCGACACAAGAATGATTTTAGCTACTCTAGCATCGAATCACTGCAGTCAGATGTTTCCCAAAAAGGGCCTACTGAAGGCTGCAATCCACTGGTCACCCATCAGGAGGGGATTCCCGAACAATCATTCAGGGCTGCTTTTGCTTTTGAGCATCAATGGGGAATGATAGAATGTCTGAAGGCTGTCCATTACTTTATCACCAGAGTTTCTGGGAAATGAAAAATGCAGCTGGACCCCATTCTCCCCATCCATTGGTAGCCCTGTCTTAAGCAGCGGAACCTGGGGTGGGTGCAGAGATTAATTTGTAAGAGAATAAGTGCCAGGGCTCTCGTCAGGAGGCAGCCTGCACCAGCCCACTTCTCCTGTTAGCACCGCCTAAATCATAACCAACTACTAACCACGATGGTGAGGAGAGGATGTGGCGTAATGGCCAGAGCTGCTGACTTAGGAGCTGGGAACCAGGTTCTTGGCGTCGGCTCAACAGCCTGTGGTTCTGGGCAAATCACTTAATTGCCCCGTGAATGAGTGTGTCCTTAACTTGTGGTCATGAAAAGCACCGGTGTTGATGGATAAGTGTTGGGGCCAAGCACTGGAAACCACCGGCTCAAATTAAGCACTGGGTGGGTGAGAAATAAAAGGCGCAAAATTGTAGGGCAGCTCAAGTACCTAGACAGCAGAGGAACATTTTCTCACTGTGTAACCGTACTACTTCTAACTCCTTTTTAAAATTTTGACAGCTTTTGCACCTTGAAAAACTTTCAATATACAAAATATCGGAAAACAATCTAGTTAAGGTGTATAAATGCAACTACAGGGATCCGCCCAAGATGGAATATTATGAGTTACACTTCTGAAAAAGGTCATTAGAATGATTCAGGGTTTGCACACATTTGGCCCTATTCACGCAAAAATATTTTTACGGGTGGAGAGTTCATTGTCTTCTGTTTAGCTCTGGGCGAAATTTAAATTACCCTGGAGTAAGCTGAATAATTTTGGTAACTTCGTGCTAAACTTTTGACACAAAATAGTCTAAAATTTCGCGATTACATCCATTTTTAGTAATTATGACTGGCTGCTGCCGTTCAGTGTTCTGTTGCAATTAGCAATATTTTCTTAGCACAAAATGCATCCTCAGGTAAATTTTTAACGTGAGAGTGCATTTTGTGCTAAGAAAATTATGCTAAATGCTGGGTTCTGCTCTTCGACTAATTCCAGGTAATCTCGCATAATTTTGCTATAATTTCGCAGAATTATGGTACACTCCTACTTCTGAACGTATTTATACGATTTTTTCCTATTCACCAACCTTTGCAGTAGTATGCCTGGAAAGCTACTCCGGGTGCAGCTTTCTAGGCGTACTACTGGGAATGTCACGTGACAATTGCCCTGGGCTCCTACTCCCACTGTGTGGATTTCTACATAGCATAGAATTCCACTAAAGGGGAATGGAGACTCCTTTTCAAATGCACACTTTTTTCTCTGCAGGGAAAACATTTTTTCCCCCATGGAGAAAGCCGCTCCTCTCTAACTGGAGTGAATTTGAGAGCGATCCATTCCTTTCCTATCCTGGCAGAGGAGAAGTTAGAGCATCCGTCACTGATAATTATTTATTTCTTTTAGGGACTATGGGCCACATGTACATAGGTTTGGCTTTGCGATTACCAAATAGTGAATTTTTGTGGTTCGCTATTTGGGAATCGCAAACACCCATGTACAAATGTGTTTTGACACAATTTGTGATCCCCACAGGGATGGTGGCCTGCTGGGGTCAGCAGACCACCATGTCTGTGATGGCTTTTCAATAAAGCTATTTTTTTTAATGCAGTTTGTGTTCCTTAAAGTAAAACGGGATGTGTTTCAAAAATAAAAATGAAAAGTTTTCTTTTCATTTTTCAGGAGTAGGCAGTGGTCCGTGGTACTACTGCCTGCTCTTAAAAAAATTCTCACTAACATTCAAAAAGGGAAAGGGGTCCCTTGGGGACACCTTCCCATTTGCAAATGGGTTGCCACCAACTCGGAGTTGGTGGTAAAATGTGAATGTTTTGCTACCGCATTTCGGTCACAAAACATTCACACATACCACTGCGCCGTAAACACGCCCCTTCCTAATACCAAATCGCAAACCCTATTTGCGATTCGGTAATAGTTTACGGAATTGCAAATAGGGCTATGTACATGTAAAAAAGCATTTTTTTGTTCATAAACGGCTCAATTTGTGACCGAAAATTAGCTTTGTGCATTTGGCCCATTGTTCTTTCCAATTTCTGTGTCCACATTCGCAAGGTGTCTGCATTCTGAGATGCAGGTGGGAGGCGTATGTGGAATATTCCAGGGCTCTTTGAACTAGGGTATCCATTTGGGCATCCTAATAGCAGCGGTCTGGTGAAAGGCACTACAACATTCTCTTTGAAATTAATAGACAATACCCTGATGATACCCCGAAACGGGTCCCAGGATGCTTGTTTCCAGTCCACAGAGGACCTGGCCTGGCAGTTTGGGCCTGGACTTTTCCCATGGGGAGCAGAGTTAAGACAGATTTGCATATAGCTGGTCCAAACCTGGGTGGCATGGTGGGCAAAAAAACTATGGATTGGGATGCGGCCCGAGTGACTGCCAGTGGCTGAGATTAATTCAACCATTCCATCCATCACCTTGTTGTGTTTTTGCATGAAACCAATAGACTGCACACATCATGAAGAAAGTTTGCACAAACAAATAATACTAGCTTCTAGTCTTACCATAAACATATTGGGTCCGATTCACAAAGGTAAACTGAGAAGAAAGTCTAACTTTACGACTTTTGGTATTCACAAAGGGCATTTACGAGTAGTAAAGTTAGACTTTTGTCTCAGTTAAACTTAAGTTTTGGTCTTAAGTTTAATTGAGACCAAAACTGAGACAAAAGTCTAACTTTACTACTCGTAAATGCCCTTTGTGAATACCAAAAGTCGTAAAGTTAGACTTTCTTCTCAGTTTACCTTTGTGAATTGGGCCCTACGTTTCTCTATTGTAACTACTATTAAAACATGGTGGCTAACATTATGCCTCCCTATTGAGCCATATGTTTCATACAATTAGAAGTATATTAAACATATCTTGTGATGCTTTCCTCTTTTTTATTAGTAACATAATCAACAGAGAAAAGCAAAGAATAATTATTAGCAGGTTCTGCACGTCCTGCATAATACATTTTTGTATGCCTTCTATAAACCACCAGATCCTTGAATATATATTGGAAGTGTTTCATAAACTCACTGGTAAATAAAGGTGGCTTTCCTATCTGCATATCAATTGTTGCTTTATTTATCTCAAGTGCATTAATTGGCCAATTTAGCTCATTTGATTCATCCTTTCTCGGTTTGTCCAGTTTAAGGTTGCTATGAAAGTTATTAAGTAGGATCAGGTATGGGGCACGATCCCCTGAGTAGAAGTGTTTATAGCACTTTAACTAATTGGATATTTTCTCTCTAGGTATTTTAATGCTCGCAAATAAATATTATGGAAATTTGGACATTAGTTGTTGTTTGTTTAATACAGAGTAGCAAGGTGTTCAAGCTGATATTTTTTGTTTATTTCTGGTATATTTCCAGAAAAAGTCAGCCACTACGTATTTTACACTGAGACACTTCTTAAAGGCACCTGCTTATAGCAACACAAGTCCAGGGAGTCAAAGAAACACTTATGAGGACTGTGCATCATTCTGTAAGACAGTAGTCCTCCTGCTTGAGTAGCGGTTAACAGCGGCGACTGCAACCTGTTAGCAGCAGTGGGGCGGGTGGGGGAAGGGCGGTGGATGAAATAGGTTAAAGAAAATCACTTACCTCCCTGCCTGCCGGCTGGCCGGCCGGCCGCCACCTCTCCTACATCCTCTTCCTGGCTTCTTAGGGGAGGCATACAGGCAGCACCACGGCTCCCTGCAGCCAAATCACAACGCTGCAATGCAGCGTTGCGATTGGTCTGAGCGCCGTGACACGGTGCTCATCCAGGGGATGGGAGCCTGGGCATGTTCTCCACGCAGGCTGTAATGCAGCCTGCATGGAGACCACGATATGCGCCCATGACTGTTTTGGGCGGCCCGAGAGGGCTGGCCAAGCCCTCATGCTCACATTGGGAGTGCAAACCACTCCTCCCCTGCTCTGAGAGCAGCCCCGCCCCACAAAGACGCCGCACCAGGGAAAACTAAAATGATAATAACCTTGCGTTATTATCATTTTATTTTTCCTTTTTTTACACTGCAAAAAGCAGTGCGGCGATGCTCCTCCACCTTAGCGGAAGAGCCTCCACTGGCGGTTAATATTGACAATTAATTCCCTACATGTTGGAGCAATCCACTCCGTATTTAACTCAACTGCATCAAATGCGGAAATGAACAGGGCCAGATTTACTAACACTTTGACCAGGTTTGCATCATAAAAGTGATGCAAAGCCAGCACAAATCTTAGTGGTGGAATGTACTTTCAACAAAAGTCATGATTTGTGTTGAAAAGTAATTCAAAGTAACTCAAAGTAGCGCTATGTGCTACTTTGCGTCAAGTGTGTGTACCATGTTTGATACGTGGGTGTTCCCATGCAACCACCCATAGGTTTTCATGCAAAATCCTGCCTACTAATATCTGTAGACAGGGATTTGTGGCAAAAATGTTGCTACCCCGAGGCAGGCATAACAGTGGAGTAATTTTTTTTAAGTCTCCACATTATTCCTACTTTGCATGTGTGCTCCTTATAGAGAACACATACAAAATGGAAAGGCATTGATGCACTGGAAGGGTACAGTTCCATGACAAAACGTAGGCTTGACAGAATGCACACACCCATGAATAATAATGCAAGAGTTTGAGTGGTGGTGGATGACAGTGTAAAGTGCAACAGCACTGTGGGAGACAAAAACAGCATCATATTTTAGTAGATATGGCACTGTTTCTCTCTAACCCTTTAAAGCAACCTAATGCAGCAACTTGGGTTCTTCCACTGCGTTACAGGCCATTACTTTCCTCAGGAGTCATTAAATCGCTGGAGTTACATCGGGAGTCATTACATCTCAGGTAAGTTTTAGTGTTTACTTCACAGTATTTTAATTTGCAGGTAAGTTAGTTTTTAAAATGTTTAAATGCATCTAAGTTAAAAAAATATTTGTGCATTTATGTGTTTTTACAGGCATTGGGTATATATTACGCGGATGAATCCCAGATTATTTTCTCACTTTCTGATGCTCATAATCAAGATCCTTCCCCAATCAGGCAAGGCCTGTCTAATGTCGCCCTTTGGATGAACAGAAATGCCCTAAAGCTTAATGGCAATAAAACCGAAGTCCTGATTTTGGAAAATAATCCCAAACTTTGGGGAGTTAACCACTGGCCCGTCACACTGGGGCCCTTACCCATGCCAGCTAATATGGTTAAGAATCTCGGCTTCATCATTGATAAGAATCTTTCCCTTAAACGCAGGTTTCCAAGCTCACAGCCTCTTGCTTTTCCATTCTTAAATGGCCCAAGAAACTCCTCTGACTGATTTCTCTAAGTGCCCAGAGAACAGTGTTACAGGCCCTGGTAACGTTCAGATTGGACTATGGGAATGTACTGTAGCTGGGCGCTGATAAATCCTTGATCCATCGCTTGCAGATCATTCAGAACGCGGTCGCCCGCCTTCTCTTCCGACTGCCTAGATATGCTTCAGTCTCTCCCTTGCTCCACAAACTACATTGGCTGAAGGTTGACAAGCGTATTAAATTCAAGGCCTTATGCTGCATGTTTCGAGCCAGACATGGACTCGACCCTTCTTACATGCAAGGTCTGGTGTCTCCGTATGTCCCCACCCGATTGCTGAGATCAGCCAACCTCGCACTGTTTACCTCGCCTAGGTTTCGTCGGGCCCGCAATAAGGGGCGTTCCTTCTCCTATTTAGGCCCGAAACTTTGGAACTCTCTTCCTGTAGCTCTCAGGAACTGCAACTCGTTACTTACTTTCCGCAAGAACCTGAAGACTCTGCTCTTCAATTGCCCTGACTGAGTTCTTGTCACCTGGCATGTTGCTATGTCTCCTTGTTTGTTTTGGCATCTCTGTTTACTGTCTGCCTTAGCGCCGGAAGACCCTTTCTGGATAGATGTGCGCTCTACAAACTTCTTAAATAATAAATAAATAAATATATATATAATACATATATGTGTATATATATAATACATATATGTGTGTATATATATATATATATATATATATATATTACATATATGTGTGTATATATATATATATATATATTAGTGAACTGTGCATAGACATTAATTAACCCTTAGCCTAACCCTCTACTTGTTTCTCTCTCGTTGACCTTAATCCTAACCTTTTTTTCCCATTACACTGTGTTGTCTCTGCCATTTTACAGAAGGATCCCCTGTACCACCTTCTGTGCCATCAGTCTCCTGTACTTCCTTCTTACACTATCTCTTATTCTTTCACTTGCACCTTCCATTACATGAACCCTTTACCATAGTTCAACCCTAAACAGGACATAATCTAAACTGTATCATATTCCCAACATCTGAGCAAATAATTATTCCAGTCCCATCAATCATCTTTATTCCATTTCTAATGATAAGACTTTCCCTTACCCATTCCTTTTCCAACATCCCTTACTGTAACACAAACCATAACACACCCTCTAAAGTTAATCTAAAATGAACCCAATCCAGCAAACTCTTACCCAAGCCCAATTCCATCCCATACCCCTACTCTAACCTAACACATGGAATTCAATTAGGGGTCGCAGCTGTGACCCCTGGTTCACCCCTTGTGACCCCTGGCACTGCTTTTGCAACCCGTGGCCTCAGAGCTAGTAAAATAAGTGCCAAAACAGGCCTAAAAAATGTAATCGCTACCTCGAAAAATGTAATCGCTACTCCGCTATGACGAGGGAGGCCAAAACACCTACTCCACGCAGATTTGGTGTTCTATCACTTTACCTAAGTCAGGGGAAGGCTGAGCTGCAAAAAACAAACAGCCAGGCCATAGGGCTGACAAAACAGAGGTCCTTGATTAGCTTTATGCAGCTTGGGCTCAGGTTGGAGAGACCACGCTTCAACCAGACAATCAGAGGGACCACGCTTCAACCAGACAATCAGAGGAACCACACTTCAAACAGACAATCAGAGGGACCACGCTTCAATCAGACAATCAGAGGGACCACGCTTCAATCAGACAATCAGAGGGACCACGCTTCAACCAGACAATCAGAGGGACCACGCTTCAATCAGACAATCAGAGGGACCACGCTTCAATCAGACAATCAGAGGGACCACGCTTCAATCAGACAATCAGAGGGACCACGCTTCAACCAGACAATCAGAGGGACCACGTTTCAACCAGACAATCAGAGGGACCACGCTTCAACCAGACAATCAGAGGGACCACGTTTCAACCAGACAATCAGAGGGACCACGCTTCAATCAGACAATCAGAGGGACCACGCTTCAATCAGACAATCAGAGGGACCACGCTTCAACCAGACAATCAGAGGGACCACGCTTCAATCAGACAATCAGAGGGACCACGCTTCAATCAGACAATCAGAGGGACCACGCTTCAACCAGACAATCAGAGGGACCATGCTTCAACCAGACAATCAGAGGGACCACGCTTCAACCAGACAATCAGAGGGACCACGCTTCAATCAGACAATCAGAGGGACCACGCTTCAATCAGACAATCAGAGGGACCACGCTTCAATCAGACAATCAGAGGGCTCCTCACTAGAGTGTTTTCCACGTACTGTCTACATGTCTGTGTATACCACTTTCTGGCTGGCTGATTCCATCAGCGAGGGTGGGCAACACAGCCGGGTGACACACAGCTACTCAAACTGTTTAGGGTGTGCAGTACGTCAGTGCTTGGTCCTACACAAAATAATTGTGGTGGCAATGTCGCACTGCAGCTCGGATGTATTATATCCATGAAGCAGAAGTGAAAAGCAGGAACTGATGAAGCCTGCTGCGGGGATGGTGGGGTGCTCGGTGGCGTTTCCCTGTCATGCAGTACCTGCCCCACACTTCTGGGTCCTGTGTGAACTGCGGCCTGTAATAGTAAGTACTGCCGGACCCCATTGGCTGCAAGGACGATCAAAAGGATGGAGGCTGTACCGATGCGGAGTCACCCGCGCCGGTAAGAGCAGAGCCCGGAAGCCAAACTACAAATACTAACTGCACCGTTAGTGTGTAACTGCGCAGCCAGAAACAAGTCTTCTACACCACCCCACTGCAGCCCCACCAATGTCTATCTCCCAGTCCCTCACTGCTCTAGCTCAAAAAACACGTCCCTGCCTTCTACAAACTGCCGGCGTCCTCAGAATGCCTTCTGCCAACCATCCTCGCAAACTTGCAGGACCCTCATACACACAGTCACTTCCATGAAAAGACTGCCCTGCACACCTTACCCTACGTTCGCATTTTGCTCTGCTTACACTCTCCATGCCCCTGCCTTCGCTTACTGCCTCTGCTAACTCAGCACAACGCCCCTTCCACCCCACACTCTGCCCAATATCCTACACACATTGCTCCTACCACTCACTGACCATCACACACACACTTCCCAGGCCCAGCACATACTTTCAAAGCACTTTTCACTTTGACCTACACCATAAACTTTGCACCTGCCCTACATGCTGTGCCCGGTATCCCTGCACAATAAACTCCTGTCCGGTTTGCCGTCATACTCTGTATAGGATCTCTGCCACTAACTTTCTACACAGACCTTTAAATATCCTGCCCCATGTGCCCTACACATACACTCTCTGCTTAGGTCATGTGAAGGATTTGCCTTCTCAGCACCTATGGCTTGCCCCCTTCAGGTCTCTCTTCCTTTCAGTCCAGTGGGGTTAGCTCCCCTTAGTTATCCACTCTCCGGCCTCTCTCCACTCAGCTCTCCCAGGGCCGGCCTCTCCCCTCAGCTCTCAGCGCACCGGGCCTCCCCCCTCAGTTTCACATGCCCAGCCTCTCTCCTCTCTGAGGGTCTTCAGCTGCCCAGTGTTTTGCTTTCTGTCCCTTCCTAAGCTGCCTCCTCTCGCCTCCTGTCGTCTCTCTCTATCTCGCTTGGACTCTCAGCGGTTCCTTCCCTTCAGCCTCTTTACCTCTGGCTATACCCAGCACCCTCGGCCTGTGCCCTCAGCCCTTCCTGGTCCATCACCGGTACTCTTCTCCTCAGCTCCCCTCTGCCTCTCCCGCTGCCACCATCTTGTCTGCAGCGTCAGCTAGGCGGGTGCGCTGCGCAGCGCATCGGGAGAGGACAGGCCGTTGGGGGCACAGTCCCTGGCTACCCCGCACCACAACCAGCCATGTGGGCGCTGTTTATTACTAATACCTCATGCCTCATCCCTTGCAAGTAAGTTCTGGTCAAGGAGCTCAGGACAGTATTACCCGGGCTTGCAGGTAAGGAAAGCGCCTAGAGGCTGCTACTCGGCTATGCTATGCTTTGTCATGTTTCGCTGTGATTTGTTGTGCTACAGTAAGAAAGGCCCTGCAATGATGTTAAGATATATTTAGCTATGCTCTGCAAGCCTATGTTATACTATGGCATGGTATTCTCCAATAAGCTGTGCCTTGGCATGTTTTGTCGTAGTGTTGTGTTACATGCTAGGGTGTGTTATGATATGATGTGGCATAATATGGTTTGCGATATCATTTCATGTCATATCATACGTTTGTGCTATGTTATGATCAATTATGTTATAGTATGGGAGGCTATGCTGTAGTGTGCTTGCTATGCACTGCCATGTTATGTTGTACTATGGCATGTTATATTAAATGTGTTGCTTTGTTGTAGCATGTTGTATATTGTTGTGCTATGCTGTGCTACAGTGGGCCATGCTGTTTCATTTTATATGCCATGGTATGGTATTTCCCGGTCTGCAATGTTATGTTACACAATGTTGAGTGATGCTAGTATGCTAGGTTGTTTAGTTTTGGTTATGGTATTTTCAGATACAACATCTTAGTCTATGCTTTGTTATATTGGACTTCTGTTATATTATTCTTTGTTGTGATACTTCCTATGAAGTGGTAAGTGGTCACATTTCATGTTATGATATGTACGGCGTGCGACCATTTGCACTAATGGTATTTTGCCAGCATTTGTCTTGTGCATTGCTGCTAGCTGGATGGCTTTGTAGCACTCTAAGGATTTTGGAAATAGCATGTTATGATATTGTGTGTTGTGTTGAAGCAAACTGCTTTTGCTTGGTATAGTCTGTCCTGAAACGTGGAAGAGTAGTTTAAAGATTGGTGCTTCCAAAAGGGAGCACGTGTCTGGGACAGGAGTCAGATAAGTGCCATGGATGCCTAACTCAGTCTTTTATTTTTCTTTGAAGATACCCTTGATTGGACACCAGTAAAGTCATTGCTACTTCACGATGAACAATATGTTGTGCTGTGTGTGTGTGTGGGGGGGGTGTGAGGTTTGCCGTGTTCGTGATCACTGTGATATGAGTCTGCACTGGACTCAGTGTTTTTGCAACATGTGGTTCCTCACTTCTTCAAGGTGCCCCCACCTTTTAACCGCCCACAAAATTACGAGATGCGCTTAGAGAAATTGAGACAGGCCAGATGCGCTTAGAGAAATTGATACAGGCAGTGTCCCCACCTGGGAGGCAGTTAGGCAGCCTGCCCCTATAGAGAATGATAGTCCCCCCTCTTCCACCTTAAGAGAGGCTTGGTTTGGTACCCAACAGATTCGGTATTCTTCCCACACTCAGAGGCTCAGGCTGGTACCCATGTTTCCGTTCCTTGAATGGATCTGGTGGTACCCTGCACCCGTTGTAGTCTCCTTTGCCTTATGTAACATTTTCTATACACTGATATACACACATATGATTCATTGTCTCTGTATGTGTGTGTGAGATGGATTTTGAAAATCTGGAAAGTTTGGCTTCAAGAGCAGTGATCAATAGAATCAGTTTTAAATGCGGGCTGTAACATCTGCATTTGTAAAGCAAGCATTCATGCCTTTGGGCATTCGGGCTGTTAGATAGTATGTTTGTTGCTGGTAAGGTATGCTAATGCAGAACAAGCATATTGTTGATCAACACAAGTACTGTACCATTGATGTGCATTTTTTCTGTTGAAGAAATTAATGATAGTAAACCTGATAAGGTTCAATGGCTCCACAGGGTTAGAAGTATGTATACCATGTCATGGAAAGGAAATGCGCTGGGAGAACCAGACCTGCATTAAATAGCACTATTATCTACGTTCCAAGACTGAGATTTAATTATATGGTACTCTTAGGGGTATATTCACAAGAATGTGTGATAACTACCGCAAGAGTAGCGTAACGCAACTTTCAATATCGCAGCCTATCGCGGGAAAATAACCCCGTGTCAACGTGGAATTCACAACAAGGCGGTAGCAAGCGATAGTCTGCCGAAACCGCGGACAATGTCCGCGATACAACCACCACGATGGAGATAAAAACACAAACCACAACACCAAAAAGCACGCAATGGGCCAAAGCGCGATGAGGAAATCAGCGACAAGCAGCGCCAGGTCTGCAACACACACCTGGCAGGCGTCAAAAATCACCATAAAAGTAGAAAAAACACCCACACACAAACTGACCAACACCCAAGCACCATGGAGGCAGCCGGAGCAGGTGCAGAGGACGAGCGCAACCCCACAAGCACCCCGGACGACCAGCCTGGGACCTCGGGGACAGGGAAGGGCAAGGACAAGAAGACCAGGAAGACCAAGTTCAGTCCGCAGGCGAACAGGATCATAGTCACGGAGGTGATGGAACACCATCAACAACTCTTCGTCACCTCCAACGTGTCATTGGGCACCAAAACTGGAATATGGCGGGACATCGTCGACAAGGTGAATGCCGTCGGAGAGCACAAGCGGACAATGGACGAGGTCAAGAGGCGATGGAATGACATCAAGCGGAAGACCAAGGAGAAACTCACCGCCAACCAGAAGGCAGCAACGCAGACCGGAGGTGGGGGCCCTGCGCCACAGCTGGAGCTGGATGACATGGAGGAGCTGGTGTTGACAGTCATCAGTGTGGAGACTGTGGCTGGAGTCGGGGGACCGGACACTGCTCGACAGGACACAACACAACCGCAACAGGGTGAGTGACCACCAGGTACTGGGGGACGGGTGGAGATGACCACAATGGCACACATGCACAAGCAAGCAGGGCACAGTGCACACCCACAATGACCCTGGGTCCTTGCCCAGACCCACAGACTGTCACAATGTACAATGCCATGCTGTCTGAATGTCAACCTGTACAATGCGGCTACATACATGTGGACACATTGTAATACACCATCTCCCCTTCACATCGCAGGGGCATCGTCAACACCTCCTGCAGAGCAGTCCCAGCCACTCTTCACTGATGACGAGGAGGACAACACCAGCATCGACACCCAAACCATCCAAGACATCAGTGACCTCATCCGCCACTCACCTCCAGGATCAGGGCAGCCCAGCCACATCGATGAGACCCCACTCACCACCCAAACCACCCAGCAGGAGGCACCCACAGCCCTGGCACTCTCCCAAGACCCCCAGGAACAACACATGGCCTTCCAACACCATGTGCTGGAGGGCCAGAGGGAGACGGCTGAGCAGGTGCGGGTGGGGTTCGACCTCATGGCTACCAAACTGGACGCCATCCATGGGTGTCTACGTCCGCCCCATGGTCTCCAACCAGCCCTGACTGACATCGCTGGAGTCATGACGCGGAGAGAAGAACACCTGTCCGCTCAGAATGGCTCCAGCGATGCCAGCCGTGAGCTGGCACACTTGCGGAGGCTCATGGAGGACATGGTGCGGATGGAGGCGGAAAGGATGGCAGCCACCGCTTCACACCATCGAAATGTAACAGGGATCTACCATGCCCTGCAGTACTTCATCATGGCATTGCTGCCACAAGGCGTGTTGCTGATGAATGTGGCTGCCCCCACACCATCCACATCTCCGCCCCCTGGTGTGTCAGTGCCTCCCAGTGTGGCAGGCGTATCCACTCAGGCCCCTGATGTGTCAGTGGCACACAGTGCCGCAGCCGGTACTGCAACACCCACAGGTGGGGCAGAGCACACATCCGAGGACGTGGATGGGTTGGCTCTCAGAAGGAGGCACTAGCATACATTTCCGCCACATGGCCTGTTTCTGCTTGGTCCCGCACATGGCCTCATGACATTCCACTGACCCCGATACACTCCGATGCACTCACCTTGGACAGCGACATGGACTGCCACATCCTGTTTGACGACCAATGACACGGCGACCAGACTGCGGACTGTACCCTTCCTCTTCCGCAGTACATGTCATCCCCGGATGGACTCTGGCTGGCCCTCCACATGCCCATATTGTGTAGTGTGCTCGGCATTGCCCTGTACCGCTCCAGCTTGATAACTGCACTGGATGTGCAATAAACATCCAGTGACGCACTGTTGTGTCATGTCTTTCATCATTCATGTGTGAATGTGTGGATGAATGTAGGGACAGTGACTTCCCTTGCGTCAATGATGTTCATCTTGTGGGATGCCAGTCAGAGGATGCTACACTGCATTTTGTGTACCGGGTCCCGTGAACACTACAACAGGGACACACGCATCAGTCAATTCCTTGTCCGGACATGGACTGAACCACGCCCAGAGCCCACGAGTCATTGTTGCAAGCCCTGCGCTGGTCCGGCGTACGGCAGGCCAGACCACTCCGCTAACGCTCCGAGGGGGGGCCCTCATTGCTACCCGTCGCAGGCGTACTCGCTGGTGGTGTGCAGGTCACTGGTCTAGTTGTCAGCATGTCACAGCCACTCCCTGAGGGCAGTTTTGCACGCACACCACACCCATCCGGCACAGGCGTCACAGGCCATGTGACTCCTCCAACATAAGGGGCCGACGACGTCACATTCCCCTCTGCCGGTGGTGACTGGATGACGGACGCTCCACGGTTCTCAATCATTAAGGGCCCATGAGTTTTTACGCACAGGGTTAGTGGCACACGAGGCCTTGTGGACGGCACGGGCCTACCACCACGTGGCGCAGACTGGGGTTGCACAGGGTTAGTGGCACACGGGGCCTTGCGGACGGCACAGGCCTACCACCGCGTGGCGCAGACTGGGGTTGCACAGGGTTAGTGGCACACGGGGCCTTGCGGACGGCACAGGCCTACCACCACGTGGCGCAGACTGGGGTTGCACAGGGTTAGTGGCACACGGGGCCTTGCGGACGGCACAGGCACCCCGCCACGGACGGTGACTTTGGGTGCACTGAGTCAGTGGCACCTTAAGCTGCTGAGCGGGTGTGCAGCCTGCGATGATGCCCCGTCCTGGCAGTCCGGACAGCTCAGGTTTTGTGTGCCCTGCTGGACCGCAGTGTAGGCCAGAGCCAGCGGGCAGCGCGGGCCTACCGCCACGTGGCGTCGCTTCCGGGATCCCAGAGTTGGTGGCACCCATTGGGCTGAGCGGGTGTGCACCTGCGATGGTGCCGGGTGCACTGGTATGTCCTATGCCATGGAGTAATCAAGACCCAGCACCAAACGTGATACCTGGTGGCCTGCGGAGCGGGGCTGCATGATGTGGAGGGTGCCATGTCCGCGTGCCCCGGTCTTGTGGCTTGCAGCGGCACGTGGTGGGACCTCCTGTCTACGCGCCGGTGGCGGAAGGTGAGCATTGAGGCCTGGGTGTGCATGGGCGGGCATGCTCCGATGGGCGGCGGGAGGGGTTGGGGTGCCTCTGCCTGGGTGTGCATGGGTGGGCAGGCGATGTTGTCTTGGGCAAGTGTGTGTACTGTGCCAGTCATGTATCTGGACTCTGTTTCAGCTGACGGCTCTGACTCAGATGTGTGACCTGGTGTCCTGCTATACCTACCGAAACGTGGTTGGAGACACACCGGTGGCAGCAGGTGAGCAGTGTGGCCTGGGTGCGCAGGGGCGGCACTCTCTCTCTCTCTCCCTCTCTTCCTCTCTCTCTCCTCTTCTCTCTCTCTCTCTCTCTCCCTCTCTTCCTCTCTCTCCCCCTCCCTCTCTTCCTCTCTCTCTCCTTCGCTCTCTCTCTGTCCTCTGATGTGCGCAGGACACACCTTCTCATCATGTTTTTTGTCTTACAGGCTGTGACCTACGTATTGTCCCGAGGGGAGCGGCCATGTGTCTTCATTTCATTTCGGTGTTCATTTTAATAAAGTTTCATTTGTTGCTTCGAAAGTGAATGTGTGCTGCTCATTTCTGTGATGACACATGCATGTCACCAGTTGTGATTGTGCGACAACAAGCGGAATATTTTGTACATGTTTAGGTGTGGCTGATGTGGCATGTCTTTGGTCAGGGGGGATGCAAGGGAGGGGTGGTCCTGGGGGTGGTGGCGGTGGGTGTTGTGGCCCTCTTGGGTGTCCGGGCCGCATGATGGGTGGCTCCATGGCATCTGTTGCCCTTCCGATGTAGCCCTGGGCTGTGCTCCCTTTTGGTTTGCAGGCTGCCGTCCGACTTTACACGAGGTCAGAGCAGGTGTAGATTTCCTGGTGCTAACGCGCCTTATCGCCTGTTTTGTGTTTTTATCGCCGTTGTGGCTGGTCGTTGAGAATGTTGAGGTGTGATGTTGTCGCGCCTTTTGGCACGGGAATGCCCACTCTGCATCTCATTAGCGATAGTTGCGCGGGTCCTCTGTGGCGATGTTTTTTGCGGCTGCTATCGCGGGTAAACTGGTGCTGTGGGCTGTTTACACCAGCTTGTGAATGGGGAGGTATATTTATCACGACTTTGGCTGCGATAAAGTGCCGTTAATTCGGTGATAGCTCCTTGTGAATATGCCCCTCAGTTTCTAAAACAAATGATAAAGTTAACTTGTTTTGAACATTATATGCCCATCAACCTTCCCATTCTATACGTTATTTGATATTGATAATGTCTGATTTCAAATTGACTAGTGTATTTTCCATTGTTGTACATTTGATAGGTTCTTAATCAATGCTACATTATCTTAATTGTATACCTGAAGATACTACCTGAAACAATGTATGCAGCTGCATTTTCAATAGGATTTGAAGTGTGTCTGTTTATAGCGTACTTCTTTTGTATCTGTAGAGATTTTCCAGCCTCTGTGTGTGTGATGTAAGTAACCCTAAAGTTAGATCCATCACTTCCTGTGATAGCACCAAGCCAAAGCTCATGCAATGTCACTTCCTTTGATTTCATGGGGTCCAAAGGTTATGTGACTTCACTTCTTGTGATGTCATCAGGTCAAATGCCTTGCTGTGTCACTTACTGTGACATCATCTGGGTGGGTCAAAGGTAACTTGATGTCATTTCATGTGATGTCACCAGGTCAAGGTTTGTGTGATGTCACTTCCTTTGACATCATGCGGGGGTCACATGGCATGTGATGTCACTTCCGCTACCCCAGGCATTTTGATGAATCAACGTTTATGACCTAACGCATGTACTCTACATATTTGTTACATACTCTAATCCTAAACCTTAAACATAGCCTAAACCTAGCCTTAAACTTCAGCTTATCTGTGACACAGCATTAATGCAGTGTTCCTAAAAAACATCAGTGCTCCCTTTCTTTTTGCAATCGATGTAGCTCTACAGCTTTGCTAACGTGCTGTGGATCCAACGGGTTAACACAGTTTTAGTTCTATTTTTAAGCTGTTTTAAACTGCCTTAACCGCCGGAAAAAAACTGTAGCTAAGAAGCAATCAAGCCAGAGCTGGTGCTGCGTAAAATCATCGCTCCTATGAATGCAAATAATCCCGCGGTTAAACACATTTGACAAAAATGTAGAAATGCTAATCAGCTCTGTCATGCATGCACAAGTTCAAAAATGTATGCAAACCGTGTAGTTTGAAATATAACATTCCCTGCATTCGTTCACACACTACACAGGATCTGTTGAGCCTTTTCCAGGATTATTTTCTCATTGTAAAGAGCAATGGCAAGGCATTCTGGGAGCAGGAATACAAATGATCACATTAACACCTTGAGACAAATTTACCAATTTTTTCGCGTGACACAGCGCAGCAAACAAAGTTGCTTTCGGTGAAAAGGAGAGAGCAGAACAGTGCCATATCTACTAAGAAAAGGTATTGTATCTCTCTCCAAGGTCCTGCTACTCTTTAGGCTGCCTTGCTCACTCACACACACACCTTTGCACCACAGTCTAAGGTGTCTGTGTGATATCTAGTCTAGGATTTGTACTGGAAGCATACTCTTTCAGTACTAAATACTAATATTAAATTCTTAGATATAGTTAGCATAAAGTTTGCAGAAATAAACTTTTCTCCATCATTACAGCTGCGTAAACCTTTGACAAAAATCCTGTACCTTATAGCTTTTCATCAAAATGTATAGGTGGCTTCATTGAGGTGCACATGTTGTGCACCAGCCTGACGCAAAGTAGCAGATAACACTACTTTGCATTACTTCAGGGTTACTATCTAGCACGAAACAAACTTTGTGCTGGAAAGTAAATCTCAATTCAACACTTTGCACAAAGTGTTATTAAATCTGGACCCAAGGTCTACCTTTTGATATTTTTCTTGCAGGCTACCTATGAATTTTGGCAAACTATTTTTATTTTTGAATAGGCGTTCTTTTCACTTGTTCTGGACATTTCTGCACAGATAAATTTATGAAAGAGAGTGTAATATGCTTAAGAACAACAAGTAGTGGCAAAGCCAATAGGTGTCGCCTTTAATGTGTGCGATGTGAGCAGTTCTTATTATAATGGATCATAATGTGATAGAATGTGTGTGTATTGTATTAAGCTTGTGCCAGTGTTAGTTTTAAAGGTTCTGTGTTTTAAGTTTAAAATCTCACAGAGTAGTACTTTGTTTTGTTATTTCTAATTATTTAAAGTGTTTGTTTTGTGATATATGTAGGTAGTAATGCTCACTTATAATAATAGTAAGAAGCATTTTTATTGTATGATAAGTGTACAGCAATAATAACATCTGTTTTATGAAGAAAGTACAAATGTTATTGTACATTAAATAGGTCATAAAATAAATGTATTTACATTGCTCTACATTATTTTATTATGTTTGTAATATAGCCAGAGTAGGGGCAAGCAACAACTTAAAGCTGGATGGGTTGGTGGTTGGAGGCCAACGTCAACATGGAGCGGGATGGGATGGTTGGTGTGGGGCAAACAACAACACGGAGCGGGATGGAAGCATGGATGGGGGCAAACAACAACACAGAGTGAGATGGGAGGGTGCGTGGGTGTTAGTTTGGGGCACGTAAGCACGAGGAGCAGCATGGGAGGTAGGGTGGGGTAAACAACACGGAGCGGAATGGGATTGCAAACAACAACTCGAAGCATGTTGGAAGGGTGAATAGGGGCAAACAACAACATAGAGCGGGACAGTAGGGTGGGGGGCCTGCAACAACATGGAGCAGTATGGGAGAGTGGGTGCAAGCAACAACACAGAATGGAGAGGAACAAGAGAGTCGGGACACTTTGTTGGACTCACCATCCCCCTGACTTTCTAAGTCAGAAAATTGTAATCTCCCAGTGACCTGTTCCCAAAGAGAGCTCAAAATCATTGGAAGCTCTTCTCCTGACTTTCCACTTTTCAATATTTCATAAATAAGCAGCTCACAACCACAAGGGGCCCATCTTAGGGAGGGCAAACCCTGAGACTAGCGCATGGATGAGGCCATACTGGATAGGGGTACACCAGTGCCCAAAAATCCACCGATCATGGCCAATTTGGCAATTACAACAAGATAGTGTGCTTCCGGGTTGGTGGTCATTATTCCATTCAGCACAGATGGTGTTGGAAACAAAGACTCATCATTAAGAACCTCCCAAGTACAAATCCTCACCCAGTGTGCATAGTCAAAACATCCCAGCCAACATTGAAGCTAAGCAAAACAGGAATAGAAAGAGAAAAGTGTAAAACAGACCACACAAATAGTGCTGAATGCTCCCAACCCCCATAACGTGGACCTCCCCCCTCTAGTGGCAGCAAGTGAGGGGTTTATACATAAGGGTATGCTTCCAGGATGGTGGTCAGTATCCCATTCACCACATGCGGTGTGTTGAACTGGAGACTTGTCCAAACCCCAAACAAAAGAAACCCGTCAAAGGCAGAACAACCAACCATCTTGTCCAAATTCAAAACCATGCAGAACATCAATAGAAATAAAAGTGGAAAACAGATCAGACCAAACAGATAGAGTACTGAATTCTCCTCATTCGCACTGTTTGTGTCAGTGCCCTCTAAAGATAGCCACTAAGGGGCTACATGTACAAATGCTGTGGAGAGAGTTGCAATCCAATATAAACATTCTAAAAGACAAACTGACACATACATATGTAAAAAAAGATCTAAAGAAATAGTGAGGGGGTAAGGCAATGTAATATTCTCTTCCTGCCATCACCTGATAGCTCACACCAAAGTGCACAAACTATTGTGGCGCCCTTAAGCACACATGCACATTGACTCTCTTGTCAGCTATCTGGGCCATTATCACTGCAACAGGGAAGATCATTCACAAATGGATGCTTCCGGAACCTAGACATCAGACAATCTCATTCTCTGTCACAGAAGTTACAGGCAAGTCAGAGGTTAAATCAACAGTTGAGCCTCTAAGTTCCCCTGCAGTTTCACTGAACGGGAGTTCAAGTCACAATTGAAGCTCAAGGTTCGATCTTACCTTGGAGGATTTAGCTTCCTTCTGAGATACAGTTGGTCTACTGGGTTGTTAGGTTGGCAACTGTTCCCAGTTTGGCATAGCCTTTGTTGCGACGGCACATTGATCAATTTACCATTGTCTAAGGCATAGGATTCCTCCAAATCCCACATAATAGTTGTATCAGAAGAAATGAGTTATGTCATCTGTGATTACCTTTACCTCAGTAGGTAACAGTTGCAAAAAGCTTAGTCCTCTACTGATTTTGATAAATGAGTATTGCTGCTGTTTGTTTGCCAGTGTAGCGGGTTGGCATCTGCACCATTACCTCTGTGACATGGCGTTGGAACATTATGTACCTAGATGACATGGATAACAACAAGACTATGGGGCCGATTCCGATCTCGGCCGGTAGGGCTCCGAATCGGATTTGGCTTAACAGGATCCGATTTGGAGCCCTATTTCCCGTCCGATTCGTACGCGCGTCCGGGCGAGCGAGCACGATGCGAAATCGCCGACCGACTCGTCCGGGCATCCCGACCGCTCCGACCGACTCGTTCCCGGGTCTAACCGCACCCGACCGACTCGCTCGGACTCGACTCGCACCGCGCAATGGAGACGTTCCCGGCCGGGTAAGTACGATGCGCGCCGCGAGCAGTCTGACCGAAACGCGCCGTCTGGCTCGAAAGAGCAGTCGGAGCCATACTTTGGGGGTCCGTGTCGGACCCCCTGTCTGCGCGTAGCCGCGCGAGTCGCACACAGGGGGACCCATGGGTCCCCCTACCTGTGCGTGTACGGCGCGAGTCGCCTCGCCGTGTACACGCTGTAGGGCGCCCTTGTCCGCCTCGCACCCATTGAGTCAATGGGAGCCCGCGTACGCGTTGTACGACAGGCTCCCATTGACTTCAATGGTAGTCCGACCGAATCGAGTCCGATGGCATACGTGCGCATCGTACTCGTTCGGTCGGGCTGCACGGGTCCGATTCGGTCGGAAATCTCTCCGGGTCCGGCTCGGTCGGAGAGATTTCCGGCCCGAATCGGAATCGGCCCCATAGTGTATGATTAAATACACCATACATTGTATGAGGATTTCTCCCACAGAGATCTGTAAATGTTTCTTAGGCCTCCACCCTTTTAGAATTAATAATGACTAACTTTGATTAGACAATGTATCTGGTGATCATTAATGTATTTTGTATTCATGATGGTCTATGTCACTGAGCCATGGTACAAGACTGTTTTAATGAGTTATTGCATGAAGTGTTGGGTATGAATGGTATGTATGAGGTTTGTGAGTATGAGTTTTAGTTGTTGAGGGTGAGTCAGTTCCTTTTTTGTTAAACCATTATGATAAGTGATTATGTCTTGAAAATATCGATTATGATTTACAATGTATAAATAAAGACAAATATTGGATTCATTCAATTGATATGTTCCTGTGTTATTCATAATTGCTTGAGACTCTTTATGTAAAGCTTTGGTTTGGAGGTGGGTTGTTTTTCTTCTTCTCTTTTTGGATATGAGAAATCATAAATGCCAGGAAGAGATTACCATTTAAAAAGCAAAAATGACAATACTGGGTTCATAAAGGAAATAAAATTATTAGGAATATCATTGATAAAATGTGTTATTTTTGAAGAGCCTGACTTACAACCACAGTTCACTTCAGATGAAGTAAATGAGAGCGAGAGAAATATTTAATTGAACCAGTCACTTCAATCAATCAATCAGGGGTTTTATAGCACGGCTACTCACCCGTGAGGGTCTCAAGGCGCTGAGGAGGGGGGACGCTGCTGATCCGTCTAGGTCGTGGAGGTTCAGTCGAAGAACCAGAACTTGAGATCCTTCCTGAATTGGGTCAGCAACGGGGATTGCCTGAGGTGGAGATGCAGGGTGTTCCAGGTCTTGGCTGCGAGGTAGGAGAAGGATCTTCCTCCGGTTCTGGTCTTGTGGATCTGTGGGACGGTGGCCAGGACAAGTTGGGCGGAGCGAAGTAGTCTGGCGGGTGTGTGGAATGAAAGGCAGTGGTTCAGATATGCTGGTCCTACGTCGTGGAGAGCTTTGTAGGCATGTGTGAGGAGCTTGAAAGTGATTCTCTTCAACTATGAAAGTGATTTTGTAATAAAAGAAGAAAGGAATTGTCTCTGAAAAATAGCCCATCACCACCACCACTACTCTTCACATATAGTTAATATTAGAAGCGGTTGCCACACAAAGAACACAATAATTTTCTTAACACTCACCTCCAAAAACCTTTTAACCGTAATACATCATGCTTCCCTTTAGAAACCCATTGTCGTCTTCATGACTTCAATGTCTATATCACTTGATAGATAAAAACTTCTGCTATCCCTTAAACTTCATTATAAGTTAAATGTATTTTCTACATACGTCTTGACACAGTGGGCACAACATTAGGAATAATCTTGATCCTTCTATATCATTCGTCCTAAAGATGCACACTGGGCCCATTAGCCAGTTTCCTAGAGACAGGTTTCACAGCCAAAGGCAATACATTTGCTCTATCAAGAATAACAATTATCTTTAGCTGTGGGCTGTAAGTGATTCCATAAAAGGGTAAAATGATCTGCAGAATCATAAATGCCTCTCTACAGAATGCCTTTTGACGTTTCTAGTTTCTGATAGTTCTACTTCTGTGTTTCAAAATTGGTCAGAAAGTTCTATGATGTGTGCTGCCAATAGTGCGCGTCATAAGTGTACTCCGTGGTGATAAATGCAAATTACCTACTCCTTTTTCTTTTTTCATTTATTTGGCCTTTTTCTAAGTTTAAAGTGGTTTCTTGCTTCATGCATGAAATCAGTTAGTGTGACAATTCTCAGTTAGGTTAGTTCATTTTTATTCTTGCATTATTGCAATAATAATGCAGTTGAAATGAATTTATTTTTCTCTATTTACAGAGTCCTGGTACTTCATTTTCACAGGCAAAACACCTTTATTTCACTGTCTTTAATTGTGATACGAGGCAATTTTAAATACAGGGAGTCATTCCTTTTTTAATTCACTGGCCTTATCCTTTTTAGATCATTTTGTACTTTTAATGCCCCTCTCGCAAAACTGTTCACGCATTTCATTCAATCATATATCTCAGAACAAATTTCAAAGTCTGCAGTCACTAGCTATCTAAAGACCCCCTTGCATTGCCATGCATTGTGTTGTTGGCCCTAAGATGCCTGTAGTGATTATGTGCTAGTGTCAGTGCGTAAACTGAATACCATGTAGGAGTCCACGTCTAACCATTCATCCTTCATCTCTAGTATGGGCTGATCCCTTCAACTTTCGTGTAGTAAAACCTAAGGGCTTATTAACACAGGTAAATACACTAGTATAGATTTACTCATGTGTAAATTTACATTTAAACTTTGTGGTAACTATACTGCTTTTGCCTATTCATCATTTCCAAGTACAAAGTTACTCCAAATGTAGACAACCCTGAAAACCAGGGACTGGAGCCAAATTTATGACTGCAAAGTTACTACTACTAATTTTTCACACTTAGGCAGCGGTCTGTGCCACCGGGATGGTGATCTCCCTATAGTAAAGTACAGAGAAAAGTATGAGTGTTTAAGAAACTTTAAAATAAATAGTAACAATACATTTAATGTTAAATATTAATGCAAAAGTATTTTATATATTTAATTAAACCTAGAAAAATGTTTCAGCACTATTATCTTCTAAGTGTATTAAAATAATTAATTTAAATATATTTAATTAATGTATAATTATTGATTTAAACATGTATTTAAATATAATTTCCCACCTACAGTAAAAGGCTTATTTTTTAATATGTATTAAAAATTACTAAAAATTAGGTACAATTTTTAAATTATGTTTGTTAATTTGTTAATTTAGTTATTTCCGCGACACTCAGGCTCCCATAGCAAAACCCCTCGCCTGCCGCTGGATGTTACTCCAAAACGGAACCGCAGGAGTCAGTCAAATTACTGGCTTCCATGAATTTGAATAATTCACCACATTGGTAGATAGAACAATCCTTCAGAAGCGGTTCAGGCAGCTTAAAATTAAGCATCACGCTCCAATCTCACCATTGATGCTGAACTCGTGGCGTGTAACATCCAGCGGCAGGCTTGGGGTTTGGCAACACACAATGCTATGGCAGCCCGAGGGTGGCAGAAATAACCAGGGACAACATGGTGAAGTTTACACTTGAGGACTATACCTTACCTATGGAGGCGAGCTCATCGTGGCATTTGAGCTTTGACAACAGTATAATACATACTTTCTTTGGTTCAACATCAGCATGGTAGCTGAGTTTCTGATGGAACTATGAAGTCCTTCTTCTATTATCATGCTTGTGAACCCACCAATGGTGACTGGGTTTTTGATATCAAAATTGAACCCAAAACGTTGAGTGTATTGGACTTTTTATTGCAACATTGATTAAGGCGATTTTTGAAATACGTCTGCTGATTAAATAAATATATGGCATTAAGAACTACGTGAGTGACCAGCAGTGTTTGTCGAGCAAGGATTCATTTGCGTGAGTCTCATCATCACGATGGCATGTGGCACCTGCCGCGAGTTCGGCAACAATGGTGAGATTGGAGCGTGATGTTTAATTTTAAGCTGCCTGAACAACTTCTGAAGGATTGATCCGTCGACCAAAGGCATGAATTATTCAAATTCATGGAATCCAGTAATTTGACTGACTCCTGCGGTTCCATCTTGGAGTAACATCCAGCGGCAGACGAGGGGTTTGGCATCACACAGTGCAATGGGAGCCCGAGTGTGGCGGAAATAACCAGTGACAACGTGGTGAACCGTACACATGAGTACTATAACTTACCTATGGAGGTGAACGCATCGCGTCATTTGACCTTTGACAACAGTATAATACATACGTCTTTCGTTCATCATCAGCATGGTAGCGGCGATGCCAATGGAACTACTGAAGTCCTTCTTCTATTATCATGCTTGTGAACCCACCAATAGTGATGGGTTCTTGATATTAAATTGAACCCAAAACTTTGTGTGTATTGGACTTTTCATTGCAACATTGAGAAAGGCGATATTTCGCCAAAACGCGTCTGTTGATTAAATAATAATTTTTTTTTAAACTTTATTTAGATTTTCATACATGGACAAAAAAGAAAGAAATCAGAGACAATTCGGTAATAAAACCTTGAGCATTTCTGACAATATAACAGTTCATGAAGCAATCGTGTTACTCATTTATATTATAATATGTGTTTGCCTTAATCCTCACCCAGCTCAGCTATCCTTGTGCATCTTAACGGTAGCTAACTACACAGAAAGACATTTCCTATTGTACATAGCACTGTATCACTGTACCTCAGCAGTTCAAGCTGTTGCCCAGAGAATGAGTCCCTGGAGCGCCTTATGGGTCTGTTACAGCCGTTACATCTATATAGGCAACGCCGTTAGAGCCTGCTCGTGCTGGGTCGTCCTCGCTCTCGGCATCCCTTTTCTTGGCCGCCGAATATGTTCTATATAATTCCCAAAAATTCTTCGGGCGATTGCGTGGGGGAAGGAGTTCGCTATAGTTTTCTGTCTGCGTACTGCAGTATAGCATGTCACTCGACCAGCCAGCCATAGTGGGGGTCGGGCCACGGGACCAACACATCGCTACCCTACGTCTGGCTATAAGTAGCCCCATATCGACTAGTCTTCTAATAGATTTTGGCAGGTGTAGGGAATATCCCAGTAGGGCCAGCATGGGGTCTGGTAGCAGTGTAATGCCTATGATACCCTCAAGAGTCTTGAAGACCTGAACCCAAAAATCCGCTATCCCCGGGCAGAGCCATGCTGAATGAAAAAAATCAGCCGGGCAAGCACTGCAGCGCTCGCATTCAGCGGTGACTCTCAGCCCGTATCTATGTAGTCTCTCGGGGGTGTAGTACGCTCTGTTAAGGAATTTAAAGTGAATCAACCTGTGACGGCCATTTAGGGAGATGCGTTTCGTGCTCTCGCAACAGTACTTCCACTTTGCATCATCTATATCCCTCCCTAAATCCGCTTGCCAGGCTAGTCGGGCCTTGGTATAATGGTTAACCCGATAGTCCTGAGTTAATTCATACAATTTTGAGACTATCTGTACTGGCGACTCCGCTTTTATCAGAGATGTAAGAGCAGCCACCTCCGGCGGCTCGGCCAAGTCGCTGCCCAGAATTTCCTTTAGTGCATGCCTCATCCTATGGAATTGGAATCTATTGAGCAGTGTATCATGTCGTACCTGCGCCCCCACTTCCCACGTTTTCACTATACCCTCCGTAAACATATCCCCCATCTTTGTGATACCTATAGCATTTTGTGCCCGGGTCACCCCCCGGTCTGTGCATGCAGGTAGCCAGTGACACCACTCCAGGGGAGTAAGCGGAGAATATAGTATAACTCCAGCTTGCAGCTTCAGGAGATGATGCCATGCATGCACTGTCGAGTTGATTGAATCTAAAATTCTGGTTCTGCGATCCGGTGGAGCAAATAATGTAGCAGGGAGATGGAGCGGAGCTGTCACTACTCTCTCAATCTGAATGTGTGGTATATCTGCGGGTCCATGTACCCAATAGTGGGCGTGCGCACTTTGTGCAACCCTGTAGTACAGGTTAAGGTCCGAAGCGCCTAATCCCCCCATGCGGTATGGTAACGTAAGAATCTCCCACCTGATCCGGGCGTGTTTCCCGGCCCAAGCTAGTCTGAGTAGGAGGGATGTAAGTGTTTTAAAGAAGGAGCTAGGGAGGACCATAGGGATATTGGTGAACAGGAATAGGAATCGGGGTAATACAATCATCTTCATGATTGAGACTCTGCCCACTAGCGATAATGGCAACCGGGTCCATTGCTCTATGTCGGTTTCCAGCTTGCTGATGACAACCCCATAATTTCCCCTAAATACCACCTCTGAGTCCGTATGGACCTGTATCCCCAAATATCGCACTGGGTCTATCGTCCATTGTAGAGGGAAGTCAGGGGTGAATTTATCCGTAATGGGCGTAAGCGGGAACATGATCGACTTATTCCAATTTACTTTGAGTCCAGACATTGCCCCAAACTTAGCTACATCATGCAGTATTGGAGACAGGTTGCGCTCCGGGTCCCTAATATAGAGCAACGTATCGTCAGCGTACGTGGATATGATTAAATCATACCCCAGGAAGCGGATCCCCCTCTGACTGTGGTATTCCCGCATCGCGCAGGCCAATGGCTCCGCAGCAAGCGCATAGAGTATCGGGGAGAGCGGGCATCCCTGCCGCGTGCCTCTAGTGATATGTATCGTATCAGTGACCATGTCGCCAATTTTGATTCTGGATGTTGGGCTATTGTAAAAAACACCCAGCATTTGTAAAAAGACGCTTCCTAGGCCGAGTCTTGTCAGAACATGGGTCATAAATGTCCATTCTACAGAGTCGAATGCCTTTTCCATGTCTAGGAAAACGGCGATCGCCCTCACGTCTTGTCTCGTATGTTGAATTGCGCCGAATACTGTGCGCAGGTTGTAGGTCAAGTTTCTGCTAGGGACGAATCCAGCCTGTTCAGGCGCTACAAGCAGCGGTATATGTGGAGTCAGGCGGTTCGCAAGTATTTTAGCGTATAGCTTTGTGTCAACATTCAATAGTGACAAAGGACGGTACGATGCGCATTCTGTTGGCAGTCTATCTGGCTTCAGTATGGCAACGATCAAAGCTTCCCTCGTGGATGGTGGCATTTGGCTGCTTTCGCTTATCTCTTCGAATAGCGTGCTCAAGTGCGGGATCAGTATGTCTTTGAATTCCTTGTAGAAGGATACCGTTAATCCATCAGCGCCTGGTGCACTGCCCACCCTCATGCCTGTCAGTGCGGCTACAATCTCATCTTTCTCTAATGGGCGCATGAGGTATTCCCGGTGTGTATTAGTCAGCCAGGGAAGTTTGATGTGTGTTAGGTAGTCTAATATCTCTGCATCTAGTCCCTCAGTTCTGGAGGCATATAATGTGGCGTAATATTGCTTAAACCTGTCTGCTATTGCTGTTGGGTCACTGATGGGTTCTCCCTGCTCATCATTGATCTCTGCAACTCCTGCTGTTTCCCTGCGCTTTTTTAACAGGGAGGGCAGAACCGAGCCTGGTCTCTCGCCCTCTCCATAAGTGCGGGCCGTCGCGTATTTACCTAAGTGCTTCAGTTCTGAGTCTGCCGCTTCGTGGTATTCATTAAGCAGTTCTTTAAATTCCTCCTGCGCTTATTCATCGGCATCAGGGAGAAACCTTTTTTCAAGCGTCTGGAGTTTACCTTCCAAATCTGTGAGTCGTTTCCTTAGCGCCCGAAGGACGCCAGAATGTTTGGCCATAGCCATCCCTCTAATGTGGACTTTAAATGTTTCCCACACTGTCGAGAAGGTATCAACCGACCCTATGTTGTGTACGAAGAAAGTTTCTATCGCGTCAAAGATTTCTGATTTGTAGACGGGGTCTAATAGTGAGTATAGGGGGAATCTCCAAGTGAAAGGTGGTATCTGTTTACGAGGGATCTCCAAGGACAATAATATTGGGGCGTGGTCTGAGAATGTGCCTGGGAGCACCACGCAGTCTCGTATCTGAGTAATCAGGTCCCCGGAAGCCATCCAGTGGTCAATTCTAGTGTGTAAGTTGTGATACGCAGAGTAGTGTGTGTATCCTCCTTTACCAGGAGAGCGCGTTCTCCAGACATCATATAAATCTAACTGCGTCATCGCTCCTGTGATTACTAGGGCTGCTGCTGTAATACGTCTTTCCGGGCCTCCCGACCTGTCTCGCTGTGGGTCTAATACACAGTTGAAGTCTCCACCCCATAGTTGAGAAACGGCCCCATAGTTCCGCATCTTCTCGGTTAGCGCAGTGTAAAATTTGGGATTATCATAATTCGGGCCGTATATATTAACTATAAGCAGGTCTAGCCCTTTCTGTTGATTAAATAAATATATGGCATTACGAACTACGGGAGTGCCCACCAGTGTTTGTCGAGCAAGGGTATATATATATATATATATATATATATATATATATATATATATATATATATATATAGACACACCAATATATATATATGTGGCGAGAGAGACAGTTAGAGAAAAATAACTAGCTATAGACATACATATAGAAATAGATATAGAAATGGGTATACAACAGAGAAATAGTACAAAATATAATATATATATATAACAGGTGTAGGGTTAAAACCTAAATAACATCAATTGCATTTAAAAAATGAAAAAGTTGAAAGAAAAGTAGACAAAATAAATATATATGCACTTGGTCAAAATAATTGTAATCTGAAATGAAGGAGGTTCAACACACAACTGTTCCTTCGAGGTGTTTATCACGACAGCTAGTAGGAATGAGTGGTAGCAAACAACCTGAGATGCATATTACATAATAGAAACCGATATTATATGAGAAGGCAAGGAGGATAAATAGTTATGTATGATATATGTGCAGACGTTACTGTAACATTGCAAATTTCATGGGATGCCTGGTAGTCAACAGAAGCGTTTTGCCTGGATCCACAAGGAAAGGAAACAACATGAAGGGAACAAGAAGAGGAGGAATATAGGGAAACTATAGGGAAACCAACAATATTAAAGAAAAGGTATGAGCAAATGTAGAAAAGGGTAGTGAAGAGCCAAGAAACCTTATTATTATCAAAGTGCATTTAATATTTGTTAAGGTTGCAGTAGAATGTAGAATATATGGGTGTCATCTGGAATGTGTAGAATGTAGAACCTATGGATGTCATCTGAAGTGGAATGTTGTAAGCGTCAGTTGAGAAGCTGCTGCCCTGCTGTAAGGTTGGTGGTTTGGAGCTAGGCTACCACTTTATTAAAGGTATGCAGGGGTATTCAACTGAATCCTGAGTGGTTTTCCGTAACAATATTATTCTGATGTACATTAAAGGCTGATAGCCCAACACATCTACTCTTTTCTGAACGAGAGCAATTATTAAAATCAATGGAATCAGTAAAAATATACGGTGCTTCAATGGGTGACATAATGATATAGAGAGCTGCGCATAAGGGTCTGAGGAATACATACATAAAAGTTATCTAAAATACAAAACGGACTGGGCGCTTCAACCGCACACCAAACCCGGCGCTCAGCGTTTTCTTACCCCTTATGAAAAATGGCTTCTCACCCGCACCTCCGACAAACGAATTATTTCTGACCTATACAAGCAGTTGCTCTTGACTACTAAACACACTTACAACGCCGGTCGGGCGCGATGGGAGCGGGAGCTGGGGAGGACACTTAGCCACAAGGAGTGGGAGGGCGTCTACTATAGGGCACGACACTCAGCTTACCACTCTGGACTCACAGAGACACTGACGAAGGTGGCCACCTACTGGTACTACACGCCGGAGCGTCTTCACCACTCGACGCCCGACAAAGTGCCTTGTGCTGGAGGGGTTGTGGGGAAGTGGGCACCCTTACTCACATTCTCTGGGACTGCGCTAGCATCCAATCCTACTGGTCTCATATACTTAACGAAGTCGACAGCCACCTAGACACTACACTCCTCGCTTCCCGGCCTACGTCCTTTTGGGATTGCCCAACCCCTAACATATCCTCTTAGGTCTAGGAGGGGCCGGCTGATCGCCATCGCACTGGGCGCTGCTACACAGAATATTCTTGCGCATTGGCGCTCCAGTCAGCCGCCGATCTCACTCCCGGGTGGTTACAGAGGCTCTGGCAGGTGCTGGGAATGGAAAAGCTCACCCTCACTCTTGCGGGCAGAGGGTCAGACTTTCCGGAACTATGGCGACCCTTTCTGACCCTTCTCACGGCAGAATTCACGAGAACTGACGTGCCCCAGATACCTCCGTCTTCTTCGCCCTGCGGACACACAAATCCCGCAAGCTTCTTCCTCGGGTAAACCAAAGCACCCACGCTAACTTTCGGAACGCTCCTATGGACGAGGGGAGGGGTGGAGGGTGGAGGGAGGTGGGGAAGGGTTTTGTATTGTTTGTTTTGTTTTCTTGTTCTCATGTATGATTTCTTTCTGTGGACTCCGCTCCGCGCATCTTACTTTGCTAATGCCAATTCTAGCGACCATTGAGGTCTTCACTGTGCTGTCCTCAGGGAGCTGAGGGTCTCTTTGTTCTTTGTTGAAAATCAATAAAATAATTAAACCATAAAATACAAAACGGTGCCAGTCTTCCTAAGAGAAGAGTTAGAGTCAATCTGGATGGCATTGAAGTACATTGTCAATGAGCAGGGCAGAGTACACAGGTTGGATCATACCAACGTATTCCAACATTTTAAAGAAATGAAAAATCCAGTTAAGTATTTTCCCAGGGTCCAAAACGTATATTTAGATGGCCCATCTGCCTGAGTGTGTGTCTTAGCATGCCTTTAGCACTGCATCAAAAACCGCAGGAATAGGTAAGGATCTTGAAAAGTGGTCCTGTTCGATACACATTTGAAATGGTGCTTTTCCAAAGCATATTTGTGTGCTGATCGACGGTATAGTAAACTTTAGGGAACTTTTCTATGTCCAATGCAAAACTTTTAATACATAAGCATAATCTGTCGTAAACCCTGATTATTTAGTTACACGTATTTCCGGTATATTCTGGTTTTCTTATGCTTTCGCAGTGTGAATAATATTTGATTGCGGTAGACTTTGTCCGAGCCTTACAAGCATACCATCGCTCAGGGATGTAACGCAGGCCCCTGCAGCCCCTGCAGTGCAGGGGCTCCCCCAGCCCTTCAGGCCCCCCCCCCACCAAAGCTTCAGGGGTTCCCCATTCATCAAGACCAATGAATATCTCTGCGGTATGGGCAGGCTCACTGGAATTATGCGGCAGGAGAGGTTCAAATTATGAGGCAGGATTTAATAAATTATGCAGCAAGAAAAAGCCAAATTATGCGGCGTAATGTGTCACATTTTTTAATAGTATTACTTCATTATTTTGTACTTTTCAGACTTGTTAACACTGGCTGGGCATTGGGCGCACCTCATTAGTGCCAGTTTAATACCCAAATATAGCAATGAGCAACAAAAAGGTGACCAGCCAACCTTTGCAAAAGGCCTTCCCTGGCGCAGCAACACGTGCCGCGGCGGTTTTGGTAACTTTTGAACCGTTTGAGCTAGAAACAATTTTTTTTTCAAATCTACAGATTATGCAGCAGATGAAGGATTATGTGGCAAACGCGACAAATCTATAATTATGCTAAATTTGCCATGGCTGCACAATCGCATAATTCCAGCAGTCCTGGTTATGAGCAACCTCAAAGCACTTTTTTCCATTTTGCAGGTGGGACCCATCATTTTGCGTTACGCCACTGTCACCGCTGCATGGGTTTGCACTAGCACAATTCGCCAGGGTCTTTAAATACTGCATGGACAAGCTATCCAGCTGCAGTGTTGTATGCCTTTGTTCAAGAGGGCATGCTTCAGATACAATTTTCAAGCAAACGACCGTCCTGGCTCAATGCATGTTAACCCCATTTCCCCATGAGAATTATGCATATTATGCATATAAACTTTTTTTCAAGATAAAGCATCACTTGTCATATCACAAAATAAGTTAATGCCCCAGTGAGTGCCCTACTTCCATCAACATTATGGATATTAATATAGTGGCTTAAGGGGCAGAGGTCTCATTTCTGCTACCTGTACATAAGTGTAACAAAGATATACAAGCGATGTGAACAGGAGGGATAGCACAGAGTATTATATTTCTGGTACATATTGTTTAATCATATTCCCCTTCTGGAATGGCTTGTGCTGCACTAGGGGACAGCGTTGCCAGCCACCCTTACTGACACGTGTGCTGACTCTTTCCATTTTGCACCTACTGGTAACACCACAGACATTGCAAAGGTGTTTGTGTCATCTCAGGTGGCAATCAATGGAGTGAGAGATCGGGGTACCTACATTTGGTGTCTCTTTATGGGATCCTACTCAGATTCCGTGATATGTGCTTTACTGATAAAGATGCCCAAACAATCTTTTGCAAAATGGGTGCCTTCTTTGAAGCCAACATTTCTGCAATTTGATTGTAGATAGATGTGTTCCCAGAAATTATTTGGCTCCAACAATCTCAGAGTGTTTAAACAGGGGCGGCTCCTCTGCTATGGCGGAGGAGCGTCGCCCCCCCCCCCCCGACCCCCCGCCAGCAGCAGCAGCTGCAAAACTTGAAAAATAAAATGATAATAAAACATTTGTTATCGTTTTATTTTTCTCCTACCGTGCAGTCTTGGGGGCGGGGCCAGGAAACAATGGGCACTGAGGGGGAGTGGTGGGCATTGTTATCAGTGCCCATGATGGTTGGGCCAGACGTCTCAGGCTGGCCAAACCGTCATGTGCGCTGAAGCTGTCTCCAACCCAGCTGCGTTGCCGGGTTGGGGACAGCAGGCTAAGGCTCCCAGTCCCCCTGAGAGCGCAAATGAGGGTGCTCAGGCCAGCCGTGACACTGATCTCATGCTGTGACAGCAGCATCAGGATTGGCCGCAGAGCGGTCTGGGATCCTGTGCCTGCAGTGGAGCCAGAAGAGCAGCAATGCGGCGGATTTACGTAAGTTTTTAAAAATTTGTTTTTTGTTTTGTCCCTCCTACCCCGACCCGCCACACTGCCCTGACATCACCTGCAAATGTGTTTAGAGACAGTTGTCTCAGAGGTGCCCACGGAGTCTTGCCGACTGCCTCAACTGGAAATTTATGGAGCCTGATTTAGGGTTTGGTGGTAAGGAAAATCCTATAATTTGCAATTAAAGTGGTAAATCAGGGGAGAATCTGCTGGAGGAATTTCCCAAACCATAGAGTCCATAAACCCGAGTTCGGCCCACAAACAGGCGTGAATAAACAAATCAGTTTTAAAATTCACGTTTGGAATGTCTTTATCTCATTTCTATTTCTCCCAAGCCTCTTATAGGATTGCACCCTTTGTATCTAAATATAGACGTGAATATGCAGTGAACATGTTCATCATGCAGCCGAGCTCTAGCAAATCCGCCTTAACTTGCGCCGGATGGCTCAGAAAATCTCAGACGAGGTACCCTGGGGAACCCTGTGATGTTTGATGCTCTGGAGGGTTTCATTTCTGAATTATCACATACACTCACACCTTCTACGAGGTCAGAAGACTGTTACATATCAGGGCACGTGTGGCATCCTTTATTACCAGTACACTAGCTCAGAAAATGTCTGTGCAGAGTAAACAAAGTGACATGGCTCTGTGATGCTTTGCCTGCACTGCAGTCCTTGTGATAGAAGGGAATGTCAGATGCAAAATGTACTGCTTGTATCAAACTGACACTGTCAACAGTTTCTTTTTGTGAAAAATACATATTACGCAAAATACACTGCACCGATCATCTGCATGGAAATTGTAGGAGAGAGAATACCACGTGTATACAGATCGTGCAAGATACCGATAGGAGACTGGGTCAAGCAAAAAATGCCTTGAGGTTATAGCACATATCATTTTCACTGCTTCTCCAAGACATTTGCAACTCAAAAAGTCTCCTAGAAGTGCAAATTATGTGAAAAGGCTTAACCGGAAGTGAAAGAACATTACACGAAAGAGGCAAAATCGAACAATAGAGAATTATGTAATTTCACTTACATAAACTATTTAGCCCAGACCTAACAACAAACTCTTGCCTAAAGGATCTAAAATGAAATTTACAATGGAGGTAGGAGTTAAAACAGGGGACACCACGCCTCTCTTCAAACACCAGCAAGGACAAGCTGACCAGGCAGCCTTAGAAACATGGCGGGTTCCCTGCGTGTAACACTCCTAGCCCAGGTTCACAGGGAGTCCCAAAAGATCTTGTCATTCAAGAGGAAACCCTGATATTCTCAATTCAAGAAGACACAAGAGTTCCTGAAGGGGAAGACACTCTAGACTGAGAAATTGAATAGAGGGAGAAGCAAGAAAAGTCCAATGTCAGTTCCAGGAGCTGAGATAACTAGATCTGGGTTGCGGACAATGGGCGGGCAAGGCTGATCCTGCAGCTGAATCACCTTGTGAAGAGGCACATTCTCAGAAATAGGGAAGATGGGGAAAGGTGTAATGGAGAAAGTCTCGGGAAAGGTTGTAAGGGAGACATTCTGACTAGTCCTGAATAAACGTATCTAAAGCCCAGACCTCTGGGTCCAGGTCTGAGCGCCGGCTGATGAACACCGGAAACTGGAGTTTAGACGAGATGCAAGAAGGTCCTCTGCAGGTTTCCAGAGGTCGCAAATGACAATGAATGTCCTGGAGGTCAAGGCTCCAGTCACATGCATGCTGGAAGTGCAGGACGTATGTAAGCATGTATGTATGTATGTCTGCATGTAGGTGGGATCTGTAGCGCGTGGACCGAGCCAAAAGTTATTGGAAAGCGTTGAAGAAAAAGATATAGTGGGATGAGTTAAAGGCCATGTTGCTGGGTTCTAGCACCAAACGCAGATCATTACTTCACTGTGATCCCCTCCACTTGCGAACCGCCCCCTTACTGGAAGAAGCTCAAGACATGGCTGTTCGACCAAGGCTCACAGAACCCCAGCGCCTGGAGATCCCCAAGGTGACAAGTCGCGCTATACAAGAACTGATTGATTGATAGATATAGCGTGCTTTAGGAAGATCTGTTTTTCCACTGGGAACCAACGTAGCGTCACGAGTCATATGAACTTTTCTTCCTAGACCATATATAGGACAGACGGCCAGAATGCCCTAGGTCGTAGGCCTTCTTAGGGACCCAAATACCCCGCTAACTAATCACCTCCTACCCTATCCCTGTCGTGCTGTGTTAAGTGAGGGAGTGAAAAAAGAGACATGTGACCGGATTGTCTGCTACCTGTTAGGTGTTGTTCGGCACTTCCTGTTCCAGTATATAAGAAATTTTTGCCAGAAATTCACAAATTGCGCCAAGGTGCTAAAAACAGAGCTCCATTCTTTTCTCTGTGTGAATGAGCCCCTTTTAGGTTTAAGTTATCCAGCACACTCACACGCCTCACGAAAGTGAACGCAAAATAGCATGCAGAGTGTCCTTCTATTTTTCTAACCCTCACCTAACCTATTTTCAGTTTGCAACATGGCCAGGTGGCAGTATGCATGCTGTTCGATGTTGGGATATTTTCCTATTATACTGCAAGTGTAGATCACTTTGCAAAAGTATTATTTGCAGCCTCTTCAGGGCGTGTAAACAACCCGCTCATTTGTACTTCATGCACCAAAGTGCGAGCATGGCAATGTGTAGTTTTGTGTGTCAGCGTGCCGTGCGTCTGTATGGCTAGTGTTGCCTGCACGGTGATCTCACTGCATTATGAGCACTTTTCCCAACTGTAGGTATTCTAAGATCACTGAGATTTGTACTTCAGATCTAAAAAAAAACTTACAGCGAAAAATGCTTTGGAACTTATTACTGAAGATTCTTTGGGGATATGTACAAGGAAGTGGCGGAGCGTGTCGTTAGCCTCCTTGGCTTAACGACACGCCTCGCCACTTCGAAACGCAAGGCTGCACCATATTTACAAGAATGTGGTGCAGCCTTGCGTTTCCCTCTGCGATGGCGCTAAGTTTAACAATTTAGCGCTAATCGCAGGCACCCTTGCACCAGAGTGCAAGGGTGTCTGTGTGCAGAGGAGGATTGGTTATGTGTAGGAAGGCGTCCCTTCCTGCACATAAACAATACTAAAATGCCATTTTGTAACTTTCATGTGTGCTGCTTCATGTAGCACACATGTAAGTTAAAAATGGCATTTTTTAAAAGGTTTGTTTATGTACAGGAAGGGACACCTTCCTGTACATAAACAAACCATGGCATTTTGCTTTTTCCATGTGTGCTGCACAAGGCAGCACACATGGAAAAAGCAAAAGCGAGGAGAAATAATGCATTTCTCCTCATTTCGCCAACTTAAGACCAGGATTTTCCTGGTCTTAATTTTGGTGCTGCCTCCTATGTATGCCACCCTTGTACATAGGGGGCAGCGTCAAACCACAACAAAACCCACTGCACGCCCCTTTCACGCTAACCATAGCATGAAAGGGTGCCTTATGTACAAGGCAGCGTTAAGCCACGTTAAGTGGCTTAACACTGCCTTGTACATAAGGCGCAGCCCCTATCGCCACCACAATGTCCGTAAAAGTGACGTTGTGGTGGCCATAGGGGCTTGTGCATATGCCCCTTTGTGTCCAGGCTACTGGCGTTATCTTGCACGGATGTCACTTTGTAGCAACTCTGTTTCCCAAGTCATCATTTTCAGTATGTGTTGGGACTTGTAGTTCCCATGGCAAAAAACTTCTTTCCACATTTTTTCTTTTAAATGTCCACTCAAAATTGGTTTTGCCATTCCATATAACTTTTAAAGGTACCATCCTGCACTCTTGTTCATGAACCAGAAGTTATCATATGGACTCAACCCTGTGAAGCTAGTGTCTTCATACTTCAGTCATTTCTAACCAGTGGATAATTTGCATATCTTATCTACTTCAGCACTGCATTTGATCATTTAAACTGCAGAAGGCTGTGGCATAAACTATTAAAATACGGCACTGATCCAACACTACTACATTTTTGATCACTTTACACAATGAAACCTGGATAAAGATTAAATTATCCAAAAATAAATCTCTATCTCTAGCAATCCCTATGTTTAGTGGTCTAAACAAGGCTGCATCCTGGCACCACTTCTGCTTTCCTTATATATATATCGGATCTAAAATCGCTTCTAGATCCTGCTGCAGGTCTTTCTCCAAAACTGGGCAAACAACCAATCACTCACTTAGCCTAGACAGATGATTTAATCATATTTCCCAAACTCCAACTGGCCTGCAAGCTTTACTATCACAACGGAATGAGTGCAATTTTGAAAATGATCTTACAATAGATCTCAGTAAAACCAAAGTAATGTCTTTTGGAAAAGGATCAAAATCGCTGTCTTGCTCAACAGAAAGAAAATGTATAGCTAAAGGTGACATGTACGAATACTTTGGCCTTATTGATAATATTATCAAAGAAAGCATAAGCTTGTATTATAAATAAATCCCATGAAGAGATTCTCAAACATCTATGATGGAAGAACCATTGGTCAATCAATCATTCAATGAATGCTAAGCTCATTCCATCCCTTCTATATGCCTCACTAGACTCAAATCGAAAAAGGTCAAGGAGTTGGACAAGATGTCTATGAAAGCAATAAGATCCTTACTGAAGTTATGTTGAGCCACCCCCATTGTAAAATTGTAAAATACGCTGGAGCTATCCCTAATATCACTGCCCTCCTGTAGCAATACAACATCAAACTCATTCAAAGGGTTATTTTTGGATGAATCCCGAACAAATATGAGTACTGTAGGAAGGTGAAGTATTATGTGGTGATGCTGGTTACGCTTCACCATGCAATAGTATCACAAACCCCAAAAATGGTCCTTGGATTCACACTAATAAATCCTTAGCTTAGTCCTTGTAGTGTAGCAAAGAGCAGTAAGGCTTTACTAGAGGAAAATGTGTTAAGCATTCCAGAGTACCAACATGGACAATAAGTAATTGACAAGGCTAGAAAGAAATTCAACACCAATTTATAAAACAAAAGCTGATTTTTATATTAACTTAGACACCAAAAGGAATATGATCAGATACATATAAGCAGAGTTAAGGATTTTAGAAGAGAACATAAATCACAGCAATTCAAAACTTTTGCATTGCAGTAAATGGGAAAAAGTGGTAGTGACAATCGGTCACTTGCAGGTCAAGTTGCGGGGAACCCAAGGAGGGTAAATGTGATGCGGGTCCCAGGATGAAGCCACAATAGTCAGTTCAATTTTTCCTGGCCCGTGGAACTCGGGTGCAGTGTTGTCCTAGCTGTCCCTGAACAGGAGCCGAGGGAGAGCTGCTTTTACCACTAAACTGGTGCTGCGGGGAATAACATGCAAAAACACAACAATGAGGCCGCTACTTATGTCGTATGGATGTCAGATGGAGTTCCCTCTAGGTGCAGCGTTGAGTGTAGGGATCAGTTGTCGGACTGGTGGCCAACAAGCCTTAGCAGCAGTAAGTGCAGCAGATGGATACATCCACGTCTGATGGTCCCGGGGAACACAGTAGCTGCCTATAACTTTGTAGAAGGCAGGACTACATTTCCTATGATGTACTAGACCACCTGGATTTGGGCGATCCATTGGAGGGCCCGATAGCCAGCGATTCTTCAGATCCTGTGCATTGTTTTGCCTGCTGTTTGCAGGGGGCTAGTGCCACTGGTCCAGGAGAGTCAGAGGTTGCTTTTAGCTCTCACAGGGGTCCCTCTGTCTGGGGGAACCAACTTGTAGCCTATGACAAGTCTGATAGAGCAATTCCAGGAGTGTTGTGCAAGTCCTGTTGTTGTCTTCTCAGGTCTCTTATTTGTCCTCTTTGATGCAAGTTGGATCAGAACTGAGCTTCTAGTGCCAAGGGTGGGCCTTAAATCCTAGATTCAGGAGTGTTAGGGGTGTGGGTGCAACTGGCCAATGGGCTACTAGCCCCAGTGGCTAATCTGCCCCTGAGGTGCCCACCTCCGGGGGATGTAGGACACCTTTTCTACCTAGAACACACTATTTCTACCACTTATAAAAATGGCAGAAGTCTCCCTTAGCTGTACAGAACAGGCAGCCCACCCTAGAGGTCTGGCTAGCCTTCTGGGGGTGTTCAGCTCCTGCATACCTAATTTCCCACCTGTCCGGGAGCAAATATGCCTGAGGCAGGGGGACAGCTGTCTACTCCTTAGGGAGGCAGCCCTGATGCATATCAGAGGCAGTGTAGCCTTTGAAGCCGACCGCCTTGATGGGTCACTTCACTAGCCATCCTGGGAGGGAGGACGTGTGACCTCTTTCCTGCCTAGGCCCTGACTCCTGGGAGTGTTCACACTGCCTGGCAGGAGGTCAGAATCCTTTCTTGGGGGAAGCAAGTTCATGCTGTCAGCCAGAGAACAGGAGATCTAGAGCAACCAGGTGGGCAACCTCTATGGAAGCAACATGGGTGCATGCCACATCACTCCTGGCACAAGATTTAAGTCAGGGGTGAGAAGACATGTTGTTTGATACCAAACATGACATATTTAGGCGGTACCATGATGGAGCTGGCGACTTCGGGTTTGCCCGGATGTAAGCCCTGTTATCCTAAGGACTGTCTATCACTTATAGTGTCCTTTAATGGTAGAGGGCACTATAAGGACATATAAGCTTGCACTTACATGTCCACACCTTTAATATAATGTACCCTGCCCCTGGGCTTTTACAGCCCTTCCTTAGAGGCAACTGGCACATTAAAGGCAGTGCACTGACTTTGCCACATGTGGTGAGGACAAAGTCGACTTCGAGCAGTTTGCACTGCTCCTGCAGTCTGCAATGGCAGGCCTGCTGTCAGTAGTTTACTTGAGCCACTCATGGTGACACAAACAGTACTGCAAGCCATGGAGACCCTTTACCACCCATTCCCTGGGTACCACTGATACCATATAGTAGGGACCTATCAGGGGGTAAAGTCTTTGTCAATTGGGGATGCCAATTTATACATATTAGTTTTGGGGAAAGAGCACCTGCACAGGGGCCTGGTTAGCAGGCTCCAGTGCACTGTCAAAGTCAAAAACCAGCATCTAGCAATCTAACTGGAGGGACACTGCAAAAAGGGCCTGTTTTCTTACAAGTACCACCACAAGCCTGAATTTAACCAATATAGGCAAAATAATCAATAAAAATGACCTGCCCCCACTTACGATGCTGATGAACACACCCCAGACAAGGCAGAAGGCTTTTATCAGGGAAACCTTACAGGTAACTGACTGCTTACACGACATAACAACTCTGCAGAACTATAAACACTGGAATCTTATACTTGGCTCATACTTCTTGGCTACCCAGGAATACTTATTTTCCAATTTAGAAGATGGTCATTAAATTAAATATTTAAGATTTAGGCTACTGTACATTCCACAACATCAATCTGAAGGCACATGGAATGTCAAATGTAAAGTTGATACAAGTTGTTGGCTATGTGGTTTCAAAAATGCAATCATCGACAATATCATTTGTCTTTGTCCAAAATTATTAGATCTAAGGAGAAAGTATCTGCGACTGATTTTTGACGCAACTGGCATCATGTCAACTAAGATGATGATTAGGTTTAGTTTTTTTGCTAAGATCTCGGTTTTATTGGAAAACTTATGAAAGTCTTTGACTTGGCTTACGATCTCTTAAACAATTGTTGGAAACAACTTGTGTAATTTTAGCATAAACTTTAGCATTGTTATATATGGTCTGAAACATTTTATCAGGCATGACGTATTTTAACTGGTTTTAATGTTTTAGAGCAGGGTTCTAATTATCGTAATTGCTATATTTACATACAATAAAAAGTAGTTATTCATTCATTCAGTAAAAATGTAGTCATTTGCTTTTAATTTCGTGGGTTTTTTTTAAGTGTCCTATCATAATTTAATTTAATTCTTCTGCTGTAATGGGTAACTAGTATAGCACCTGATTTAGGGCACCTGACTGTACTTTTTTGTGTTCTATAAAGATAATCTTGATTTTGAGGGTTGTAATCCCAGTATAATATTAATTATATTCTGGCTATTACAATTTGACTGGGATCTCTGGTCTCAGGGAGTGACTAATCATTGTTTTTATCAGTGGTGGCTGGTGACATTTGGAAGTGGTGAGGCATAAAAGTTATGGATGAGTGCCTGGTGGCGAGCGAGCGAGACCGTCATCAGGGTGTACGGGGGTTCTCCCCCTGAGACAATTTTGAAAAAAGTGTGGGCAAGTGGTGCATTTTGAAGCAAATTTGAGAAAAAAAGAAGGTTATTAAAGCAATTGTGAAAGTGTAGTTATGACATCAATAAAGAGGGCCTTCATGTATATAGTGTGTTCTGCTCAAATTCTACAATTAGTCATGTCAAGACTTAAAAGGTTTTTTTTTGGTTACTGTAGCTGAGTTAACAAGTGTATACTTATTCCACACGTGACCAAGCTAATATTTTTGAATGTGAATAGCAGATATACAGCCATGCAGAGATAGGGTATCACTATTTTGAATTTACACAACACATAATATTTTTTACTACTCATTTTTCTGTGGGAGGAGCACGTTTCCATTGGACAACCAACTCCTAGCCTGAGCAGGCTAATTTTATGAACCCTTGTTGGTGCTCTTTGGTCCAGCGTGGCCTTCAACCACAACAATGCTAACCCTGGGGTTACAAAATGGTGGTTCATTCAGATTTTACTTCAGGATCGCGGGGCGTGGGAATCCTATGCAATAAACGTTTTCCGATAATACTACGGGGTTCCTGGACTGACGACCAAGGACACTTTGCGGCTGCAGCCTTCCAATGGGAAGGTCGCGCATACAATCTGGTATCGATCTATATTCCCCCAGCACTACACAACACGGCCCTCCCAGCCTTGGGAAAGTTTCTTCTTTCACTTCCAGAGGGAGAACTAATCATGGGAGGGGATTTTAACGCCACGATGGACGCATCCGTAGATAGACGACCCCCCAGGGACACAGATAGGCTGAGCTACAGGCTGTCAGACTTCACCGAGGCGACGGGCCTCTTAGATTTATGGAGAACCAGACATCCGATGGCGAGAGAATACACGTTTCTCTCGGGGGTGCACGGCAGTCTCTCGAGAATTGACCACATATTTACACTAGCAACTGGGGTCGAAAGGGTGGGGGAGATCACACATCTCCCGAGGGGCATCTCTGATCACTCGCCTATTTTGCTCACAATTCTTTCGCACTCCCAGGGTAGGCGGCGCATCTTCCCACTGCATCCAGGCTATCTAAAAAACCGGAACATCGGTAAAGGGCTGATCAAGGCCACAAACCAATATTTTAGCGAAAACGAGTCTACAGTATCATCGCCGGTGACCCTATGGGAAGCCTACAAGACTGTGATAAGGGGGCAGGCAATGTCGCTGATTGCTAATCACAAACGTGAGAAACAACACCAGATTGAATCCCTGGAACAGGAAGTGTCGCAAACAGAGGCAGATTATGTCAGGGAGACAGACGAACCTGCAACACACAAGTTACAACTAGCCCAACAAGCATACCGAACATATGTATGGGAAGAAGCAAAAACTAAAAATGCAAACACTCGAAACACCGTATACGAGATGGGAGATAAGGCTGGAAAATTACTGGCATGGCTTGATAGAAAAGAACGGGCGGGTAGATGGGTGGCGGGGATCAAGACTCAGGCGGGTGAACTTACAACGGATCCGCAAGAAATAGTGGGGGCATTGGCGGTGCACTTCCAGCACATCTACACTCCCCTTGCGACGGGCACGATGGAGGAAAACATAGCCTTCCTCAAAGACATACAATTGCCAGCGCTGACACCCGAGGACGCCCTGAAGCTGGAAGCCGACCTTACTAGTGAGGAACTTCTGAGAGCAGTGAGGGCTTTGCACTCGGGGAAGGCACTGGGACCCAATGGGCTACCAGTGGAACTCTATAAAGCGGCGGCGACACAGCTCATACCACACATGCTCCGTATGTTTACGCATAGTCTCCAACTGGGGGCATTGCCAAGGGATCAGCGTCTGGCTACAATAGTAGCAATCCCTAAACCGGGGAAGCCCCCGGAAAAATGTGAGTCTTATAGACCGATCTCCCTTATAAACGCGGAGGCGAAAATATTGGCCAAAGCGATGGCTTCGCGACTCCAGGCCCACCTCCCGGTCTTAATACACCCGGATCAGTCGGGTTTCATGCCTAACCGAAATACAGCACTCAACCTGCGCAGACTAAATGGTGTACTGGCGCGCAAAGACACGATTGCAGAAGATGCTGTGATACTATCATTAGATGCCCGCATGGCATTCGACTTGGTGGAGTGGCCATTCCTCTTCGCAGTGCTTCGACGCATGGGGTTTGGCCCGAACGTTTGCGCATGGATAGAACTCTTGTACACGGAACCTTTGGCCCAGGTGGTAGTGAATGGTCGAGTTTCAACAGAATTCCCGTTGAGGAGAGGGACGAGACAAGGCTGTCCTCTGTCGCCGTTGCTTTTTGCAATGGTGCTGGAACCCCTGGCGGCATGGATCCGGCAGGACCCGGTCATCCAGGGACTGCGGTGGGCATTGGGGAGGGAGGACCGTATCTCACTATATGCAGACGATATTCTTCTTTACCTGTCCTCCCCGGCTCGATCAATAAATCGCCTACTTGATATCTGTGCGGCCTATGGCACGTGCCTCGGGCTACACGATCAACTGGAAAAATCCCTTCTCTACGTGCTACATGGTCCCACGCCGAGGCTCCCACGACACTGCAACATTCAGGTCGCGACTGAGGGTTTCAAATACCTTGGTATCTACATCACCCATGTACGTCAGCGCTTCATCACAGAAAACCTTACAACACCGCTCGCAAAACTACAAAGCGACGTCAAACACTGGCGCTCATTACCATTAACTCTACTTGGACGGGCAGCCCTCTTTAAAATGATGGCACTCCCCCGATTTTTATATGACCTCCAAAATACACCATTCCCGGTAGTGCCCACATACTTTACAGCGATCAATGCTGAAGTGACCAAACTACTATGGGATGGCAAAACTAGTCGGATAGCTCTGCAAAAGCTAATGAGGGGGTGTTACGAAGGAGGGATTGCCCTTCCCAATATTAAATACTACTACTGGGCGGCACAACTTGTGGTCATAAATCAATGACTACATGTACCACAGGAGGAACCAGCCTTCCGCATGGACAGGCATCTGCTTGACCAAGAAGGTATCATGGGGACCTTGTACAATAAGAAACGTAGGCCCACGCTTACAGGCCCAACGGCCCACACGGTCAAGATCTGGTTTGAAGCACAGTGAGCACTGGGATGGGAAGGGATACTCACTCAGGCTACACCTATCTGGGACACATACAGACTGGGCAAACTGAGCAATACGAAAGGTTTCCGCCAATGGGATCTCATTGGAATAACGAGGAAAGGGGATCTTTGGAAAAAGGGGATGTTATCCCTTTGACCTACTGCAAAGCAAATATGGCATGGCGCCCACGGAGAGTTTTAGATATCTACAGGTGAAACATGCACTAACAACCGCACTGCCACGCGATACGATACTACCAGAAGCCTCGCCACTCAAGGATAGACTGCTCACTGATCACCTGCACAAAAAAGCCATATCTTTGGTGTATCGGAAGATAGTGAACAACCAGCCAGATCCCACGATAGCCCTCAAGGAACGGTGGGAGGTGGAGCTAGGACCCATAGATAAGGCGGATTGGCGGGAGGCGCTAGCAGCACCAAGGGAGGTAGCAATACCGTCTAGACTTCGACTATTACAATTAAAGATCTTGCATAGAACATACTACACACGCACTTTACTACATAAATTGGGAACCACTGACACACCACTTTGTCTGAGGGAGTGCGGCCTCCCGGGTACGTTTATACACACTGTCTGGGGGTGCCCAGCCAACCAGTCCTATTGGGCATCAATTCTGACTACCACGACACAGGTCACAGGGATAGAAGTTCACCCAGAACCAAAATGCTGCCTGCTTAACATTTGGGAGCCAACAGATCTCAATCAGTCGGATCAAGACTGGGTAACCCTTGGCCTGACCCTGGCAAAAAGGAACATTGCACTTAACTGGAGATCCAGGAAGACCCCGACCCTGCACAAATGGCGCCAAGATATGGACACTTCAATGGTGACTGAAAGGGCTGTGTACATCCATAGGGGATGCCCCAAAAAATGGGCCCGCATTTGGGGGAAATGGAACGCTTACCGCGGCAATATATGCGAGCCCCCACAAGAAGAAACAAGCTCTGACGTCAGTGACTAAACTAATGAGACGAAGGGGGAACTGTGTACTTAACATATATCCATTCAATAAATGTGACCGGTGTCTCTGTCGCACTGTAACTGACGCACAATAGCTCCAGAAATGCATTACCTGAGCGCATGTATGTAACGAAATACTGATACAAAGTGGATGTATGTCTAGCACCGATTGTTAGTTGATGAAAATAAAAATAAATTTACAAAAAAAAAACAATGCTAACCCTGCATCTACTAGAAAAGGCATTTGGGAAGTTGCTTGCACACTCTTGGTGTAGTGGCCACAGTTAGAAGTCTACAAGACTGCTCACTGAGGGGCATCCATTCCAAACCCGAGGTCAGAGCACTCCTGGCAATTATGCATCAAGTTGCAAGTGGGTGAATCTCAAGTGATGAAGCTGCCGCAGCGCACATCTGCAAGTATGGGTTCAATCAGTTTGGTCTCTTCTTCCATTTTGGAATGAAAACACCCATTTGCAGTGGTCACAATACATTATTTTTTAAATATCAATAGTCAGTATTAACAAAGCTGAGAAACAAAGAGCAGGTTCAGCCAAACAGAAACATCAGTTAGAGGTCACCAGGAGAACACATTGCTACCCCTGACTAGTTGCATAACACAAAATGATGGGGGCCCCCTGCAATATGTGATGAGCCACCCCCTAGACTTTCATATCACATTGCGATCCATAGGCTTTAAACCGTATGGGGGCCCTTGAAGGGTGGGGCCCTTCTGTGCGCCAATGGCTGCAGGGGGCTGCGTTACACCCTGCGTGCCTCGCTCTTACAACCAGGTCTCAGGGTATCGAGGCGAACAAGGAGCAGTTTAGCATAAAGAGCGGGCCACAGGTTTCAGCTATGATGTAACGTCTCACCCACTCTGTTGTTTTGGTGAGTAAACATCCACGGGTTCAAGCTCAGTGGGGGTCCTTTTGTAAAGCACACATAATGATTTATTCTTGGCAACTTATGACCATTAAATCAGGCGCATCTGTAAACATCATACACAAGTTACGAGTTCAGGTACCAGCAGGGCGTGAGTTTTTTTTTGTTAAATTACCTAATCCTTTACCAGAACATTTATCACTAAAGAGGTTTTAGTCAACAACCCACAGTCAATAATCCCACTGATCTGTAGTTTAGATTAATACTATGAAAATAGAGAAATAAAATATTCTGCTCTTGCCTGACCTCCTCAATTACCTTGAAGCCCTGATACAGCACAACGCTGAATATTTTGTTATTGCCAATGCCACAGTGGGTGCGAGAGGGAATGTGTGTTCCTGGGAGTAAACAGAAAGAACTCCTTGTAGCGGCCTAAACGATGGCGTGGCTTGAAGCGTGTAATGAAGTTGGCGCGGCATCTCCTCTGCTTGATCTTCGTCTGCCCCTAGCCCTCCAGCGCCTCGAGGTCATCTTTGTGCTCCTTGAGGTCTGGAGAGACTGGTAGGATCACACAGTGAGACGTACTGGTACGCAGAGTATACAGCACTACACAGCAGAATGCATAGCCGCAAGGGAGCATGGGGCTGGACCACAGTCCCTTCCCTTCCTTTGACATACTCAGCCTACTTCAGCGTCTCTCCTCTGTTGTGTAAATAACCAACAATCTGATATAGCGCTTTCTGCCAACGCGCTTTATATAGAAGATTTTAAAAACAAAAAAATCTAGTGCAATACTGGCACACATTTTATCATCATCGGAGGATGAAGAACTCAGTAAATCTTTCAGCAATTCGAATTTACAGCTCAAACGCAGATCTTGCAGTGCGTACTCAACTCGCTAAGCTATCTTACAGGCGCCAAAGAGGAGTCTGGTTAAGACTTCAAAGGTACGCCCTGGAACAAGTGCATGTTCTGGGTCTGGTCAATGCACAGAAAGTACAGTGCAGAGTACAGGTCTTCCCATAAGTGTCTATTTATAGGTTTTTATCATTTATGTATGATATGTCAGCACACACTGCATGTACCACATTGGAAGTGTGCCACATCTGAGGGCATGTCCCAAAAATGCAGGTTGGGTGGGGATTGGGTGAATTCTAGGTCTCATGCGTGCTATTCAATCTCGCATACTATGACCCCTTTTGAAGGTAAGGGCTCTTCTAATTGTTGGCGGCCTATATTCAACCTGCGACAAAATATGTTAACTATCCTCTTAACCGCATTGGAGAGGGTAGTGAAAATGGTCACCAAGTCATTCTAGTATTATTTGTTTATCCTATTTCTTTTGAATATCTTCTCTATTGCTACTTCTGGCCCACTTATCGGCTTTTTAAGCAGAATTAGTGTTTAATATTATTTTAATATAGTCGTTAACTCTTTTGCTCGTTGGTCATTGGAAGTTATAGCTGCACAATTCCTCCTGAAATCAACGAATTGGCCCACTGGAAGATAGCCAGTAAGGATTTTGGTCGTTGACTTTCAAAATAGAAGAGGGTATGTCTACTTGATGTTTTATAATATGCAGTGTGTGGTTTCTGCCTGCTCTTGGAGTGAGTTCTAAGTCTAAGAAAGTCACCTTTCTATGCCCATCATAATGATAAAACGAAATCAGGGGTCTTTGGTATTAGGAAATTAATGAAACTCACTCACTTGTGTGTCAGAACTGTCCCATGTGACTAATAAAATATTGCTACATTTTCAAATTCAGTGAAAACAAATTTGTATTGAGACCAATTGTTTTGTCTCAAAATTGTGTACATAAAGATTTGAAACATTTGGGGCGGAGGAACAGCCCATGCTAGGCCCTCCTGTCTTAAGACAGAATTATTTATTAAATTGCAAATAGTTCTTGGTAAGAACTAGGGTTCAATTCAATTACCAATTTATTGGTATTGCACAGCAGACAAATCACTACCCTCCATGTAGCCCTCTATGTATATTGTTTACATTTATTGTATTGTATTGTAATTGCATTTATATAGCGCATACTACCCCTGACGAGGCGTTGAAGCGCTTTTTCGGTGAGTAGCACGCTACTCTGGAACCCATAAAGGATTAGTGTTGAATTAGTATAGTGAAATATGAAATTAATTTGAGTGGCGAATATTAGTCAGTTATTTGGAGTGAGAAGGATAGCGGAGGGATAGAAGAGGGAAAAAGGTTTGCATTTATATAGCGCTTGTTACCCCTGATGGGGTGTTGAAGCGCTTTTTTGGCGAGTAGCACGCTACTCTGGAACCCATAAAGGATTAGTGTTGAATTAGTTTAGTGAAATATGAAAGTAATTTGAGTGGTGGATATGTTATTCAGTTATTTGGATAGAGAAGGGTAGCGGAGAGATAGAAGAGGGAAAAAGGTTTGCATTTATATAGTGCTTGGTACCCCTGATGAGGTGTTGAAGCGCTTTTTTTGGCGAGTAGCACGCTACTCTGGAACCCATAAAGGACTGGTGGTGAATTAATATAGTGAAATATGAAATTTGAGAAGTGGACATGTTAGTCTGTTATTTTGATTGAAAAGGATAGTGGAGGGATAGAAGAATGAAGGATTTAGACTTTTTTTGTTTTTTGTTTTGGAGGTCATAGCAGTAGGAGGAGGCTTGGGATGAGTAAAAAGGGATGTGGAGGGGAAGAGTCAGAGGGAAGAGTTTAGAAAGGCTTGTTTTGGGGGATCGGTATAGTAAAAGAGGTGTCAGATGATGCAAGGAGGGGTAGAGTAGGGGAGAGTCTAGAAAGGGATATTTTGGGGATCATAGTAGTGGTATGGGGTTTGGGATAAATGAGAGAGTGGATGTAGAGGATATATTGATAAAGGTATAGGGTGAGAAATAGGGCAGTGCATTGGAAAGAGTAGTAGAAAGAAGTTTGAGATGTGTCAGAAAGTTGGGGCAGAAGATATATATTGAGAGAGGTATAGGGTGAGAAATAGGGTAGTGCATTGGATATGCTGAATTAGAAGAAAGTGATAAATATATAGATCCATAAGTACATGGAAAGTATATAGATGCATAAAGGGGGTATGTATATGTAGATTAAAGATATTGATAGAGGTATAGGATGAGAAATGGGGTAGTGCATTGAATATTCTTTTTTTAGGAGAAAAGTAATAAATATATAGATCCAAGTACATGGAAGGTATATAGATGCATAAAGGAAGTAAGTATATGTAGATTAAAGATGCATTAGATAAACTCTGGTTTTCAAGTGTTGTTGCACTTAAAATTTATTTTTTAACATAATTATTCTACATGTTTATACAAAGCAATACACAAAGATAGGTACATATCTATAGTACAAATAAATGCTTATATACAGAGGGATATGCTGTATATTTCTGTTTGTGTATTGTGCTTATGTGGAGAAGAGCCAATTCTTGAGTAGTTTTCTGAAGATAAGGTGGTTGTCCGTGGATCTTATGTTGGGGGGTAAAGAGTTCCATAGTTTTGCTGCTTGAACAGAGAAGGATGTGCCACCCCTGGTTTTTTCTTGATGGTTTGCTCTAATTTATATATTGCTGTCTGAATGTAGGAATATGTATTCTATTTATTTGTAACACCCGCACAACAATATTATCTTATATTTCATGGATGATTTTACATTCCAAAGTCAAACATGAACTTTCTTCTGCTTACAGCCATTAATCTCTAATGTAACTTTTGCTATATTAGCAGTTGTTGCTTTCCAAGGTGGTATTAAGAACAGTTGTTACTAAAATAGTGTTATCCAGTTTGACAGTACACAGTTTTGAAGGTCCAAAGGTTGAAGGTCGAAAACATGAAATGATGACGATTTGATCTTGTGACCTGTAAATTACACGCATCTCAGCATCTTTATCTCACTTATCTGTTAACAATCACATTACCCAATAGCAGTGACTGCATTTTTACGTTATTCCCCATTATAGAACTGATTTCTACAGTGTCTTACAGTGCCGAACCAGTTGCAAAATATATGTCCGGGTCTCATACGGCTTTGAAAGCGAAGAGCTGCACGCATGCGCTATTGATTAGAAATACAGCACTTCCTTTTCTATGAGGGATGACAATTTTTAAAGTTAGTTCTGTGGCAGACCATTAGATCGCCTACTCTCTGTATTCTACCAGTATTGGAAGATCAAAAATCGATTCAGATTCTGAGCTTTGATCAAGCTTTCGCCAGTTACACACACACATGACTTCCCAGTCACTAGATAGGAAATGTTCCACTGGGTCAGTAATGAACAGGTGCTTGTCTCTGAGGGGCGTGGCCGATGTAAATAAAGGCGCGGCTTAAAAACACCTAAGCTAAAAATCTGTGCTTGGCATAGTGTGTCGCCCGTTTGGTGTTTTGCTGCTTCTGTCAGTGCAACCAGATATATAATACAAGTAACATTACACCTACAATTAACCTGGACTATTGACTTTGTCAATAGTTGTTAGTTGCATATGATAAATAAGCAACAACTATGGCTTCCTTGTACATAATATTGAAAATGCTTCAGTTGTGCAATTATGAGACAGTGAAAGAAATATTACGAGTCTCTTTGACTTTGCATTAAAAGCAGTGAAGGGTGGTTCTGCTGCAGAGTTTAAAAAAAAAAATCCACCCCGAGTATGAAGGCAAAAATGGAGAGCCCGATAGGGACCCGTCTCGGCACCTGCTTTTTAGAACTGTCGGTGTTGAGCACTGGCAGGACCCGGCCCACTTAAAGCCCTGTGGCAGAATTTACCGTCTGCGGGTGCTGCAGGGACTTTCTGCTGGGAATGACCACACGGATGAGAGGTGGCAGTGTGGTATGCTGAGTTCCAGGGAGATTTGCAGGTGCATGCTGCACAAACTATCAGAAGTCCACAAGCAGTTGGCTGGGTTACTATAGGGCAGTGTGTGTCCTGTCTCCACCAGCTTGTAATACCTAATGGGGTCCCTCTGCCGGCTTAGGCAGGGGATGGAAATCATGTGCATTGAGAGATCAATCACCCATTTTCTCCGGCAAAGGATCCATTCCAATCTTAGCTGGTTGTAGGCACTGAAGTGCAGTGTTTGTGGCACATTGGGAAATCCTGTAGGATCGATTCACTCTCTGTCTAAACCTGCCAAGGTGCAACGCGTGACACAGTTCCACTATCGGAAACCAGAGATTACCTGAGGTTACTGCCAAGTATAAGGTGCCTCCCAATACTTAAGGATGGCCTTCTGGTCTTGAGACTATCTGCTGGAGGGGGAAAATAGAAGGAGGTCTCTTTTCATCGATGCCCTAGTCTCTCATTCAAGCATATTTTCTATCCTCCCCTTTAACAACCTCAAGGTCTGGAGCTGTCCATATGCAAAGGCCCAGATTGCTACCTTCAAGAACAAAGGGCCTGATTTAGATCTTGGCGGACGGGTTACTCCTTCAAAACGGTGATGGATATCCTGTCCGCCAAAATAAAAATCCCATTATATTCTGTGGGATTTATTTTTCAGCAGGCGAGACCTATGGGATTTATATTTGAGCACCGTTGTGACGGAGTAGCCTGTACGCCAAGATCTAAATCAGGCCCAAAATCACTATAGGTATAGAGGGGAGGTAAGTGACCAAGTCCTTCTAACAGCAGCATTTTCACAACAAATATTAAGACATGCCATAGTGCCCTGGAAAACAGCTACAGTCATCGCTACAGGGACGGAGAGAGAAAGAGAGAAATAACGACAGAGAAGAGGCGAAAAGGAAAGTGTGACGTAAACTACAAACATATGCATCTAGTTGGGGTTAGTAAGTGGTGCAAAAGTCCCCTGGACCTCCCTGGCTTTCAGGCATTGGCTTTCCTGAAAATACGTCTAGAAATTAACCACAATAGAAACACATATTGCACGGACTATCCTGTCTTTCCCCAAATGCAAGAAAAGAAAATGATAGAAGAGAAGAAAAAATGAAAAAAAAAATCCATATTATTAATAAGTAAAAAACAAGAACTACTACAGATGGTTGAATCCAATCATTAATTAGTATAAACAACAAATACAGACATGTGGAATAAATGTACCAATAACATAACTGTTCTACTAATGAGAGCAATGTCTGCAGGCGCAAATAAAAAAAAATCTGTTCATGATTCTTTGAGCTCTGAAATCTGTAGCAGATATGGAAACGACAACGTGGTTGCACGCTGACCCACACATACAGAACATGTATAAACCACATATGCTTTGTCCTTATGTTCCTGACTAGATACATATCTTGTTGGTTGGAGGGGTTAATCGAGGTCACAAGACGACGGGACCAGCACCATTCACTAATCAGTGGTCTCGTCACTCAGAGACCCCCAGGCACTGGTGTCTCACTGATTTCTGCCATTTTTAAAGGACTCTTTATGAAAGAGGCAAGTCGGTCAAAGTTGGCTTTCTGAAAGGACTACCGGCTGCTGTTAAAGAGGATTTAAAGTAGTTATGCATTCTGTAAAGTAATTAACTGCAATTTACTGTGCAATTTAAAGTACAGTTACGAGACTCATTTAAAGTATTTTAGTAGAAAAACACAATCTATGTCTACCGAATGTGAATGCTCGTTATTCTGAGCCCCTCTAAGCAGAAATCTCCGCTGTTTCACCCAATTTTTGGTCAAAATACAGTAGCATTGTAGTATACGTCTACAACTTGCACTATTCTGTTTTCTAAGCACTATGCCTTGGTGACTCACTATTTGTTAAAATGAAGGTCACGATGCAGAAAGATAAACTGAAGGGCTTCCGCTTTCTCACTTCCTGCCAGTGGCCTTCACTTGTCAATCAATGTATCTGGCAGAAAACCGAATTCCAGGAAATCCCATTTCTAGTGAGCACCTTAGGTGCATCGACCAGTTTAGCAATACAGTTTGCTTCAGTTATGAATCCACCACCGTCTCCTCTAGTTCACCTGAGAGAACAGACAAGTAAAATACACTTGGCCCACATACTTGTTCACTAAGAGATACTGTCCACATATCTCCTTTGGGTGTCCAGCATTCCATTTCCCAGGCTTACAGGTCTGAAGCACCAAAGACAACACCACATATGTGTCCCATGATGTAGGAATCCCTTCAGGGTAATAGGGATCTTCATTTAACCAATCCAGCAGCCCTGCCCGTACAGGTTCCCTGCCAATGGTGGTTCTGCAGGAATACAAGGGTAACACACACCTTCTACCAAAGGTAAATTATTTGAAAGAATTTAGCAAAAGACCAGCTGTTTGCAAGTTCCTCTATACCTTTTCCTCGTCTATACCCATGTTAGGGCTTCCCCTGGGGATTTCTGTCAGGAATAGGAAGCACAACAAACGTTTCCCTATGCATGGCTTGTACTTAAAGGTCATCGGACCATTGTATAGTGATTCCTTTCGCTAAATCTATGGAGAGGTTTACTGAGGGTTTTGTAGGAATGCAAGAGGATCATCATTCTCTGTGTGCTTTGCCTATAGTATCATAAAGAACCATTATGAACACAGCTGTTCAAGCAAACTCGTTTGTTTCACGCGGAGGATAAAAGATCACATATAAAACATATCACTTGGGGGGGCGTGGCCAGCAAGATGGCCAACTACCAGCACTAAATCAGAGCTCCCTGCCCTTCTGAATAATCCTCGCCATCCTGCCGCAATGTGGCATCCAACTGCCATGGCTGTGGCAGCATAGGCAGCAGCAGACCCGGAGGCACAGTTTGCCCGCCCCCCCCGGCCTCGGGGTCTTCCTCCATGTTGGAGCCTGGTGGGCCTGTCGAGTGGTGGCGCCCTGGACTAGTGGACGTGGGGCTAGGGTGCCCATCCATGAGGCACCCTAGCCCTCTTCCCTAGTGTCCAAATGGCTAGTCTGCCTTCCCCTACTAGCCTGGATGCAGAGATTAGTGGGTGCCGGGGGCTTATGTTGCTGCGGGGGGCCCTCTCCAGAGTGGAACTCAGTGGGCCTGCAGCATGGTGGCATTCTGAGGGGGAGAACGTGAGGCGAGGTTACCTGCCAGCGGGACCTCCAGAGTAGTCTTCATTGTAGCCCCGGCTGGCCTGGACTCGGCCCACGCCTCGAAGACTGAGGGGGGCCGTCTTACTGCGAATCGCTCTGGGAGGCCGTGCTGCGATTGAGGACGCCGGCCAGATGACGGAGAGCTGGGGCAGTGGCGCGCGGCCTCATTGCTTTGAGTGGCCGTGAACTGGCTCTTCCCGTAGTGACAACAAAGGCCTGTCTCTGCGGTGCCCTGAGGTGGCTGGGCCTCGGCTGCTTACCCACTGGCAGACCTTTCTTGGGGGAGTGGTGCCCTGGAGCCATTTTCCAGCGTCAGAGGCCAGTAATGGAGGCCTAGCCTGGAGGAAGGACTTTTTTTTTCTTCTGAGTGCTGTATTTGGGCCCCAGTGGCCGGTGGGTGTCCCTGTTGTAGTGGAAGAGGAGTGAAGGTGGCTAGCAGCGTCCTTTGGCCTGAGGCACCAGCCGTGGCTCGTGCAGGTAAGAGCGGTGGGGCCGGGTGGGGGGGATTTCAACAGACGAGGATGAGGGAAAAGTAATTATTTATTTAATTTTCCCTCGTCGTCGTCTGTCAAAACCCTCCCCCCACCTGGCCCCACTGCTCTTACCCGCGCAAGCCACGGCGGTGAGGCACCTGGGGAGCTGAAATTGGAGGTGCATATTGCGCTCTGGGGGAGCACAGCAGAGCAGCGGACTTTATTTGACAAGATGAGGTGGTGCTGCCCTCCGGTTAGATGTGGAGAGCCAGAGATCCAAGGGTGCTGGTGGAGTCAGTAAGGTCAGCACACTTTGGTGAGCGCAGATCAGACATGGTTGAGGACACGCCGGTGTTGATGGTGCCGTGATCTCTGTGGGATGGATGCCCTTTTGCAGTCCCCCAGGCTTGGGCAGGGCTGATGGACCTAACTGCTCCTGGAGTGATGGAAGAGCTCCTCCCCCCCCCGCCCCCTCCCGGAACTTTTTGAGGACCTACTGGGCGCTGAGGCCCCGGAGGGGTAAAGTACCGTACTGTGGTGCATTGATCCTCATGCATTGTCTTAATTTGAGCATTTGCCTTTTCTTTTCTGGGCATGGTATGGGCGGGTGCTGGACCTCCTACTCCCCCCTCCTATAATTGGTTAATTGTTCTTTGTTTTTTTCCTTTCTGGTATGGCTGTGTGCGAGTGGGGGGCTGTGACGCATGAGGCCCTATTGAGGGTGGCGTGAGGTACAGCGTCCAAGTGTGAAGTGTGCATGGAGCGACTACAGGTTATCCGGGGTCAGAAGATTCTTGGGACTGATAACGTGTTGGTTGTCGCAGGGGAATTGACTCACCTCCCCGTCATACAAGTTCGACTGAATGCCATATGTGGGAAGTGAATAGGCATACTTATTTGGAGTAAGGGAGGGGTTGCCATTATTGGGGAGACACAATTCTGGTTTGTGTTTTGTACTCGGTGGGGTTGGGAGTTTTGTTTCTGTATTCTTTCTGCAACATGCCGACAACTGGGGTTCACATTATGGTCGTACTCAGCATTTGCGGCCTATCCGGGGGGGGGGGAGAGGAGATGTCTGAGATCGCCTGGGGGGAGTCTCATGATTGACTACTTATCGCAGGACATGTGCAATTGATTACATGGAATGCACAAGGTCTTAACACCTTCGTTAAACGATGCAGAGTGAATGCTTATTTGCGTAGGATCGGTGTAAAGATTGCCATGTTGCAGAAGACACACCTGTTGGATGGGAAAGCTCAGAAGCTCCAGAAGAAGTGGAGGGGGCAATTGTATTCTTCCACATATTTGAGTAATGCTAGAGGGGTCTCATTCTGGATGGTGCCGTAGGTTATCTTTCAGCTTCGTAGTTCTAAGGCAGATATTGAAGGGCGCTTTGTATTGGTGTATAATACCCTTGACGGGATAGAAATGTGTCTGCGTCCAACGTAGATGATCGGGAATTCTTTGCCGTTGTAGAGGGGAAACTGCTGCCATATGTGGGGCTGCTGATTTTCCGGGCCAGGGACTTCAACTGCGTACTGGATGGAGGATTAGACTGACAACCCACCAGGACCAGCACTAAACCGCACATGACAACCAAACTTGCTGAGGTGATGGACCGCGTGTGCTGCAGGGACATCTGGCATGAGCTCCACCTGGGTGTTAGAGAATTCTCCTGTCTTACCTCGGCTCATGTGGTATAACGTAGGTTGGACAGATTCTTGGTGGCCGAGGAGGGTGCACGGTGTGTTCGAAGCATTAGTTATCAAGCCCAGTTTTTGTCGGATCATGCACCGTTGCTCCTGGAGTATGAGCTGCATGAGAGTTGTCCTGTGGTCCCACTATGGCGCCTGCACCCAGAGGCACTGCAGGGTCAGTTTTTTCTCCGCGAGGTTCTGTCGGGTTTTTGGACTCCAATTGGGGTTCTAAAGTGTGCCGATGTATAGAGTGGTGGTGCAGGGAGAATGCCTCTTGTGTGTGGGAGGCACCAGACGGAGACTGGAGCGGGACCACACGGAAGGGGAACAGGCACTGAGCAATCTGCAAAGACAGGCGGGAGGACTGCAGGGGGAGGAGAACTCCTTGAGGCACAGCATAAAATGAGATAGATCTCGGATAGATTGGACTGTCACACCCGGAGGGAATATAGGAAGCAGCTACATAGAGAGGGAGACAAGTCGGCCCGCATGTTGGCCTGGCTGTTCAGAATGGAGCTCCCCCCCATTTATATTGTCCTTGGCCTGCCCGGATGGGACACTGGTGAATCACTGACAAAATATCGACCTCAAAAATATCGAGATACAAAAATATTGTGACAAAAATACCGAAGTCAAGAATATCGACATCCTAACTACATCATGGTAAGTACAAAAATATCGGAAAAAAAATATCGATATCAAAAATATCGTTGTAAAAAAGATCGTTTTTTTTTAAATGTTACAAAAATAATGAAAAATAAAGTAAACAATACATATAATTAAAAGAAACATAGGGGTCTATTACGATGGCGGTCGGATGTCCACCGCCGGGCCGGCGGTGGTGCCCGCCGGTGGACATCCGACCGCGATCGCAAGCCAGAAAACCGCCGGTCAGATTAGGATGGGGGTGGTGACCGCGGCGGTGGGAAATTCCGACCGCCGCTTTTCCGCCGGTTGCCATCCGCACTCCTGCCTGGCGGACGGAGCAGGACTGGGATAATGGTGGCGGTGCAGAGCAGGCTCCGCCGGCAGGATTATGATGCCGGCGGTAGCCAGCCTTTCCTCAGCGGACAGACCGCCATGGAAAGGCATGCGGAGATTGTCTTCCGGGGGCCCGTTGCGGGCCCCCAATGTTTTGGGGGGGTGTGGGTGCACTGGGGGGGTACCCATGGTCCCCCCCTACATTTCCCTGTACCAGGTGGCAGGCTCTGTGCAGGGCCTGCCACGCAGTGCAGGGAAATGCAGGACATGCTCCTTTGGACATCGCGGCGGTGCTGCGGGCAGCCGCAACCGCCGCAATGTTAAGGCCCGCGATCCGACCGCCGCGGTCGGATTTCGACCGCGGGTCATCGTAATTTGACCGGCGGTGATGTCGCGGTCCATGCGGGCGGTCTTTTCCCGCTACCATGGCGGTCGGGGAGGTTTTCCGACCGCCATCGCAATAGGCCCCATAGTTAAAATTATTTAAAAATGTTTAAAAATAAAAACTGATACATATAATGTTAAAATAAATTAAACATATACATTTAAAATATAATATATATACTTACTTAATAATATTCATAAGTAATTATTTTAATAACTTATAAATTGTTAAAAATATTTTATAAATTATAAATACAGACATACACATACAAAAATAATATTATTAAAAATAAAAAATAAATATTTAACAAATTTAAAAAATTACAATATTTAAAATTTTTGTAAAATAAATTATACATAACATTAAGTAATACAATACAGAAAAATATTGGATAGCGGAGGGAAAGAAATTACTATTCCCACTCCAGTGAGTGCAACAGTAGGGAAAGTGTTGGATAGCGTAGGGGTAAAAATTACTATTCCCACTCCAGAGAGTGCAACAGTAGGGAAAGTGTTGGATAGCGAAAGGGTTCAAATTACTATTCCCACTCCAGTAAGTGAAACAGTAGGGAAAGTGTTGGATAGCGTAGGGGTAAAAATTACTATTCCAACTCCAGAGAGTGCAACAGTAGGGAAAGTGTTGGATAGCATAGGGGTAAAAATTACTATTCCCACTCCAGAGAGTGCAACAGTAGGGAAAGCGTTGAATAGCGTAGGGGTAAAAATTACTATTCCAACTCCAGAGAGTGCAACAGTAGGGAAAGTGTTGGATAGCGTAGGGGTAAAAATTACTATTCCCACTCCAGAGAGTGCAACAGTAGGGAAAGTGTTGGATAGCGTAGGGGTAAAAATTACTATTCCCACTCCAGAGAGTGCAACAGTAGGGAAAGTGTTGGATAGCGTAGGGGTTAAAGATAACATACTTATCAATTAAATAATTGTTTTAATTAAATAATGATTTATTAATAAATTAACAATAAATTAATTATAAATACCAATAAATGAAAATTAATAATTACTTTAATAACATTAAATTACTTCCCACCCTACTCCCCAATAAACACAAAACCCACTACACATAAAATTTAACACAATTAATATAATTATCAATTAATCAATTAATAAAAATTAATTAACAATTAATAATTAATTAACAATAAAATAATTCTCAATACCAATAAATAATAATTAATAAAAATGTATTGCCAATTAATAATTAATTAACAATAAATTAATTATCAATACCAATAAATATTAATAAATAATTACTTAATTATAATAAATTACTTCCCACCCTATTCCCCTATAAACACACAACCCACTCCTAAACTACATTAACACAATCAATATATTTATCAATTAATTAATTAATAAAAATTAATTACCCATTAATAATTAATAAACAATAAATTAATTATCAATACCAAAAAATAAAAATTATTAATTAGTTTATTATAATTAATTTACTTCCCACCCTATTCCCCTATAAACCCACAACCCACTCCAATAAAAAATTTATACAATTAATATAATTATCAATTAATCAATTAATAACAATTAATTACCAATTAATAATTAATTAACAATAAATTAAATATCAATAACAATAAATAAAAATTAATAATTACTTAATTACAATGAAATTACTTCCCACCCTATTCCCCTATAAACCCACAACCCGCTACAGAACTAAAATGCAAAAATTAATTAAAAATAATTAATAATTTCTAAAAATTAGGAATTAATTTACTATAATTAAATTACTTCCCACCCTATTCCCCTATAAACCCACACCCCGCTACGGTACTAAAACACAAAATTTACTTTAAAAATAATTACTAACTTATAAACAATTAATACATATATTTAAAAAAATAATACAAAACATAACAAAACATGTGGAACACATACATATAAAATACATACTAAAATACATAACACTAACATAAACATCGATATTATTAACATCGATATTTTTACTATCGATATTAATAACTTCGATATTAACAAAAACGATATTTCTTACCTTCAGGTCGATATTCTGGTCACCGATATTCTTGATGTCAATATTCTGTCCCTACGATATTTAAAACTCGATATTAATGTAGGTCGATATTTAAAAATCAATATTTTGTCTGTGCACCGAGCCAAGTTGGGATTAATGTGCTACTGTGGAAGCACAAGGGGGAGGTATACAGAAAGTCTGCAACGGGGTCTCTAGAGGCTCCTGGGGTGATCCTGGACCAGGTTGCACTCCCAGTGCTTACCTACACCCAGAGAGAGCTGTTGGAGGGAAAGATAGGTCTGAAAGAGGTGGTAACTGCCCTTCGTGCTATGACTAGCAGGAGATGCTCAGGCACGGATGGTCTGCCGGCAGACTATTACCGGGCCAGTTACACACTGCTTGCCCCCCACCTGCTGGAGATGTTTCAAGATGCTCAGAGGCGGGGAGAGTTGCCTCCGGATATGCGGAACGTTATGATAGTCATGCTCCCTAAGCCCAAAAGGGATCCAGGAGACCCGGGATTATACTGCCCACTCTCGATGCTGGAAGTGGATACGAAACTACTCTCAAAGATACTGGTGACGTGGCTGCGGGGAGTTGTGACTTGTTTAATTGCGGAGGACCAGTGTGGGTTCATACCGGGGCAGGGAACACACATGAATCTTCAATGCCTTTCTCATGCCATGCATATGGTTCAGGGGACGGACATGGACGCTGCCTTGGTAGCGCTTGATATTGAATAAGCGTTCTGTACCTTGAGGTGGGAGTATCTATGGGACATACTTTGGCGCATGGGGATAGGTGAGGGTTTTCTGTCCTGGGTTTGTTTGCTGTATGCTGGCCCCACCACAAGAGTGCGGACTGGGAACATTGTGTTTGAACCCATTTTGGTACGGAAGGGGACAAGGCAGGGTTGCCTGTTGTCCCAGTTGCTTTTCGTATTGGCAATGGAACACCCGGCATCCCAGCTTCAGCGGACCTTGGGGAATGGGATATACGGATTGGGAACACTGACCATGTTGTCTTGATGTACGTGGATGATACTCTAGTTTACCTCAGCCACCCGGATCGCTTGGTATGGAGGATGTTGGGAATTATGGATGAGTTTGGGTGGGCATCAGGTCTGTGTATGAATAAACATAAAATTATTCTTTTCCCCTAGGAAGGCTAGAAGGGCGACCGACTGGCAGCAGATTGTATTGTATTGTATTGTATATGGCATTTATAAAGCGCAACAAACACCCTACGGGTACCCTGGCGCTAAAAGTACATGTATACAAACCGTCAGGCAAAAAAGGACAGAACCTAAAGAAAAACATTGCTCAAAAGAAAGACAGGAACACTATCTGGGGAACAGCCACGTTTTGATCCTTTTTCTAAACAAAGACAGGGTACTGCATTGTCTGATTTCAGTTGGGAGTGTGTTCCAGAGCTTTGCAGCAGCAACACTAAAAGTTCTTCCTCCCGATCTGACCTTATTGAACCTGGGTATCTTTGCCAGGTAGGCAGAAGAGGAACGAAGGGTCCGGGTAGGAATATACCAGACCAATTTCTTCTGCAGCGGTCTAGGACCGAGTCCATGTAATGCCCTAAACCCCATACAAAGGGATTTAAAATAGATTCTTTGCTGCACAGGGAGCCAATGTAGCTCCGATAGGCACATTGAAGCAGAAGAGCTTCGAGGTCTAGACAAGGCCAGTTTTGCAGCCGTGTTCTGGACACGCTGCAGTCTCTGTATCAAATACTTTGGGGACTCCAACAGCAAAGCATTACAATAGTCAAGTCTACTTAGGATGGCGCCTTGAACAACCAAGGCTCTGGCCGAAATTGGGAGCAACGGAAGAATCTTTCTCAGAGCCCTAATGAGGCCAAAACAGCACCCCACCAACTTTTTCACTTGCGTCTCCAGAGATAGGTTGGCATTGAACATAACTCCCAAATTTCGCACCGTCTTAGATGGCGCCAAAGTGGTAGATGAGCCAAGGGGCCAGAAGTTGTGAGGAAGAGGCCGATGGACCTTCCCAACTGCGCAGTGTACAATTTCGGTTTTATCCGAATTGAATTGCAAGGAGTTGTTCCGTAGCCACTGCGCAGTGTCATGCATACATGCATGAAAATCCTCCAGGGCGTTGGGTGACGTTTCATCAAGAGAAATAATAATCTGGGTATCATCAGCATAATTCACCAATTTTACATTATGAGCCCGAATGATATTAATCAGTGGGCTCAAGTAGATGTTAAATAAAATTGGGCTGATGGCGGATCCTTGTGGAACTCCATGACAGATGTTAGTAAAGGCTGACTGGAAAGGGGGAAGGGCCACTGCCTGACACCTGCCAGATAAGTAGGATCGAAACCAGTCCAGGGCAGTGCCCACTACTCCCACCTCCTCTAAACGTGTTAGCAAAATGTCATGGTTGACCGTGTCGAAAGCGGCAGACAGGTCAAGCAAAATAAGTATTGCTGATTGTCCCCTGTCTGCCAACAGACGCAGATCTGCCTGAGACAGAGCTTCCTTGGAAGACGAAGAGTTTCCAGTATCTTGGTATTCAGATTGCGCATACAGAGAGGCTTCAATATAACCTCAATATGGTCTGCATGCTCACCGGCTTATGCGCCTCCATTGGGTTTTGGATCACACTGCCACTCTTGGTTATGGGTAGGGTGACCCTTAGTAAGATGGCCCTCCTTCCCCACTGCTTGTCTGCCCTTCAAAACTCTTTCTGTGATATCCCTAGAGCTATGTTTATGGCCCTCAATAGCCTTATGATCTCTTTGGTTTGGGTGAGGCAGAGGAGCAGAATTAAACTCGAAGATCCTGAAGCTGGACACTAATAAATATGGCCTGGGTCTTCCGGACTGCCAATTGTATTACATGGCCGGACAACTGCAACATGCTGCGCTGTGGTGCGCTGAGGGGGGTAATAGGGAGAAACGGCTCTTGGCCAGACTGGTAGAGGAGAGTGATCTTCCCAGACACTTGAGCGGGACGCAAGTCCCGGCAGAGTGTCTGTACATAGTGCAGCAGGTGGCCAAGGTCTTGTAGTCAGCAGTTAAACGTGTACTGAGGATGCCTCCATGCACATGGCTAGTTCCACTTTGGCGGTTGCAGCCCTTTCAGTGCATACAGACTTTGACGGATACGTACCAGTGGACGGCGGATGGATGCCACTAAGTGGGAGACCTATACCAAAATGTTTTTTTTTCTGATGGTGGCTGAGGCTGTCGATCTGTTTCAGTTGTGGTCGGGCCAGTTCCTGCAGTATGCTAAACTCTCCCTCATGGTCTGAGAGATATGGACAGATTTCCCGACTGAGCCAGTGGAGTCCCATACCCTCACTAGTATCTTAGGGCCTGATTATCATAGGTAAACTTAGACGTTTGGTCTAAACTTAGAACAAACGTCTAAGGTTATGACTTTGGGAATTCATAAAGGGCATTTACGAGTACTCTCTTTACGTTCACACTCGGGCGGGGTAAACGTCTAGGTTTACCTTTGTGAATCAGGCCCTGAGACGTCGGGTCCGACAGGGACCTAATCTCCCAATTGCATGTGACACTGAAGGGGGATAGACGCGTGGACGTGAAGATGGTCTGTACTAGTTGGAATGAGGCTCTGGGAGGCACAGCGCTTACCACATGCCCCAGCAACTGCACAGGACTTTTCCAACCAGGGCAGTAGGTGCCCCAGGTGCGGAGGGACTCCGGCTCACTTCTTACACATGGCATGGGAATGCCCCAGTTTGGGTGGGTTTTGGATGATAGTGGTAGCCAGCTTACATAGGGTGATGAACATCCAAGTTGAGAGAGATGTCCAGCATTGTCTTCTCGGGCTCCTGCCAAACCTTGCTAAATGGAGGAAGATGGAGTATCGATTTGCCCTGCTGGGACTGGTACAGGCAAAGCGACGCATTGCAATACATTGGACTGGGTCTGCGTCACCCTCACCCGACCGATGGCTGGTGGACCTGAGGGAGTGGGCTGTGGCTGAGGAGTGCAGATTGAAAAAAGTGAGAGTGGACGAGCATGCGGAGTGGGTCTTGACAATAAACATCTGTTATTCAGTGCCAAGATACCCTTCTGGGTGAATGTGCGCTTTACAAATACACATGTTATATTATTTTATGTTATGTTCTGCATCGAGGTGCTGGAGCACCTGCCGATTGCGGGTCGGGAGAATGAAGAACATAGCCCGGAGCCTTGTGTGTGTGGGTACTTCTGGTGGGGCGGGGACTGATGGGGGGTTTGTGATCCGGTGGTGGGGTGGTGTCTAAGCAGAGGTCGATGGCTGGTGATAGCAGGAGGAGGGCATGAGCCTCAAGGAAGGGAGCTGCGTTTTTTTCTGCATGTGGGGTGGGGGTATTGGCTGTCCATGTGCGTAGGGGGTATTCCCGACCCCCTCATGATTGCAATGTAGATTCGTGGGCCCCAAGGAAATGACATGGTTTACTTGGAAAGTAAAGTCGCAAAGTTGCACTGTTGGCATGTTTCTGCTATATATGTTTGTAACGTGCAAAAATCTGCAATAAAAACAAGATGCAAAAAATATATATATATATCACTTGCACCTCTCTAGTTGGCTTCCACAGAGAATACGCAATAGCATTTAGCAAATATGTAAATATTTTTATTAACCCTATAAAAACCTTCCATAGGTCATATGTAAATGTTCTCATATTCTTTGGGTTGTCGAACATATACAGAAATCAATGCATGTGGAAACACTATGTAAGTGCTCAGAAGCAACTCAGGGTTACCCTCTTTTCTACACACTTTTAGCATGGTGAACACTGAACTCAGTGAAATTTTATCCAGAAGAGAGTGGCTACCTCAAATTCAGACCATTGCCTTGGGAAATATAGAGTACCTGTGTGGGATAGTGTTAGGAATCACCAGGTGGGCCCAAATCAATCGGTTCATGTTGTAGGACTCTCTAGCCCTGTCTACTGAGATAGATGTGAATGAGAGAGACAACTTGAGCCCCATGGAAAATGGGGAAACAAGGGAGGGAAAAGAAACATTGGTCTGGTACCAAGCATTCGCTGCTGGCTCCCCAATTTCATCTTGATACATAGCACAACATGGCAGCACATTCTTTAAGGTAAGGCCCAAGACAAATATTTGCACTTGTACAGTCAAAGGGTATTATACAATAAAAAACAATAGACAGTTGCACGCACAGGATCATACTCTTACCAGAAGAAGGAAATCTACAGCTGGAAACCTAGGTACGAGGAATACCAATCAGCCAGAGGGAGAGGAGTTCAGCAGTCAGGGCTAGTAATGAATGGCAGATCCAAAGAACTGAAAGCAATGGGTACGCACAGCAAACTAACAGTTAGAGACCAGCTATACCCCGAGGGGGAACTCAAGGTGGAAAACAACTAAACTGTAGGAGCAAGACCCGATGCAAACTGTAAGGCAACAGCAAAGAAACTTAACGGAATACCATGTTGCAAGGCACCCTTCCATTGCCACCTCCTGCGTGCTCTCAGTGCACCTCTTCCAACAAGGAAGTAGAACACAAAGCACCATTCGTTGGTGCATCTTCTTCACAAGCCATCATCTGCCCATATTCCAAAACCTTCAGGGTGCCACTCTATTAGAAACCTGTATATACCAACTCCGGCCACCTCTTGCAAGTGATTAATTAGTCAAACACCTCACAAGTCGTTCTGTGACTGATCTCCCTTTGGGTTCTTCCCAAGTGACTGAGCACATTCAATCTGCACCTACCCCACCTTGGCATCCAATCTTTATGTTTGCCGGTTGTCTCTTTTAGTGGCATGCAGCAACACTCATATTCTATGCCATTTGGACAAATAACTGTGTTCCACAGCCTCTCCTTCACTTTTTGGCCTCTATTAGTGGGTGGGTGAACAAAAACAAGTTGATAATGTAGTGTGGGAAGACAGAAAGTATGGTGGTAGCACAAAACAACAACCACTCTACTGTCCCAGTGGGATTGACTTTTATCTGCTGTTTGATGCTGATATCCTCAATTGTAAGCTTGATTCTGGCCTTTTCCTGAAGCCATAATTCAGTACAGTAGCAGCTTGTTGTTTCTTTTAGCTCAGGATGCCTAAGGTACACATTTCAGTTTATCTTGTCCTCCACAAGAATCTTTGCAGCCACAGGCTCTATTTCTTGACTTTATTTTGGTTTAGAAGTCTGTTTGTTTTGGTGTCTATAGTATGTCCAAAATGCTACTGCCCATATAGTGATGAATGCCCACAGATGTGTCTTATTACTCTCTATCTCAAATCTATATATTAGCTTATAATGTTCTGATATGTATAGACCATGGAGCTTTACAGAGCACGTCAAGCCTTTAATTTATGTTGGCCTTAATTTCTGAGGCAGAAGTTTATGGACAACGAAAAACGCCTCACAATTCAATTGTCTCAGTTCCTTTTTCTATTTACTCTGTTCTTCTAAGGTCTCTTCGATCCTCCTTCCCCCATCATTTTGAGGTCCACTAAAAATCACCTCGTCTTCCACACTGTCCTCAAAACACAGTTGTCTCAATATTCAAGTGTAGATGTCAATCTTGTTTGCCTCTGTGCTCAACTGGTCTACCTTAGTGCTAAGAAACCAAGAGCTCTGTGTATGCCCAATATAGATTTCAGCATATGTACATACATACAGTACAGAAATTGGCCAGAAATTGTATAAAGAAAACGAAAAGATGCTAACCAAAATATAGTAATGATCATATAGGCAAAGAATCTAACACCAACCCAAAAGAGAATATTTGCTCATTGTTTCCCTAGGTGAAAGTTATCCACCTGGATGATGAAAATTGAATTCAAGTCTTTTATGAAACTACAATGCTAGGCATCAGAGAAACAAAGAAATTAAAATGATGATTGTCAAAAGCAGGCAAACAAATTAGACCACGGGGTGCACCTTGTCAACACATATGGTGCAAAGTAGTTGCACATATTTATATTAAAAATCCAACATTAAAAACAAAAAAGAAGAACATTGAAAGTCCTCGGAGATCCTCATTTTCTTCAGTAGCATTGTAAATGAAACACATCACTCCACCTACTTTGCTTGCAGAAAGGGCTAGTGTTCAAACTAACACACAGCAATCACAGGTTTCCAAAATTAAGGGTTTCATCACCTGCGCATCTTCTATTCTGCTTTATCTTGTTAAATACATGCATGCATGGCTGTCATTTTCTAGCTTGGTGAAATGGGGCAGTTGCTCAGATAAAGAATAACATGCACCACCATATCATTAACCACTGGAACGAAAAATATACAAGTGGGGAACATTTGTTGCTTGCAAACGGAAAATTACATACATATCTGGTGCACTAAGAATGATATTAGACACAAACAGGAACTTGCTGTTCCAAAAGCCCAGAACATACCCGTAAAACTTAATAAAAACTGGATTAAAATCAGGGCAACACTAAAAGCTATCATGCAGCACATGTGAAAGCACAATAAAGGTATCAACTATGTTTTTAGTGTTACTAATTATTATGAACTGCACTTTTATATGGTGTTATCAAATTACTATCATGGTAAGTAAATGGACCAGGCAAGCTCTTTTTACCATCTCTTATTTTCATTTTAACTTTACTATTGTTGGCAGTAGAATTTATGGAAAATATAATTCTAAAGGTTTTCCATATAGGTGAAGTAAGTTGTCATTATCATCATAACTTAGAATATCAATCCTGGCCTTGTACAATTTACTTTTTTAGAATAACAAACCGAAATCACCGCCTTAGTAAGCAATTTAGGTTAGAGAAGGACCCTTTTTTGGCTTGACTAAAATTCACAAAAAGAGCATCATATTTCCTGTTATTAGTATATCCCTTCTGGGATATACTATAATTTTTCAAAGTGTATAGCTTTGCCACTTTCACCAGAAACATAAGAAAATATTTTTTGAGCTTGCAATTTTATTTGGAATAAGGATCACCTTCAGGATCTAGAATTCTCCGTTGGAAATGAATTAAATATCAATAGGGTCAAAGAAGAATTTGCTAGATAGGACAAACTTGGACTGCTGATGTGGACAAAGCTAAATGTAAATTTTAATATGTCTACTGCCTCAATCTCTCTATGTACTCTCACAGTTGACTATTAGTCATCCTAGCAGGATTTAAGTCAGTCTTGAAACAATATGTAAATACTTTCAACAGTCCGAAATATATATTAAATGGTTGAGGATCGATATTGCAGGGAAGGCTTTAGCTTCCCTGACATCATTTGCTACCACGTTAGCTAAATCCTACACCAATAAAGACATTTAAAAAAAAACTGGTTAAACCCCCGATCGGCTATGTGGAGGTCAATCCTTAATGTCACTTATCAATTTGAGTCTAATCTTGGTTCTTCTCCACGTTAATGAGGTGCAAACGTTAGTCACTATTTGTTTAGCTAGACAAAATTTTTAAGAATTACAATACATAGAAACTTTAACTTCTATTTCTTCCATGAGATGGTGGTGCTATGGTTTAGCTTCTAATTCAAACTGTGGAATAAACCTTTCCACTGGGCACACTAAATTTCTTTAGGATCTTACATATATCAATCAAGTTTAGGACAACAATAAAATGCAGCTGCTGACCAAATTGCATAAGAAATACAACCTCCCCAGAAATTATATCTGGATCTATTTTCTGTTAAAGAGGTTCTTTTTTGCCACTATTGCTGGAGTTGACAAACGTTAATGTAAATCACCGGATGTTTTGATTATGCTTTGCAGAGCGTGGCAAAAATGTTTAATACAGAGATTTAAAGCTAAAGATCATTTCTATAGCATTGAATTTCGAACTGTGTGTGAAAACTATGCAACCCATAGCCCTGAATCGATTTTTATCAATTAGGAAATGCAAGGAAGTTGTTTAAACTAAATTGTCATTAACTGTAGTATCAGACTAATATTTTGTGGGTCTGCTTAATTTAATAGTAAATGCAGTAAATGCAAATTCTATGTATAATGTGTACTCCTCAAGGAGGAAAAGAACTGAATAAACATATTCCTTTAAAACAGTCATGTTACACAAGTTGGCTTTGAAATAAATTACAAAAGCTCTGTAAATCTGGTTTCTGGCAATTTGCAAAAGGGGTTTTCCTCTCACCCTAGGCTCCTATAGTGGTGAAGAAAGGTGCTAGCAAAAAAGGCTATGCAGCAGTGTTGCCCTAAGAGACTGCTCAGGGGCATTGGTTAAGCCACACTAGCGATAAATCCTTGATCTGGGGAGAGTCAAGGACAGTTTGCAAAGCTATTCAGGTTTTACACAACAAGAGTGTATAATGAAATGTAGTAGTGAGAACGAACAATGGCTATGTCCTACCTGAACAGGAAATTTGGAATTTGGTAGCCCTCTCTAAATCACCTTGTTCAGAGAATAGTAGATTGGGCAGAATAAAATCTCACGTCTCTCTGGCCAATTCATATACAAGGGCAAACCAATATTTTGGCAGACACAGTGAACAGAATGTTTGCCTCTTCTCAGAATTTAAGGATGTCAGGGGAGATATTTCAGGAAATTTGTGCTAAGTTTGGCAATCTCTTTGCGGACCATCACAGTGCTCTTCCTCTCCTCTTCTTCTCCAGGTTCCATGACGATTTAGCAGCAGGATTGGATGCTTTGACGTGTTAGTGACCAAGGTCACTCCTCTATGTATTTTGTCTGATTCTGCCAATTCCTTGTCTGATAGCAAGAATTAAAAGGGAAATGGCAGGCATAATTCTGGTATATCCATTTTGGCCTTGTAGGCATTTGTTTCCACTACTCAGGTAGTATTTTCTCAGATGTGGTTTCTTCCTCTTGATCCAAGTTCATTGCTCCCTCACCTCAGTTACCTCTTGCATGTCTTCAGAAGTTAAGGTTCGCGGTCTGGAGGTTGAAAGTGAAGGGCTATAGAGAGTAGGACTGTCTGTTTCTGGAGCCGGGTCTATGCAACCCTCTAGAATAATTTCCACTTGTCAAGCATATGTTTAGCATAGGGGTTCGTTTTCAAGATGGTGTAAGGATAGAGGTTTTTCTCCAATTCTCTGTATCCCAGAAAATATATTGAAATTTGTGGAGGATGGCTTTGACAAAGTTTACTCGGTCTCCACTTTGAAATTGCAATGAGCAGCTAGTACAGCCTTTCGGGTTGAACCTGAAAATTGGATTTCAAAACTCCTTAAAATGTTTGAACTTTTGAGACACAGAGTAGAAAACATGTTTCTGGTTTAGAACCTTCTTTTGACTTTGGTATCCCTACAAAAAGCCACTGTTGAGCCTTTGGAGGAGGTTCCTCTTAATTGTATGACTCTTGAAGTGGTTTCTTTGGTGGCCATTGTTACAGGTAGGAAATGGTGAGAAATGACTGCATTGATAAGCAATTCTCCTTATTTAAGGATTTTTGAGCATCGATTAGTTTAGAGGTTAGGTCCACAATTTGTGTCAAAGGTGAACTCTGTTTTCCACAGACATCAGGATATAAGTCTTCCAGAATTTTCCGATACTATTGTTTCAGAGGGAGAAGCTCTACTGGATGTAGTACAAGCAGTCGGAATTTACCTTTCCAGGTCAGCTGAAAACAAGAAATATGATGCAATTTTTCTGAATTTTAGTCAAGACAAAAAAGCGTCCCTCTCTAACCTAAATTACCTAATAAAGCTGTGGTTTAGGTTTGTTATTCTAGTTCTGGTCTCGAGCTTCTAAGTGCGGTACATACTCATTCAAAAAGCTGCGTGGCATCTTCTTGGGCAGAATGTGGTGGAGCCTCGATTACTGATATTTGTTCTGCAGCAACGTGGTCAAGGCAACCCACATTTGTTGATCATTATAGATTGAATTTAGCCCAGGGTTCTGAGTTTGGTACGGCTCTTTTAAGTTCAAGAAGTGTATCATAGACTGCAGTCTATTGGATAGATTCATGCCTCTTTCGTAAATTTGTGTCTTGCATGAAACCTATCAAGAATTCCCCTCTGTAATTATCTTGCATTGCTTTGGTATTCTTGCAATTCGCAAGTAAGGGGATGAGGAATGGGGATGAGGAGAAAATGTCTCAATGATTAAGCAGTCCGGAAAAAGTCCCTTGTCTATGTTGGAACTCCTTCTTTCTGTGCACGAGTCATGTCACTGCATGGTCTTCATGGATCCTGTTCACCAACTTACAGCTCTAAGAAAAAGAGGGAGCCATCAGTCGCTAGTTCCGAATAGGATGACAAGCATGTACATAACTGGCAATGTCAACACAGCAATTGCATTACAAACCCCACCTGGATCATCATATTAGTGTACAACCAGATAAAACTAGCAGAAAAAACAATACTTACTAGTCACAGGGAGGGCAATGCGGACCAGATTCCTCGCCTCGTGGGATAATCCTTGCCTCCGAGTCCTTAATAGAAATTAAACTTTCCGTTACAACAGTTAGGACATTTGTAATTCTATGTCAGGACAGGAGGTGAGGATTATGCTAGTTCAAAGCTTTCTCACCACCAAATGAGACACGTCCAACACCGGCATAAAATAGAATCTTTTAAAGGTGGAATCTACGGACCAATCCCCTCCATTCATAATGTCTTACAAATGTGCGCCTAGGCTGAACGCCTTTAAAGCCATCTCCTTTCTCGCTGAGTGTGCCCCAAACACCTTGGAATCAATACCAGCCTCCTGCATGACCCACTGAACCTAGCGGGCTATCATGGGGGAAGAAACCGCCATATGTGGTTTGCACAGAGCAAGAAGGAGTTGCTGTTCACTCGGCGGCTGAAACTCCTCTGACATCTCCTCATACACCTTGAGCCCCTGCACCACACACAGATTAGAGGAATCATGAAAGGCTAGATAGGTGATAATCCTGGTATTGGACTTTGTCCATCCTGTAATATCTAGGGCTGCACATCGGAGACCCTTCTGCAGGATACCAGGCATAAGAGCATAGCCAATTTTGCTGAGAGCTCCTTTCGAGACATAAACCTGTTAGGTTCCCAGGACACAAATAAATTAAGCACCTGATTGACATCAAAGAGCACAGAGTAGTGTGGTTTTGGTGGAAGGGAAAGACTGATCCCTCGAAGGAGCCTGCGTATGAAAGGGTTTTCCTCCTCTTGGGAACCCTTGATGGGGGCATGCCCCGCTGAGATAGCAGAACAGAAGGCCTTAATCGAACACTAACCAAGGCCCTCAGTTGCCAGCCTAGAGAAATAATTAAGCAAAACCAAAGGGGATGATGGACAGAGTGTTGAACATTGCAAGCACTCACCCCCAGTCAACTGATCTGGGTTTAATCCATCATCATTCTTTAGCTCACTCCGCCACCCCAGTTCAGACATGGCCATATGCAAATCAGTCTGACCCTGTGCCTCATGGGAACAGTCCAGCCCAAACTGCCAAGCCATGTCTTCCCTGGACCGGAAACAAGCATCCTGGGACCGGTTTCGGGTTCATAACCCTCATCAGCCAGGCTATCTTGAATCCAGTGGCAAAGTGAGCAAGGGACCCACGTCTGGGCCTACCCTGCCAACTTAGGGCGAACAAAGCAAAACCAAAGGGGATGATGGACAGAGTGTTGAACATTGCAAGCACTCACCCCCAGTCAACTGATCTGGGTTTAATCCATCATCATTCTTTAGTTCACTCCGCCACCCCAGTTCAGACATGGCCATATGCAAATCAGTCTGACCCTGTGCCTCATGGGAACAGTCCAGCCCGAACTGCCAAGCCATGTCTTCCCTGGACCGGAAACAAGCATCCTGGGACCGGTTTCGGGTTCATAACCCTCATCAGCCAGGCTATCTTGAATCCAGTGGCAAAGTGAGCAAGGGACCCACGTCTGGGCATACCCTGCCAACTTAGGGCGAACAAAGCAAAACCAAAGGGGATGATGGATGGAGTGTTGAACATTGCAAGTACTCACCCCCAGTCAACTGATCTGGGTTTAATCCATCATCATTCTTTAGCTCACTCCGCCACCCCAGTTCAGACATGGCCATATGCAATTCAGTCTGACCCTGTGCCTCATGGGAACAGTCCAGCCCGAACTGCCAAGTCATGTCTTCCCTGGACCGGAAACAAGCATCCTGGGACCGGTTTCGCGTTCATAACCCTCATCAGCCAGGCTATCTTGAATCCAGTGGCAAAGTGAGCAAGGGACCCACGTCTGGGCATACCCTGCCAACTTAGGGCGAACAAAGCAAAACCAAAGGGGATGATGGACGGAGTGTTGAACATTGCAAGCACTCACCCCCAGTCAGCTGATCTGGGTTTAATCCATCATCATTCTTTAGCTCACTCTGCCACCCCAGTTCAGATATGGCCATATGCAAATCAGTCTGACCCTGTGCCTCATGGGAACAGTCCAGCCCGAACTGCCAAGCCATGTCTTCCCTGGACCGGATACAAGCATCCTGGGACCGGTTTCGGGTTCATAATCCTCATCAGTCAGGCTATCTTGAATCCAGTGGCAAAGTGAGCAAGGGACCCACGTTTGGGCATACCCTGCCAACTTGGGGCGAACCGAGCAAAACCAAAGGGGATGATGGACGGAGTGTTGAACATTGCAAGCACTCACCCCCAGTCAACTGATCTGGGTTTAATCCATCATCATTCTTTAGCTCACTCCGCCACCCCAGTTCAGACATGGCCATATGCAAATCAGTCTGACCCTGTGCCTCATGGGAACAGTCCAGCCCGAACTGCCAAGCCATGTCTTCCCTGGACCGGAAACAAGCATCCTGGGACCGGTTTCGGGTTCATAACCCTCATCAGCCAGGCTATCTTGAATCCAGTGGCAAAGTGAGCAAGGGGCCCACGTCTGGGCATACCCTGCCAACTTGGGGCGAACAAAGCAAAACCAAAGGGGATGATGGACGGAGTGTTGAACATTGCAAGCACTCACCCCCAGTCAACTGATCTGGGTTTAATCCTGTCCATCAATTGTTCTTTTTGCATTTGTCACCCCGAGTGGGACGGGTATGCCCAGACGTGGGTCCCGTGCTCTCCATGCCACTGGAGTCAAGCTATCCTGGCTGATGAGGGCTGAAAGCCCGAAACCGGTCCTAGGATGCTTGTTTCCAGTCCAGGGAGGACCTGGCCTGGCAGTTCTGGCTGGACTGTTCCCATTGGGCGCAGGGTCAAGACTGATTTGCATATGGCTGGGTCCAAACTGGAATGGCATGGTGAGCAAAAAAACGATGGATTTAGGCCCAGATCTCTGTACTGGGGTGAATGTATGACATTGTTCTGCATTCTGTCCATCAATTGTTCTTTTTGCATTTGTCACCCCGAGTGGGACGGGTATGCCCAGACGTGGGTCCCGTGCTCTCCATGCCCCTGGAGTCAAGCTATCCTGGCTGATGAGGGCTGAAAGCCCGAAACCGGTCCTAGGATGCTTGTTTCCAGTCCAGGGAGGACCTGGCCTGGCAGTTCGGGCTGGAGTGTTCCCATTGGGCGCAGGGTCAAGACTGATTTGCATATGGCTGGGTCCAAACTGGAATGGCATGGTGAGCTAAAAAACGATGGATTTTGGCCCAGATCTCTGTACTGGGGTGAATGTATGACATTGTTCTGCATTCTGTCCATCAATTGTTCTTTTTGCATTTGTCACCCCGAGTGGGACGGGTATGCCCAGACGTGGGTCCCGTGCTCTCCATGCCACTGGAGTCAAGCTATCCTGGCTGATGAGGGCTGAAAGCCCGAAACCGGTCCTAGGATGCTTGTTTCCAGTCCAGGAAGGACCTGGCCTGGCAGTTCGGGCTGGACTGTTCCCATTGGGCGCAGGGTCAAGACTTATTTGCATATGGCTGGGTCCAAACTGGAATGGCATGGTGAGCAAAAAAACTATGGATTTAGGCCCAGATCTCTGTACTGGGGTGAATGTATGACATTGTTCGCATTCTGCTTGGAGCGTGGAGTTTGGCTAAAAAACTCCGCCGTTCACCAGTGAAGTGGAGTTTACCGGCACACGCGCCGTCATGGACACAGAAGAATATTAGACACTGATTTCGGGTTTTTAGTTATTGAACATTACAAACCTAGGGTAGCAAATGTTTGTTTCAGCAATCAGCACAGTTAGCATTTCAACATATACAGTCTACAGGCAAGTTCTTCTGTTGCTAATGACTGCTTCAGCTCTAACATCACCGCAGCTCTGGAGGAGGGACAGTTCAGCAGGGGGAAATGACGCCAAGGTTCAGAGGTGGTAGAGCAAGCACTTGTGTGTACACTGTACACGAGACGGCAACATGGCGGACTCTGAAACAGAGGAGTTTAACAGTGATGAAGAGGCTCTCGAGCAGGTCACTCACTTTCCAGCAGGGCTCGGAGGAGGCGGTGGAGAATGTAAACTCTGTCAGGGCTCGTGCAAACACTGGATTAAAGGCAAGAGCAGTCAGTGAGAGGAGCACGCTGCATGGCAGAGAGACGATGAGAGTGCGTGCATGCCTGAAGGAGAGCACGGATGAGACAGGGAGAGGAGGCCGGCGGCATGGCTTCGTATCAAGGGAAGAGAGACCTGGGACTGGATGGCAACTTTGCCAGAAAACAATCACGGTGTCCCTGTGACAAATTTTGCAATCCCAGGTAGGGCAGGGCAACTCCTCGTCCTTTTTATTATTTAATATTTTAAATGACAGCACTGTTGTATGATTCAACCCGAGTATCTAATTGCTTCATTGGCTCGAGCCCTTTTTTGTTGAAAATGTGCGGCTTGTGTGCCTTAAAAACCTGAAGTCGGATTAAGGTAATTGCTTTAAACTAGACTGAAAGGTGACAGCTGTGCACAGTGAGTGCGTTACACATTTGCCAAATAACACAGTCCTGATGCACCCTCTCACAATGCACACTTTTCTAACTTCTAGCTTTGCATTAGCCTCCGCTGTGCATCACAACCACGCTCTCCTTGCAGACATCACCCCCTTCACCGTGAATGTACTGGATCTAGGGGTGGCAGAGCCATACTCCACCCGGTTGCGGAAACCTTGTGAAATTCCACAGAGTTTTTCTGTTACTCGGGGAATTCAGCCGAGTGAAACTCTGCGCGCTTCACCCAGGCCTACTGGAAACCAAACTTGAGATCTCCAAATGAGAGGGAACAGCACCATCTCCGCTTGCTGTATCCTGACCTGAGCTGCGGCCCGGATGATCATTGGGAATGGGGGAAATGCATTGCACATTCCCGACTCCAATCTTGGAGGAAAGAATCTGTCGCCACTGCTTGTGGGTCTGGTCTTCAGCTGAAGAACCTAGTCAGCTGTTGGTCCAGCCGAGAGGCAAAGAGGCCCACCAAACACAGACACTATTTCTCCACAATCATGGAGAAATCCTATGGATTCAGCTTCAGCAAGCTGGAATACTGTAAGTGGTGGGAGTGCCGTCGGGGAGGGCGTCAGGAGTGATTTCTTCTCGTTGATCACAAACTCCAGCCCATCCAGAAGGTTTACTGCTGTCTGCAACTGAAGTGATAGCTTCCTGGGGCACTGAGTGAGTAACAACAGGTCGTCTAGATAGATGGGGAGACGCATCCCCTGAGCCCGAAAGTGTTGCACTACTGGCTTGAGGACCTTCGTGAAGCACCAAGGGGCCGACAAGAGCTCGAAGGGCACAGTGAAGAACTCGAACATCTGGTGACGCCACACAAATTGGAAGAAAGTTCTGTGGGCGGGAGGACTGGAACTGTCAGATAAGCGTTCTTTAGATCCTGTCAAACCATCCAGTCGAAGGGCCGCAGAATGTCCCGGAGGTGGTGAATACCCTCCATTTAGAAGTGGCACAAGACGCGCCACTCATTGAACTCCCTGAGGTTTATAACTGGTCATTGACCCCCATTGCTTTTGTCTACCAAGAATAGATTGCTGATAAAACCACCGGGATTCGGGGTAGACGGGCATATGGCCCCTTTGTCCAGGAGGCCGTTGACCTCTGCGTCTATGAGAGCAGCCTCCTGTAGAGAGAACTGCATTGGATGTGTGCAGGACTCTTGGTGGGAACCGTAGGATTCGATTTGAAATCGCCGAACTGTTTGCAAGACCCACGCATTTGTTGTGATGGACAACCATGCTTGGAAAACTTTGCCAGCCGGCCCCCTACTTTTTGTTGGGAAGAAAGGTGAACACTCACCGTTATTGGAGGAGAGGGGGGTTTGTCCCTTGAAGACTCTGACGTAGAAAGGTTGGCCTCTGGTTGGGTAGAACATTGTGAAGCAGGACTGATCTTGCCACTGGCTACCCTGGCGCCTTGTCTCCTGGCAGGGTTTTGGGAGGGAGCACGGCCGGCCGAGCTGCCTCTGCCACAACTGGCCCCTTGGAAAACCCAGGGATTGATGATTCTTTTTATGGACGACTTGGCTTTACCCAGGGTAGTGAATGTCGACACAAACTGGCCTAGCTTCTTGATGAAGGGGTCAGCAAACAGGCCACCTGGGCCACCATCCCCACCTCCCAGGACGAAAGGTCCCCAAGCTCCAGGTCCACCTTAACGAGCAATGAACGGTGCTGTTCCATGGATAGCGCACAGTTGGCATTTTCCAAAAAGATGCACGCTACCTGGGCCCAACCAGAGAGGGTCTCGGGGGAAATGGAGCTCGAAGACTTGGCTTCTTCTGTCATATCCAAGATCTTAGTAAGGGGCGAACCCGCGTAGAGTAGTTTACCCTGGCAGGATCGCCAGGATCAATCAATGCCCTTCTTGGAGTCTTTTCTGAATTTTGCTAGGAAAGTGGCCATCCGGGTGTCAATTTCAGGGGGTCAGGGCAAGTTACCATCCAAAGCAGAGCGAGCACATTCCGCCCGGAGGTGGCTGCGAGCCTTCTTTTCCAGTCGCTTCCATAAGTGCCCTGCTACATAGTTAGCCACTTTATCTGCCGAGGCCCATTCAGCAAACCTAGGGTAGATCATGTCATTGTGGTCTAGCATATCCATCCTTGTGTCCAGAGAGGGGGGGCTTAGGGGAGGGGAAGGATAAGGAGAGGGGCGCCAAGGTCTCGTAGGACCTGCTTCCTCGTTCGAGTCCGTGTGGGATTCGGTGTATCCAGGTGAGAAGGTCCTGGGAAAGGCTCAAAGGTCCAAGGGGAGTGAAAAAGATGTGGGGAGTGGGCCAGGAAGGCTCTCTTGAGGCGGTCAAACGCTTCATGATCCACCCCGGCTTCTCGCAGGTGCTTTGGTGGTAATGATTCTGGTCCCTGTGGAATGCCAAAGGCTCGAGGTCTACCCTGGGAGCCTGGGTGCATTCTGCACTATTTGCCTCCAGAGGCATTGTTCCAAGGGGGCCATGGCCTCTCAGACTTCCCTCTAAATAGAGGCTTCTACTGCCTCGTAGAAATCATTGCCCCAAGGTAGGAAAGACAGGGGGACTCCTTACATATGTGTGCCTTCCAACGTCTGCATGATGTGTGCACCGAAAGGATAAACCAGGGGTAGGCCAGCAGGCATAGTGTTGCCTGATTTCACACTGGGGGACCAGTAAAGTTGGGTGTGGGACAAGCCCCACGCTTTAAATGGGTCTAAGCCCGGTGGCACGTCCCCTTTTATGTATTACTGGGGTGTGGCCTGAGACTGTGTCCCCACGGAGGCCTGAGGGGCCTCTAGAACAAAATACAGATTCTGCGGGGCTTCGGAAAAGGGCAATACAGACCCCAAGGTGCGTTGGAATACAAGGGATTCTACCAGAATTCAGACCCCGGAATCACAGGGCGTCAATCTCCAGGCCGGGACAAGGCTCCTGAGGCTACTGTGGTGCTTGCCCCAGAAAGATAACGGCAGAGAAGTCGGCAGCATAAGAAGTGCGCTAGCGTTCCCACAGTCTGTTTTGAGGCAGATAAAACCACATAAGCCCCACTAAAGTGCCAAAGCAGTAAAATAAATACACCGGAAAATCAGCACATATGAGCGGGAAAGAATGTGACTTATATCTGGCTGCGAGCAGCGAAGAAAGAGGGAGTTCCAACATAGACAAGGGACTTTATTCAGAGAGCTGGTCATTGATTGGCTGTTGTTGTTGCTGGATTCCCAAGTGTTTATGGGAATGTTGGTTTTTACTTGATGTATATTAAATGGCTGCTGTTAAAAATAAAGCAAAATAAGAAAGCATAATCCCAGCCTCTGGTCCTGACATAGAATAGCATATTATTCACTATTAGTGAAATAAAAATGGGGCACCGGGAGCTAGAACAAGACCTTGAGTGGCAGATGTTGTAAGTAAAAAAAATGTTTAACATTTATGTAGTGTGCATGCTCCTGGGTGAGAGTGTGTTTGTGTGCAGAGAGCGTGAGTTTGTTAGTGTGTTTCTGTATCTGTGAGCACGAGTGTGTGTGAATGAAAGTGAATGAGTCAGTGACAGGTAGTGAGTGAGAATAAGTGAGATTGAGTGTCAATGAGTATGAGTGAGTCAGATGAGTGATAATGAGAGTGAGTGCACACGAGTGAGAAAGAATGAGTGTCAGTTAGAGTGAATGTGTGTGAGAGCGAGTGTTAATGAAGGAGAGAGAATAAGTGAGTGAGAGTGTGTGAGGAATGACGAAGTTAGTGCAAGTGAGTATAAGTAAGTATGATTGAGTCGGAGTAAGAATAATTGAGAGATAGTTATAGTGAGTGCAAGATTGTGAGTGAGGATACAAGTGCGAGTGTGAATGAGAATGAGTGTGAGTGAGTGAATGTAAGTTAAATGTGATGTTATCCTTACTAGTCTGCCATTGGCCCTGACATACTAAAGGTAATTCTTGGCTTATAGAGGTCCCCATGGAAAAATTCTAACACTGGCATACTGGAGGCAATTGTTAGCATGATAGGCACCTGTGAAAAATACTGGTACTAGCATGCTGGAGGTAATTCTTGGCATAATAGGCAACCATGGAAAAATACTGGCACACTTGAGGAAATTGTTAGCATAGGGGGCGCTCATGGCAAAATGCTGCCCCAAGCTGATTAGAGATACTTCTTGGCATAAGAGAGGAAAATCATGGCATATGAAAGGAGGAAACCATGGTAAAATTCTGGTCCTGATGTACTAGAGGTAATTTGACATAACGGTAACCTAAGGTAAAGGATGCCATTAACTGCAAAATTCTGACACTGGGATATTGTGGGTAATGTTTGACACAAGGAGGCACACATTACATATGAGAGGCACTCCTGACACAATGCTCGGCCTGGCACAATGTCGGTGATTTTTGACAGAAGGGGGCATCGATAGCATACTCTTAAAACAATGAGGTGTACTCCTCGACAGCGTCAGGTTTCACTGGCTTGGCACACCTTGAAAGTACTTGAATATGAATGTGTGCCCTCTCAGAACCTTTGGCTTTTTGGCAAATTTATGTGAAAATTGTGCTTTTTAATACACTATTTGCTCACATTTTTTTTTTAAAACTCTCGCCGTGGGGAACCTCCCCAAGCTCACTGAGGAAAGGTCTGGCTCACCACAATTTAGGGTAAGTATTACATCCCACTACTTTCAAAGATCATGTCACCACACTAATATAAGTGGGTTTCTAAAATGCCCATTTGCACAACTTCAGTGATGTCAATTATTGCAACGTCTTCAGGGTTAAGGTCATGTGACACACATTTTTTGAGACATTTAGGGTCAAAGGTCATATATCACTTCCTGTGATGTCATTAAGGTCTAAGAGTGTATGATGTCACTTCTGCTACTCCTGGCATTTTGGTGAATCAACGTCCATGTTCTTGTAGTGGTGACTTAGGGTATTTCAACCAGACTTTTTGCTCTGAGTAAAATAACTTACCTGGTAATGAGGGCCCAAGGAGAAGAGAGTTCCAGGCTTCTGTCCATTGCGCCGTGCTACTTCTTAAGTAGGGTCGGTGTTTGATTAAAAAGTCTGGTATACTTTCTGAACTTATGCGACCTACAGTGAAATCCTGGTTTGTAAATAAGACCTATGACTGACTACACAACCATTCACAGTACTGCTCTTTCCATGTTATTTTCTAGAGACTTTGATCTAATGACCTCATCAAGGAACACTTTGATACTGTTAAAGTAGAGAAGGAACAATGTCATTTATAAGAATATTTTCAAACAAAGGAGCGATGAAGGGCTTAGGTAAAGAACACACATTTGACCCAAGCATAATGGGAGCCCAAACATACTTTCTTTTGTGGGAGCATTCCTCTCTAAAATGGTGCCGTTCGCAGTCAGATGAGATGCTTTTATTTTAAGTGGTTATATCTTTTTTCACTGAAGCGCTGGATTGCCAATTTGTGTGTCCCTGTCATCAGTATGCGCTTTCAAATCCCATCTCAATATCCACTTCTTCTGAGAAGCCTTCAATTAACCCCTGACCCACTTCCACTCGCTTATCTCTCCTTCCCGACTCGCCGTACGCGCTCTTCCCGAGTCACCGTCCTCGCGCTGACTGACTCTTCCTACTTCCGTCAGAACAACCGCCCCCTCCCATGTTCTCATGGGATGTTGTCCCACCTTCAGTTCCGGTATTCCGTGTTATGCATTGACAGCCAATATTTTTAATTCCGAAAACAATTAGGCAGAAATGTTTTAAAGTACTTTAGCATAGAAATCTTGCAGCGATGTTAGATAGGTCATTGATGGGTCTGATTGTGACAAAATGGAAGCCTGTATCTGCTTCAGAAATGTTCATCTCTTATGTGGGAAGAGGATTGGCACTATAATAATAAGTCGCCTGCTACTAATAATAAAAGTAATACAAATAATAAAATATACTTATGCTATATAAGAGTGTGCTTTAGTCACTGTTTTGAGTAACAATAACCATATTTAAGTATCTGGTGATTTTTCAGTTTGTGGTGTGTATAAATGAATGGTAATAATATTAATAACAGCAACTATAATATTCATAATAATAATTATATAGTGGCACTCTTTTAATCGCCCTCCAAAAGATAAAAGGCTGCATTACCCAGTGGTGGCTGGTGACATTTGAAAGTGGTGAGGCGTAAATTATTGTCCTACTGAACTGTGGCGAGCAAGCGTAGCGAGCAAGCCCGAATAACCTACGGAGGGTTCGGGGGGGGGGGTTCTCCCCTGAGAAAAGTTTGAAAAAAGAGTGGACAAATGGTGCATTTTCAAGCAAATTTGAGGAAGCATGAAGGTTAATAAAGCAATCCGATTGAATTATTTATCATTTAAGAAATTGCCAATTTTTTATGAGTTATCGAGGACAATCTTTGCGTATGCTGATGTAAATGTGTGCAGCTGTTTACATAGGTGTGTCTGGGATTCCAAACACAGGCGACCCGGAGAAGAAAAGGCGGGAAGATTGAACGAGCCACGAGCACCCCTGGAACAAAGGATGACACTCATCCTAAGGTTCAGTGGAAAATCTCCATTACCCCTCTTATGAAAGCTATAGTCACAGGTCTAAATTCCACTGAGTGTAAGCCACTCACTGTGCAGCAGTAGAAAAAGGAGTGTGTTTTCAGTAGCAGAAACAGTTTACCCTCACAACAGTTCACCAACCTTTGGTGAATCCATAATGTAAGTTTAAATACACATAAATCCACAAAGAGTTAATCCAATAGCAATGTACAGTAAAGACGTATTTTCCACTTTCGAAAGAATATTCAAACTCGACCAGTTAAACGGTGAGAGGGTTTGTCGTTTGTGTTAGGACTTGACCATATTCAACCTTGGGTGTGGGGACAGTCGGTGTCACAAAAACAGGAAAACACAAATGTGATCCAGAATGCATGGTGGGCATTTAACAAGTTGACACAGGCAAAAACCTTTAATAAATCAGCCCCGCAAAAGCAAAGACAACAAGATGATCACTCACAGACAGCACCACCGCAGCAGAGTGAGGCATTCATTCACAAGAAGACTAGGACCTCCCATCACTCTGACAGCATCAGCATGCTGATAAAGATCTGGCAGCACGCTTCCCGTGTCCTCAACTGGCACTGCCTTAGCACTTTTTCACATTGGCATTATGACAGTTGATGCTGATGAGGTGATTCCAAAATATGGTAATCTGCTTAAAGCGCATCATATAATTAACAATTTAAAAACACAGAGGTAACCTTCACTCCCACAAACTACTAAATGCACATTGTGTTACAGATTGCATACAACTAAGACAATGATGGCTGTGTGTATATTTACAGATATATACGGTTTTCCATAGAGAGCTTGGATCAGCATCCTTAAAAAACAAAGCTAAGGTGTGGCCACATTTCTAGCAAACAGCCCACATTTCCCATACACATAGACTCGTTTCCAAATAAAACCGGGATGCTTCATATTTCTATGTGGTGCCTTTGCTTGCATACACTTCGGTGTGATTGCACTTTGAGTTTCTGTGCATGAACTATCATTTTTCCCTTATGCATTCCATGTGCACTTCCTTAAAGATGTCGCTACCCATCGTTTTCTATTTACTTCAAACCCACTCAATTCTTAATGCTGTTTGTTAATTTGCACAATCGGAAGGCAGGCATCGTTTTAATTGGGAACTGAAGGAGCACCTGCATAAAACTAAAACTGACCCAAAATGTTACAGCTCCTCCGTGACCACAATACTTTAAGGACGGGACGTAACAACCAACTTTTCAAACGTATTTTGACAGAATATTACAGGTGCACAGTTTTCTGGAATATGCATTAAGCATTATATAAACGTCACGAAGCTGACGCGTTTTTCTGCAGGGCGATGCTGGTAAAATGCTGCATGGATTGCCGAGTCTCCCAAAATGCAGAATAATGAAACAGCCAAGTTTAATAAAGTGCTGTTTCGTCTCAATGGACAGCTGCGGTCTGGGATTTCAATTCTACAAGGTGGTGAAATGCTCCTGTACGCGAACTGAGGCACTAGAGGAAATGGTCCTAAACAAGGTTTTTGAACGAGACTCCAGGATCTATTCGTCCTCCATTAGCTCAAGCAACTCTGTGTTCAGGCTTAGAAATCACACTCACGTACACACACTATACCAAGAAACCCCTGCGCAACGATAATTGTGTGGGAGTTGCTCAGTTCTAGTCAGACGGGGGCTCGCGAGTCCTCTATTCTCCTCGGCTGGAAACAGTCACCCCCCACAGGCCCTCGCCCCCAGGTGCCCACCGCACCGAATGCCATCAGCGCACTATCGAACACCTCGGCTTCCCTCGATCAGAGAACAATAACGACCCACTACACACTCGAGAAGCCCACCCAGGGGAGACTTAGCTGTCACCCCACCCGCAGGGCCCTGTGCTGTAAAGAGGAAATGGCCCTGGTGCGCTATTCAGTTAATGCCCCTGCTGCACTGTTCAGTTAATGCCCTGCTAGGCTATGGAGTTAAATCCCCAGCTGCACTATTCAAGTAATGGCCTGCAGCACTATTCATTTCATGGTCCTGCTGCACTGTTCAGTGGATGACCCTGTTGCACTATTCATTTAATGGCCCTGCTGCACTATTCAGGCAGTGGCCATGCTGTACTATTCAGGCAGTGGCCATGCTGTACTATTCAGTAATGACCTCGAGGCTTTCTTCAGGCAGTGTTGTGATACCTGCCTTGTGTACAGCACGTGCCATAGTGGATTTCCGTTCGCGTGGCATCTTGGCACTGTGAGGGGAATTCTGTGGTGCGCGCACTTTCCCTTAAGATGGTCGAATCCACAGCACCTGTCCGTGTGGGCAGAGTCGAAAGGAAGCACTCTTGCATACTTGGAGGGGAAGACACTGGCTCGCGCACTGGGACGGGGAGGCTGGGGCAGGGGGCAGTGAAACACGCAGCAGGAAAGAGAGATAGATACTGGCTCGCGCACTAGGACAGGGAGCTACTGACACGCATGCTGGGGCAGTGAACAGTCGCGGCCAGCATTATGGGCGGGTGGTGGGGGTGGAAATGGGGTTGTTGCGGGGGCCTGGGGGTAGGCGGGAGGGTTCTAATTAAATAAAAATAAATAAAACTTACCCAGCTTCTGGATCATGGGTCCGACGACTCCCGCCATCCTGCACCAATTCCTGCAGCTCCTCGGCTCGTCATCAGGAAAGGCAGCCTCCCTCCCTCCTCCGCCAATCACAACGCTGCAATGGCAGCGTTTTGATTGGTGAGGCGCAGGGAGAGCGCCCCAGCCGCGCCAATTTATCCTGCATACAGAAAAAGGGAGAGTGGGCGGTCGTGCTTGAGGGCAGGGGAGTGACTTACCCACTGTTGTGGGTGCTGACTGTTTGGTCGGCTCCAGGGGCCGACCAAACAGTCAGTACCCACAACAGTGGGTAAGCCACTCCCCTGCCCTCGAGCACGACCGCCCACTCTCCCGCCCCCAACCAGGCACTTCTGCTTTCTGCAGTGCAGAAGCAGAAACATAAAATGGCAGTTTTTGCCATTTTATGTTTCTGATTCTCGCACTGTGACAAAGCAGTGGGGCGACGCCCAAACGCCCCTATGGAAGAGCCGCCACTGGCATTACCCCTGTTGGGATTCAAACCTTAGGTTTCTGGTACGGTGCTTTAGCTTATTTACCAATATTTATTTAACCTCCAATAGGGACTTCATCATACGGCCCAACATCCCATCCCAACATCCCAAGCAGGTCTCCTTCTTAATGAAGCCCACCAGCTGCTGCACATCTCACACAAAAGAGGCAGCGCTCTGAAGATACAGGTTGACACCCGAACAGCAGTTAATGACAGACTTTCACTTAAAAAGTAAACCAGTAACAATTTTTTACTAGAAAATTAAATCATTAGGTAAGCAGCTGGGCCTGCCAAACGCCTTTGACTTACAATAAGCAAAATGTTTTTTTGAGAAGCGTGTGCAGAAATTCACCTGCTAACCACATCCAGTGATAAGTAATGCTTAGTTTGCAAAAAGAAAAGCAAGGGAGGAACATTTCTTTTAGGATGCTCCACCTTTTTCCATGGAACTGCCTGAAAGGAGAGATCCCTGAGCCTTAGATGCTGCCGCCAGTTCACCAGCAAGGTGTTCAGTCGTAGGAGTGACTACGGCAGGGACATGCTACCATACCCTAAGCCTTTTGCGCAGAGTGTTCCGATGGTTGCCTCTCTCTGTACGAAGAACTCTGATTCAGGCTTTGATTATTGGCCGCTTAGATTATTGTAATGCTCTGCTGGCATCTGCAAATGAGTCCCTACTAAACAGACTGCAGACTGTACAAAATGTGGCGGCTCGCCTGGCCCTAAAAAAACCACCTCGCACCTCTATAGGACCGTTGTTACAACAACTTCACTGGCTCCCCATCCGCCAGCGAATTAATTTTAAGCTTTGCTGTCTCACCCATAAAGCCCTATATGGTGCGAGCCCCAGCTACCTGGCAGACAAATTCAAAGTCTACTGTCCGAATCGCCATCTTAGATCGGAAGGTAAGGGGTTGCTGGTGGTCCCCCGGTTTAAGAAGTTTAGGACAGGAGGCAAAACCATTGTCCATCTGGCCTCGAAATTCTGGAACACCTTACCGGAGGACCTGCGTAAATGCTCCAATCTTCTCCGCTTCAGGAAACTCCTGAAAACTGCATTATTCAGAGCTTAAACCTGTCTGCCCATATTTGTCTGACTTCCCCGCTATGATAGCGCGGAGATACCCCTACGGGGGTGATTCCTGCGCTCTACAAATCCCATACATAACATAACATAACACTATATCTGAGAAATAGTAGCAACTGGTAATGTTTGTATGTGGTTGGATTTAATACCTACCCTGATCTGCAGCAAGCAAGGCAAACATGAAACGACCAGGCCCTAATTCCTTGAAGGAGGATCAGAGGTTCTGCACTAGTAAATTCTGAAAACAATTTCACATTGGAATTTTCACATCCACGATTGTGTCATTGGATGATCATCCAACTGCAGTAACAGAGGAAGATGGCGTCTGAGGGATAACATCAACGCGACGCTCCTCGATCCACCTCCAGGGAAAAATGTTTTTTAACCATCTCTAACCGCGTTATTAACTGCTTTCAGGCTAAAAAAGGACAATAGAGAATAGAACCCAGCAATGTACGGGATCTTAAAGGGGAGATGCGGCTAGACTCCTCGGCAATTCCTTACCTGTTCGGACCGCAGAAGCTGTATTGGCAGACGGCATAGTACAGCACGGAAACGCCTGCGTGTCAACTCCAGCATCCTCAGCAGAGACAGAGCAGCTGGGAGTCGGCGATCCCTGATGTCTTTTGCCTTGCGGCGCTATCCTCCATCACTGAAGACGCAGCTCGGGATTCAGGCGGTGAGTCTCGAAATCCGGCACTTTGTAAGGGGAACACTTCTAGATTTCCAGCGGCTCAGACAGTTTGCTGTTTTGTTGGCCGCTCGATGCTTTACTGAAGTGATATACTGTAGGTGCTGGATACGCGACATTGCTTACTCTAAAATGACTGGCAGGGGGGTGAAGGTGACTAAAGTAAAGAGCTTACAGAACGGCTCCCAGATGCAAACGAACCGGCAATCAGGTTCCCTAACAGCGGAGAGTCGACAGAAAAGAATGGAAAATCGGGGGGGGGGGGGGGGAAGTAAAACATTGGAGAAAGGGGAGAGGGGGGGCGAATTCTGAGCAAGAGGTGAATGGTAATCAGGATGGAAAAAGCTTGAAAAAGAAAACATTAACTAAAGTGCAAGTGGCTCCTGGGCACGGTCAGCCTCTAATAACAAGCAGCTGTGGTCTATCAGGGGGGGCAGGCTTAAAGGCTGACTTAGCAACAAAAGAGAGGAAAGCAGTAGAAACTAAATTAACAGAGGCAACTGAGGAGATTGCAGATATCAATACGGTGAAGGGCACCATTCAGCAGTATGCTTCCTCTCCCTCTGAATTGAAGAACATGGCAACTACCAAGCTGCACTCCACCCCCATGGATCCCTCCTCCGAGAACCCAGAAGATGGGCAAGATGAACCTGACCACGACCTCCCCGAACTGGAACCCCCTCCCAGTACACGTAACTGCATGATGGGAGAAGATACTGCTGGCATGGAAGAAACAAATGGCAGCACAATACACAAGAGGACTGAAGCCTGGTTAGATGGAGCCGTTGGGATAGACTGCCAAAATTCCTATGCCACTCCTCTCAATAGAAACTGCGATGTGCTCAAGACGCCGGATACTCTCATGGAACGGTATTACTCTTTAGCTGAAGACTCAGAAACCTCCGATATAAGCATTTCCGTCTCAGGAACAGCGTCAAGCGAAGAAGATGGGCAAAATACAAATAACAGCTCAAATGTAGCGCAGTCTAAGAACAAACACGACAGGAGGAAAGTCAAAAAGAAGAGGAAGGGAGGCCGACCTAGAAACTGGGATTCAACTGTAAGAGACAGCTCAGCTGAGCTGAGATGGGACTATTCTGCCACCCAACTAGCTGGCATATCAGATACAACGGCTACATCAGGTGGCAATCGCACAATTATTGGCAGTGATGGTAGAAACAAGGAAGGGAAAGCCGGAGCAAAGTTGGAGCCTGCACTGGCAACAGTATTACAGACTATCAAAAGCTTTCAGGAGGAAGCCAAAGCCGACAGTCGCAGGTCACGCCTAGCCGCTAAAAAACTCCAAGGTACTGTGAGGAAGGTTGGCAAAACCTGTGCGGAGATTGCAGATAGGATGGCTTCTGTAGAAACTAGGACAGAAGTTCTTGAGAAAGACATGGCGGCACTAAAAACCCAAGGGGAACAACAGGATGGCATAGTCAAAGACCTCATGTGGAAGATGGAAGAGCAGGAAAACAGGCAGCGGCGTAATAATCTCTGTTTTTAGGTATTCCAGAAGGGGTGGAAGGAATGACCCCAGGGGTTACATGGCTACGCTTCTTAAAGGCGCCTTCCCAGATCTACTTACATGGGATTGGGATAAAGAAATCCAGCGGGCACATAGATTTCCGCTAACACCCTCGAAGCGCTCCCCAGTTACCCCTCAACATCCACGTGCTATGCTCCTGTACTTTTGGAATTTTCTACTCCGGCAAATCTTGTACGATTTGGCCAGACCAACGAGTAAAAGAGCTTTTGATGGTGTAACTTTCTTCACAAGACCGGACTTCGCACACGCTACAGTCGAGCGCAGGTGGCGACTCAGGCAGCTCTTCACTCCCTTTCAACAACTAGGGGCTGAAGTATATCTTCAAAATCCCGTGCGCCTCAAAATTGTGTATAAAGGGACTACTCGTAGCTTTATTTCCGAGATCCAGGCTGCTGCATACTTACAGGAAATTACTGGGAAAACTGGAAACAAGAAACAGTAGACATTAAGGCTCGAATTGAATGTTCTAAATATGTCTAAATTGCTTAAATTTTCTTTTGCATCTTTTTTTTTTTTTTTTCTAGGGACTTGCACGAGTACAATGAGGTTGAATATGTTTGTTTGTAGTAGTTTACAGTTTATTATGGTTGAAAAGCTTCTCAGAAGTTTCTAAATAAGAGGTCAGAAAATGGGGGATCGCTGGAAGAGCGTGGTTTTCTCCCTCGAATGCCATTAACCCGGCCTTGGCAAGGTCAGGTAACCTCAATATTGGGGTGGGGGGTGTGAGAGGAGGGCGGGTGCTATGGGGGTGGTTGGTCTAAAGAATGGGAAATCACTAGTAGAAAGCTTTTTGCTTGCTCTTGGGAGAACACAGGTGGGCTTCTTTCCTCTTCTTTTCTTTTTACAATTCTAGATGAGTAAGTTACGCATTGCCACAATTAACATTTGCGGCCTTAATGATTGGAAGAAAAGATTGAACACAGCAGCTGCCTTAAGGCTACTGAATGCGGATATAATTTGTATGCAGGAAACACACATTGAAGCTGCACAAAGACATCTACTAGGGACACTCGGGTATGTTTTGGTAGGGGCCACAACGCAGAATTCGCGTACACGGGGGTTGCAATATTGGCATTAAATAACACGCTACAATTCAGCCGTACATCAGTAGACCGGCTAGGGAGATGGGTTATCACTCAGTTTCATAGACAGTCAGGAGACTTACTTACCATCTGCTCTATATACGGCAGTAACCTGGATGATCCAACAGTAATCCAGCATATTAATAATGAATTAGCTAACTGGCCACTTCTGATAATAGTTTGTGGGGATCTAAATATAAATTTACCAGCAGAGTGGAATTTGAAACAGGAGCCTGGGGGGATATATAAGGGCCGCAAACCAAAAGTGTATAAGGCATTAAGGACACTTTGTCAGGAACATGCACTCACGGATCTGTGGAACTGGCAAAACCCTAAGAATCCCAGATACATCTATTTCTCTCATCCTCATAGCAAACAGGTTAGAATAGACTACATTTTAGCCTCTTATCAAATACTAGGGGGTAGCAGAATAGAAAAGAAGCCTCGAGTGTTAGCCGACCATAACCCATTAATTGTGGAGATCAAGATGGAAAGGATCAGCGGTGGCACAATACCGACATGGAGTTTTGAACAGGCTCTTCTTTTTAATGAGGAATATTGCGAGCTTATGAAGCGGTGGATACCTCAATTTATTAAAGAGAATGTAGGCAGCGCCAGTATTGATGTTGTTTAGGATGCACTTAAGGCTGGGATTCGGGGGGAAACACTCCGCTTCTCTGCCGTAATGAATAAAAAAAAACAAGTAATAATGAAAGATAACCTAGCAAAATTAGCAGCCGCTGAAGAGGAGCTGGTTACTGTAGTTCAAAATGGAGGAGAGCACAAGGAAGCACAATTGGGGGTTATGGCGGCTAAATCCGCAATAATGGAGATAATAGCTAAAGGGGTGGCTGATAAACTGGCCTCACGGAGTGAGGAGGCTTATGAATGCAGTGAGCAGGTGGGCCATCATCTTGCGGTCAGAACTAGACAAAAGGTAACCCGGAATTTAATTACAGAGATTGAAGATCCAGCCAAGGGACTAACCGCTGACTCGGATAAGATACGAAAGGTCTTTTTCTCCTATTATCAAAAACTTTACCAGGAAGAAACGCAAAGTGACCAGACTGAGATAGCGACATATTTTAATCAGATCCCTAAAGAAAGATTTACACGGGAGGAACAATTACAACTGGAAGAGATTCCCCAGTGGCTAGAGATACTGTTATGTATTAATAGTCTGCCAAGTGGTAAGGCTACGGGCTTTGATAATATACCTCTTGAATTCTATAAAAAAAATTCAACCCAACTTAAAGAATGTATGACGCAACTGGTTATACACGTCTTTAAGGGAGGCAGACCCCCAGAGTCATGGGTGCAATCCAAAATTATAATATTTCTTAAAAAAAATAAAGTACCTTCTGATCCAGGGTCGTATCGCCCCATTACACTGATCAACTCAGATTTATTCTAAAATGTTGGCCATGCGCCTTGCCCCGGTTATTCATACGGTTATATCTTCAAGACAACATGGCTTTATCCCTGGCCGCGGGACCACCGATCATATCCGCAGAGCCATTTCACTTCTCGATGCAAAAAATGTTACTGAAGAACCATTAGCACTGATTTTATTGGATGCGGAGAAGGCCTTTGACAGAGTCTCCTGGGCCTTTCTCTGGGAGGCTCTGTCAAGGGTTGGGATAGGAGACGGTTTTGTGCAAGCATTTAAAATGCTATATGTTTGTCCCACTGCTAAGATAATGGTGAATGGAGGCCTAACTGACAGGTTAATTTTAACGAGAGGTACCAGACAGGGCTGCCCGAGTTCACCATTATTATTTGCAATATATATTGATCCGTTTATACGACAGATAGAGCATAACCTCATTATTAAACCAATTGACACAAACGGCAGGGAAACGAAAGCCTTGGCGTACGCCGATGATGTCGCTATCGTAACCCCCGATCCGGCAATAGCTATTGAGGAAATTGAAATAGAGGCGTCAAGATTTGGGAGACTTTCTGGGTATTCTCTAAATCGAAACAAAACTAAAATTATCTGCAACGCTCATGCCAAGTTTAATGATGCACGAGTGGTGGAAAAAGCAACATATTTAGGCATAGAAATTACCGCAAATACTGATTGTATAGTGGAAAACAATACTGAGCCATTAATTATCAAAAGTAGATTAGAAATGGTTAGACTACATAATCTACATTTATCTATAATTGGGAGATGTAATTGCATTAAAATGTTGTTCTTCCCAAAATTCCTGTACCTCCTGCGGGCGATTCCGTTAGAATTTGATGGCAAGTGCTTTAAAAAATCGAAGATTTATTTTCAAGATTTATTTGGGGTTATGCCAGACCCAGAAGAGCTTTTAAATACCTTTCGCTATCAAAAGAAAGGGAGGGCTGGCCCTCCCAAACATCAAACTATACTATTGGGCCATTACGATATTGAATAATTTAACTCTGATTCAAGAAAAACCAAGCGCAGTTAGGCACGAGGGAATACCATCACCACTTGAACTCATAATGGGGACAGAGGCTTGGGGATGGGTATGGCGACATATGTACGATAATCACTACAAGAAAGTGCAGTTTAAGACATTACAAGGCGGGTACAAGGTTATGAAATGTATGCTGAAGCTGATTGGGCTTGGTCGCCTGAATTATTACACACCACTATGTAACAATCCTATGCTGCCGGAGATCTTTAAAGGCTCTATTACAGAAAGATGGAGAGAGACAGGCATGAACAAACTTGGCGATCTTTTTTCCGTAAATGGGCTGGTAACATTTGAAAACTTAAGAGAGCGATTTGGGTTGGAGAATAGAGATTTCTTTAAATTTTTACAAATTAGAGACTTTTTGTCGAAAAAACTGGGTGGACCGAACGGGTTAATAAACATCGACATTATGGATAAATTTAGGAAAAATAGAGGTTTATCTATTGTTCTTGTATATAATATGTTCAATTCTTTGATGGTAGACAATTTGGATGATCGAGCGACAAAATGGAAGGCAGAAATCGGTGTTACTGAGGAACTATTCTTCCACTCAATTAATTTAGCTCAGAATATTTTAATTCCTGCCAGGTTACAGGCGCAGTATTATAAATCATGTTTTTCTTTATACTATACCCCGAAAAAAATCGCTAAATGGGGGACAGGGAAAGGAACCGCCTGCCCGCGTTGTGATTTATATCAGGCTGACCTTAGCCATATCTTTGCTACATGCAAGGTCTTGGATAATCTAAAAAATGAAATCTCCAGATTCTATAATGTAGAGTTGGGGATTACCTGTTCCCTCTCTCCAACACTTATTGGTCTTGGGGTAGACCATGACCTGCAGGGGACTCCGGGCGAAAGATTAGTGTTTATCGGCATGGCAGTATATCGCCTCTGCCTGGCCTCTGTGTGGCTGGACCCCAAACCACCGGGCTTTCAGCAATGGCTCACTCGGCTAATTTCTAATTATAATTTAGAGAAAGCTATTTACACAAGGAGGGGATCACGTTCTCGGAAAAAAGGTCTTGAAATCTGGGCACCCATGACCAAATGGCTTGTAAATAAAGAATGAGTAAATAATAGACTTTGGTGTAACATGAAAACTAATATGGGGCAACGTAAGAGATTGACCAACTCTCCGGGGGTGGGCAGGTTAGTCAAGGGGTGGGGGAGGGTTCAAAAATTTGAAAACGTGCAATGCAAGTGTTTACTTTCCTTCAGCTGTGTTGCCTTTTCTTTTTTAAAAAAATAAAAAAATTAAACAAATTAAAAAAATAAATTTAAAAAATAAAAAGGAATTTTCACATCCATTTACCAAAAAGCAAAAGGATCAGAAAGGCACAGTGAATCCCAACTCAGCCATAAGTGTCATGAAAAGGGTCTACAAGTCCTTATATAGTTCATATAGAAAACAAAAATATTAGACAACATGAAGGCGTGTTAGGTTTAGTCTAGCTTTTTCTACATATTTCTGGAGTCTATTTCGATGTAGGGTGAGGTGGAGTGGTGGTCGACAGTGGGTGACAGTGGTTTACTAACTATATGGCTTTTGCTCTGTGTTGTGTGTATGATGGTGAAAGGGTTCTGACTAGAGTATTCAGAATGATCATCAGAAATTGTCCCCTTGATTACACTGTATTCACGGTGCCAAATTCCATCACCCCTTAACCCAACCCCATCTCATCACCTAAGAAGGGACCATGGTAGGCTCCACAGATCCCTGCATACAGCCGTCCCAGAATGCTTACTTCGAAAATACATCTTATGCCTTCAGGCCATGACTGGTGTAGCAGAGTGACGGAGGAGAGGTCAGTTTCCTCTCCATGAGTGAATCCCATCGCCAGGGCAGTCGAAAAGGTGGGGGTGCTGACCGGAGCGTTGCTAAAGACCAGGCAGAGAAGACCATGCAGGCACATTGAGCGGGAAGAGTGCAGTCTAGTTTATTATTACTAACCACTGTTTGTTGTCCAGATCAGTGTAGCAGTAGCCATGCAGTGGGGATTCCACCAGCTGGAAGAAAGAAACGGTGGTCTCCGGCCTGAACAGTTGTCACCTATTTACTCCCAAATGGTGCCAACCTTCTGAATGTAAGTACCTCCAATCCCCTTCATGCGGTGGGAGGATATGCTTTTGGTGAGCCCTTCTGTCCAATGGCCATGCAGCAGAGACCACATTGGTGACCTCACACTGAGCTGTCTAACTGGCTCATGGAAGCAACTCTATACTAATACCATCTGATGGGAATGGAAATTACAATCACAGCGTCACAGGAATAGAGAAAGCTTAAGGAGCTGTTAACTACATCTAAGGCTATTATTATTCTACATATGTACTGTTATATATATATTCATAGAGCAACATATGCATTTACATGAGGCAGTGCTCCACATCCAGGTGTTTACATAATTCCAGACAGTGTGCACTAGAACATGCTTTGCAGAAGCATGTTTGGTTGCTTTTCAGTAGCTGTGTGTGATTCATACTCCTGCGTTTCTTGATCTTTCTGTCTGTGTTTTTCAGTGATGGGTCCTGCTTCCAATGCTACATCCAGTAGCATAATTTTGACTTTTTTACCCTCTCAAGGATTGGCGACCAAACATACCCAAAACCTGCTATCTGTCAATGACTGGTAGACCCTTGAACGCACAGCGTGATGCATCGTGAGTTGCTCCACATTCCCCATAGTGCTCATGTTGACAATTGCTAATCACTGGCACAAATTAAGCACTGAAGAGAACATTACGACACGTGCATTAGATGTTTGGCTCCAATAACATGGCTCATGTAGAGAATCCTGTGTGGTTGTTTAGAAATTACTCGGCTATTTTCCGTTTTTACATTCGATTCCCCCTTGTTTTGTTTGAAAAACCCGATAGTTGCTGCTCTCCACAAGTGCATTGTGTATTTGATTGCACTTGATTGTATTTAATTTGATTTTTTCTTTTTTTATGAAAGATATATTTTAATTAAAGGTGCTCGCTTTGGACTATATGCTGTACTTTTAGTTACTATACCCGGACAGGGTAATGATTTTGTTTCAGACAGAATGTTGAAAATTCACAAATGGATTGATGAAATACCTACAATAAAAGTTGCACATACCATCCATAGCACATTTTGGAGCGGACATAGCCTGCTGTGCCCCAGGTCAATTTAGTATTGGAAGTTAGTGCTACTTCTTTGCGTTGAAGGTACATGCCCTCTGGTAACAGGATGGTGTATTGCACTTATTTCTTCACTCTTCTGAGGGAAACATCGGTTACATCGCGGTGTTTACACCGCAATACCTTTACAACGCGGGTATTACAACGCAAGTCATTTCAATGACTTGCGCTGGATGCGCTCTAGTTAAGGAATAGTATGATTTACTATTCCAACACCTTCCCTACTGTAACGTAGGCTGGAGTTGGAATAGTAAATCATACTATTCCTAAGTCCAACGCTCCTCCAACGCAAGTCGTTGTAACGACTTGCGTTGTAATGCTCATGCGTTGTAAGGTATCGCGGTGTAAACACCACGATGTAACGTCATATATTCCTCTTCTGACCAGAAACAATAGAATGTAAATGGCTGGGTGCAACACATATTCAGATCTCGTCAAGTTCTTTGCTGTGGGTTAAGTATATTAAAACATGACCAAGTCAGTTAGATTTCCACCATGATAATTTGGGTTCACATTGATAATTTTACTGACATTGTTTGTACACTTCAATAAATGTCCTTAATTTCCCAAGTTGATACTTTCAGGCCAATCAAAACTTTTATTGATTATACCAGAAAACATTTGGACAAATGCAAGGACTGATCATAGTGGCACATGGTAGCTAGAATTATCTGTTGCTAAGCATATGGGTGTGTCTGGAAATGCTTTTTAACATGTGGAGTCCTGATACAAATGTTGGAGGTATTTGGAGAATTACATTACTTCTTTGGGGCAGTTGGTTGCTGTTAGTAGCTGCTATGGTTCTTGAGAAGGAAGGTACTATTTGATTCAAATGTAGTAGGACATATAGAAGCAGCCCATAGCTGCTACTCGGCATATGGGAATAAAGCCACCATTTTTAAAAGGGGAATCAAGCTATTGATGTGCTAAAACATATAGCAGATTTTACAAGTAAATGAATGTGAAGTGGGCACATCTACTCTAAATATGTTTTCTACTTAAGCGTACTTTGGAAACATTTCGAACATACAGTAGCACAGAATACTGACCTATCTATGCCCTCAAAATATTCTTTCTACATAAATGATATTCATCAATTGAGTTGTCTTTATTGGATCCGGAATGACAAATCTAAAAGTTATTACAAAAACAAATTTAAATTAATTCCTTCAGAAGTTTGTTGTTGTTCATATCATTTGAAAAAAAAACTTTTACTTTTCAATTATTATACTCCAGAAATTCAAATTAGCTTTATTTGTTTTATATATATCCATATTTGTCACGGAAATGTCATTAAGAAGTAAGTGAAAAATCCATCTGTCTTCAAAACCATGTTTCTGATGTTCGATGTCAACTCAAAGAGATATGTGAATAAAATAAGAACCCTATTTGTCTTTGTCATAGATAGTGAAAATACAACTTTATCCACCACAGCCTTCTAATTTTTTCAGCTTCTGTCTCTAACGAATGAGCTTTCTAAAGCAGGACAGTCTGAGCATGTATGCGGAATAAATGGGTTAGAACCGTTTGCCTTTTGATAGGATTATTGAGACCCTTGACATTCCTGGTCATGTTAGAAGTAGAGAGACATATATAAAATTGTCATACTGATATACAATATAGAAACCAAAAAGGAACGTATCTCCTAAAACAAAGAGAAAAGAGAAATAAGTATAAAAGTGGATAAGGGTAGAGAGGGCAAAATATTAAAAATAGAGATAAAAGAACAAAGAGTCAACACCTATAAGTAAAAGACTGAAAATCATACCCACAAATAAAACATGATGGTGAGTGATGGTGAACACTCTGGGGATACAGCTGCACAAGATCACCGGCATCCCTACAGCAAGGGTAACCAAGTGAGAACTGACAACTTAGTGAGACATACAACATATGACAAATATACCTTGAAAAAGAAAAGAATATACTATGTTAAACTTGAACAGCAAGAAACTGTGAGAGATTTACATATTGAATCAAAGTCCAGACTGCTCAAGCATGCATAAGAATAATCAAGTGAACAATATACACAAGAATTATATTAAATTCATTTGGTGCTGCCTCTAAATGATCCATATCTTCCTCTTTCTGTTGGTAAATATAACCTTCATTTTCAAAGGATTAGAATAAGTGATAGTTTTCCCCTAATGGGTAACAATGAAAGAGCAAGGATAAGGTAAACCATATCTTGCAATGAAATCCTTCAAATCCTGTCTTAGAACCAAAAATTATTTTCTTTTTGCTGCTGTGATATGTGATATGAACATCTCTTTCAAATTACATTTTTATTGTTTTAATTAATCACAAAACCTTTTTAAAGATCAGTAAGATTCCAAAAAGGAGCACAATAACCCATCTACATTTGGAGCTAGATGCCAAACATTGAATTTCCATTACAAGTTGTGTGTCCATTGAATATTGAGAGAAGAAAGATTTGAATCATCTGAGAACTTCGGGAGCCAAGTTTTCAATACATGGGTCATATCATCATCTTTCATGTTCTAAGGGATACCATAAATGTGTACATTGTTACACAAGTTCCTATCTTCTAGGTCTTCCACAATGCTCCTTAAGTTCTTTAAACTCTTCTTCCAAATTAGATATTTTGTGAGGTGCATCTTCAACACTGCTTATCCTTTCCTTCACCACAGAATGCCTATTTCAATGCCTATTCCATTTGTCTTCAATTCTAGCCAATCTTCTATTGGTTTTCTTCAGGAACAGGAGAAGGAAGATCCTTTTTCGCTCTTTTAATGGACAAATCTGTATTTGCAGAATCTTTTTAATAGAACCAGGGTTAGATATAGATGCAGCTGGTTTTATCATGCCAGATGAAGGCACATTAGTCTTATTAATGTCAAATCCAGAATACAAAATATTTTCTGAAGATGTAATGTGACTACCAGAGACAAAGGGACTGATTTCGAGTTAAGAAGATGGGTGTTACATCATAAAAGTCCCATCTGATGTGTTACAAGTGCATTAGTATATAATGCACTTGTAATAAGGTGTAAGGCATAACTTCCATGTTTGTGACAGAGTACCTGTCAGCTTGAATCTAAATCAGGCCCAAAATGCTTTAATTGGCTGTGGGACATGCCAAGTATTTTCCCCTGTTCTTCTTGTACATAACAATGTAGAAATAACCAAAAGCACCTTTGGCCAGGACTTAGTTCCACAGGAGACCGGGAATTAAAAGCCCATGACAAATTAATGAAAGAAAATATTCTCATAAGGTGCAAAATAGGCACTCTATAATCAGAAGCAAAAACTGTAAAGACAGTTTTATTGTCAAAGACATTAGTGGTGCTCCCTTTTAGTCCCACGGTGTAAGGTGAAGAAAACATTGGATTAGTCTTCATAAATTGAATAAAGCATTTGCTTTAAAAAAGACATCCAGTAAAGACACAAACAGCTGTCACTGGAGCGATTGCTGCATTTTCTGAGGAGAAAGAATCTTGGTCTTGCTATACAAAATGGCTGCTGTCAGGAAGAGAAACGTATTCAGGCATTTTTTTATTTTGTACTGCAATATTTCCATTAATAAAGTGTGGCTGCCTTAGTCCGGTGCAAATCCTATTTGTAAGATCCACGTTTTAATGAAAATGATGAAGAATGGTGGACATGGCATGCTTCAAATGCCTCCGTCCTGTCCGGAGCTTTGCGCTACACCACCATCTTAAACTGCCTCAAACCAGGCCATCCCACCCATTTATTTTGTGTATTTGTATTATTCAAGACAACTTCTAAATATCCCCTCCCAACTGTGTATAATTGTGAATCAACTGCTGTTTTGTACAGATGGTGTACAAGTTGACAAAGGGAATAGGCTATTTACTCTCAAAACAATACAGCTCAGTCTATTTCCATACAGGCATTACTCTGCAGGAATTCATTTTATTGCACTGGTCATCAGCAATTCACACTGCAGTAGTAGATTCACTGAGCCTCACAAGTCGATGCCCCTTGTTTCTCCCAGACAAACCATTGACAAAGCACAAACTTCATTTGGCCATACTGAGGCAGAAAATATGGTTCCCAAAGACAAATGTACCCAGTGTTTAACCAACATGTAGTCATGATTTATGTTTGCCTACATGCTAACCGTATTTCAAGAGTGAATGCAGAAAACATATTGCACATTTGTACTAAGCAAGCTGGAAACATTCAACAATCCTCTACTGATATGGGATTGTCTTCCCTGAACAGCTCTTACATGCTATTCTCTTGATGTAATCTGATTTCACAGTCACGTAGAGTCTCAGTCTGCTGTATCCATACATTAACTATTCAAATCTCTATACATTTTTATAATAACTTCTAACAATATGCTCAACATCTTCCTTGCTCGCTAACATATGCATTTCAATGGAGACATTTACATTTTAGTTCTTTCTTTATTTTTAATGGTCTGTTAAATATACATTTGGTTCATTTGTAATAAACCCCCTGCCTCCTACATTCACAATGCTTAATCACAGGGATAATGCCATTTCCCCAGTTTATCGGCCTTCTGTAAACTGTAATGTGACTTGTTTACACCACATTCAGGCATCCCACAATCCCCCCTAAGGTCACACAGGGAAAGCACATATGTGCCAAAGATCGAAGAACACTTGCCATTAAATAAACAGGCATGCTGCTGCTGCACCTCTAGATGGCAGGAGAACAAGATCTAAGCTGCATTAGTTCAGGGTTTGACTGCAGCCTTAAGATGCATAGGATGTCGTTAAGCTGAGCCCATCCTCAGGGCTTTATGCACTGAAGCAACTGCTTCCCTACTAACAAATGGTCTCTCCCACCATGCTTGGCCCTCCTGTGATAATGGCTATTGACTATGAAGCTGGTTCTCAACTTTGGTTAAAACTACATACACACACTGCCATGGGCCATACCAACCCCATACTCGTTTGCAGGCTCAAACTCAGAAACAGCAAGATAAGTGGTGCATCACCCGCCGATATTTGACATGCTTTTTGTGCCTGGGGATGAATACTTCTCAGGCTTCCCCACATTGTCAGACATCGATTTGAAGACTCAGGGCAGGTCCAGATAATTTGAATTTTACTGCAAAATGGTTCATCTGCCAGAGTAAGGCACGTCTGTCACACGATGGCTCGTTTTACTGCAGGACTTTAATGGCCTGTGTGTTCAGTTGAGCTGATCACAAAGTCTGTTGTCTCTGCACATATTAACCAACTATTTGATGCACCTTAAGCACACCAAAAGAAGTAGTGTCATCTAAAAAATCAAATGGACACATTGGAACTATGTGACATCGGCACAAATATGATGCTATTGTTTTAAGCTACATTAAAAATGCATTTCACAGCATGATAGCCACTGGCAGGTTCAGTATCTGGAAGGCATCAAACATTTACCAAGAGAAAGCTCAAGATAGGGACTTCTGGAGTGCCCATAGCTAAAAATGTAACAGGTGGATGAAATGGTGCCAATTAACGTACCAGAAGTGCTTAATCTGTACAGGTGGCTTGGGGGACCAGGGCATATTTTTCATGATCAAAAAGTTACCAAGCAAAAGAGACAGAAAAGTAGAAAAGGGAAAAAGGAGGAGCACAATTAAATATAAAAACAGTGACAAAGAGAGAAAGCATGAAGAAACAAGCATTGGTGAAGCCAAAAGTTTGCGGCAGAGAGACCAGTTGAATTTGCCAATGCTTTTTTAATCTTGATAGCCACTGTGAATGAGTGTGTATTCTTTGTAGCCTTCTTGGAATGGGAGGTAGCATTTTGAAGGTGTTACCAGAACTGTTGACTTTGCCAATACATTATGCAGGTACTGTATCGCATTGGCAAAAAGAAAAAAATGTTAGTGTACCGATGCCAAACAACATCGGCAAAAACAAAAACAGGCTGCTGCAGCATGATGACATATACATGCGGATTCGTCACTACAGACACGCGTATATGCATCTTTTTTTTCCTTTTTAAATTGGAATTTACCGTTCCAAGATGGTGGACATCAATCTTGGAGTGGTATATTTTAAAAATATGTGCAATGCCCAGTAAAGAAAACAGAGTGGCCCGGTAGCAAATTGGAGCTTCCAGGCACCCAAAAATGAAAATAGCATATTTTTCTTTTTTTAAAAAACACGCCTTAGAGTGGTGGCCCTAGGGCACCTAAGCCACAGAGGAGCAGTTGGGGGGCTGACGTTGAGCAGTAAATGCAGGAGCAGCGAACATTTGGCGAGCAGGTGGGTTGAAAAAGAAAGCCAGATGGGGAGGGTGTAAGACCGGACGAGTTGAAATTTTAAAAATGTTTTTTCTGTATGCAAGCAGTGAAACGCTACGAGTTATCAAATTAAAATGATGGCCAAGAATCGGTGCTCCAGGTGAAGGACAAATGTAAGAAGAGGAAAGAAAAGCATCCAATGAAATGCAAGCAAATCAGGTTGACAAGTTGCCAATCAATGGTAAGCAATGGGCTCACCCAAAGCCCATTGTAAGTATTGCTATTGTCCACAGTTCGTCTTTGACAACAGATAGCTAAAAGCTGTCAGAAGGTGATACATAAAATAAAAAAACTTTAGACTCACACAGCTCAAATCTTTATGAAATGCAGGAAGACTTTTTGGTCAATACTATTCCTGTGCACCCTACACGTACCACCAGTTCTCACTGAAATGGATCCAAACATTTATTATTAGAGATTGTATGGATTATAAAAATTAGACATACACATTTTTAAGCATCAGTTCATTGAACTAATTTTCAAATGTTGCCTCAGGTCTTGCAGTTATGGTTTGGGAGAAAAACTGAAACATCCAGTGACTCAGGCAGTGAGAAAATCATGACTTCGACATGAACTTACCCTCAGTGGTCTTGGCGAGCTAATAAAGACATCTGGAGCTTTGCAAAGAGTCATCAACAAACTACTCTAAAAGGTGAAAAATAAAATGATAATAAAACTATAATAAAGGCATGGTATCATCATGTTATTTTGCCTCATGTCGTCGACTGTCAGCGCGAGTCTTCAGCGGAGTAGGGCCAGGCAATTCTCTCATGACAGGCATGGCAGGGGGAGGAGTGGTGGGTACTTTTAAGTGTGCATGCCAGTTTGGTCGGCCGTCTTAGGCCGGCCAAACCGTCATGCGCACTTAGGTTTCTCCAACCCGGGTGTGCTGCACAGCCGGGTTGGAGAAATGCCTTAGGCTCCCAGGCACTGTCTGAGTGGCAAACCAGGCCGCTCAGACCAATCTCAGCACTTCTCTCAAGCACCTGGATTGGCATCTGGGAGCCTACGCAATGTGCAGCTGGAGTCGAGGATCGGGAGAGAGGAGGAAGGCGACAGCTGTCAGAAAGGCAGGTAAGTGCAATTTTTTTTTTTGTATTCCATTTTTTGTGTTCCATCCACCCCTCCCACCCCCCACCCCACCAAGCAATGCGAGCAGCCGCCACTGGGACTGAGTAGAGCAAGTAAGCCCTGAAGTAGGTAAAAAGGGTACGAGTGACGCATCAGAAACGGACCTTCTTGATTTTGCTGTACCAGCCCTCAAATATAAGTGATGAGCCTATTGTCCCTCAAGGGAAAGAGCTCCTCCTCTAACAACACAGGATTATGGGGAGGAATGTCATTAAAAAACACAAACACAGAGCAGATGGGGAAGAGGCACTGGAAACAATGGATGAGCTGGTGTGGGAGAAGCAACACGAACAGCATGCTGGGGTGAGGGTACGATGGGAGGAAGCAGCACGTGTGGAGAGAGCAAGAAAACATATCCACTGACATGACGTGCTGGAAGAAAAAGAAACAAGCATTGGCATAGCCAATAGGTCTCGCTTTTGGGACCTTATAAGTGCTTAGCCATGCAACAGTTGATGTTGTTGTACCAAGGATATTGTGCTGCATAATTAAACACTTATAAGGTCCCAAAGGCGAGACCTATTGGCTATGCCAATGCTTTTTTTTCCTTAAAGGACAAGCAGTGCTATCAGGCTCCGGTTGCCACTTAGTCCACCGCAGGGTAGAAGAGGGATAGAAGAGGGGTAGAGGGGTAGAAGAGGGGTAGAGGGGTAGAAGAGGGGTAGAAGGGTAGAAGAGGGGTAGAAGAGGGGTAGAGGGGTAGAAGAGGGGTAGAAGAGGCAAAGAAGAGGGGTAGAGTGGTAGAAGAGGGGTAGAGGGGTAGAAGAGGGGTTGAGGGGTAGTAGAGGGGTGGAGGGGTAGAAGAGGGGTAGAGGGGTAGTAGAGGGGTAGAGGGGTAGAAGAGGGGTAGAAGAGGGGTAGAGGGGTAGTAGAGGGGTAGTAGAGGGGTAGAGGGGTAGAAGAGGGGTAGAATAGGGGTAGAGGGGTAGAAGAGGGGTAGAGGGGTAGAAGAGGGGTAGGGTGGTAGAAGAGGGGTAGAGGGGTGGAGGGGTAGAAGAGGGGTAGAGGGGTAGAAGAGGGGTTGAGGGGTAGTAGTGGGGTAAAGGGGTAGAGAGGTAGAAGGGTAGAAAAGGGGTAGAAGAGGGGTAGAGGGGTAGAAGAGGGGTAGTAGAGGGGTAGAGGGGTAGCGGGGTAGAGGGGTAGAAGAGGAGTAGAGGGGTAGTAGAGGGGTAGAAGAGGGGTAGAAGAGGGGTAGAAGGGTAGAAGAGGGGTAGTGGGGTAGAGGGGTAGAAGAGGGGTAGAGGGGTAGAAGAGGGGTAGAAGAGGGGTAGTAGAGGGTAGTAGAGGGGTGGTAGAGGGGTAGTAGAGGGGTAGAGGGGAAGTAGAGGGGTAGAAGAGGGGTAGAGGGGTAGAAGAGGGGAAGAGGGGTAGAGGGGTAGAAGAGGGGTAAAGGGGTAGAAGAGGGGTAGAGGGGTAGAAGAGAGGGAGAGGGGTAGAAGAGGGGTAGAGGTGTAGAAGAGGGGTAGAGGGGTAGAAGAGGGGTAGAGGGGTAGAAGAGAGGTAGAGGGGTAGAGGGTTAGAAGAGGGGTAGGGGGTAGAAGAGGGGTAGTAGAGGGGTAGTAGAGGGGTAGAAGGGTAGAGGTGTGGTAGAGGGTTAGAGTTGTGGTAGAGGGGTAGAAGAGTAGAAGAGGGGTTGAGGGGTAGAAGAGGGGTAGAAGGGTAGAAGAGGGGTAGAAGAGGGGTAGAAGAGGAGTAGAGGGGTAGTAGAGGGGTTGAGGGGTAGAAGAGGGGTAGAGGGGTAGTAGAGGGGTAGAGGGGTAGAAGAGGGGTAGAGGGGTAGAGGGGTAGTAGAGGGGTAGAGGGGTAGAAGAGAGGTAGAGGGTTAGAAGAGGGGTAGAGGGGTAGAAGAGGGGTAGAAGAGGGTTAGAAGAGGGGTAGAAGAGGGGTAGAGTGGTAGAAGAGGGGTAGAGGGGTGGAGGGGTAGAGGGGTAGAAGAGGGGTTGAGGGGTAGTAGAGGGGTAGAGGGGTAGTAGAGGGGTAGAGGGGTAGAAGAGGGGTAGAGGGGTAGTAGAGGGGTAGAAGAGGGGTAGAGGGGTAGAAGAGGGGTAGAGGTGTAGAAGAGGGGTAGAGGGGTAGAAGAGGGTTAGAAGAGGGATAGAAGTGGGGTCGAGTGGTAGAAGAGGGGTAGAGGGGTGGAGGGGTAGAGGGGAAGAAGAGGGGTAGAGGGGTAGAAGAGGGGTAGAGGGGTAGAAGAGGAGTAGAGGGGTAGTAGAGGGGTAGAAGAGGGGTAGAGGGGTAGTAGAGGGGTAGAGGGGTAGAAGAGGGTTAGAAGAGGGTTAGAAGAGGGGTAGAGGGGTAGAAGAGGGGTAGAGGGGTAGAGGAGGGGTAGAAGAGGGTTAGAAGAGGGGTAGAAGAGGGGTAGAGTGGTAGAAGAGGGGTAGAGGGGTGGAGGGGTAGAGGGGTAGAAGAGGGGTTGAGTGGTAGTAGAGGGGTAGTAGAGGGGTAGAAGAGGGGTAGAGGGGTAGTAGAGGGGTAGAGGGGTAGAAGAGGGGTAGAGGGGTAGAAGAGGGTTAGAAGAGGGATGGAAGAGGGGTCGAGTGGTAGAAGAGGGGTAGAGGGGTGGAGGGGAAAAGAGGGGTAGAAGAGGGGTAGAGGGGTAGTAGAGGGGTAGTAGAGGGGTAGAGGGGTAGTAGAGGGGTAGAAGAGGGGTAGTAGAGGGGTAGAGGGGTAGAAGAGGGGTAGAGGGGTAGTAGAGGGGTAGAGGGGTAGTAGAGGGGTAGAAGAGGGGAAGAGGGGTAGAAGAGGGGTAGAGGGGTAGAAGAGGGTTAGAAGAGGGGTAGAGTGGTAGAAGAGGGGTAGAGGGGTAGAAGAGGGGTAGAGGGGTAGAAGAGGGGTAGTAGAGGGGTAGAGGGGTAGTAGAGGGGTAATGGGGTAGTAGAGGGGTAGAGGGGTAGTAGAGGGGTAGAGGGGTAGTAGAGGGGTAGAAGAGGGGTAGAGGGGTAGAAGAGGGGTAGAGGGGGTAGTAGAGGGGTAGAAGAGGGGTAGAGGGGTAGAAGAGGGGTAGAGTGGTAGAAGAGGGGTAGAGTGGTAGAAGAGGGGTAGAGGGTTGGAGGGGTAGAAGAGGGGTAGAAGAGGGGTTGAGGGGTAGTAGAGGGGTAGTAGAGGGGTAGAGGGGTAGAAGAGGGGAAGAGGGGTAGTAGAGGGGTAGAGGGGTAGAAGAGGGGTAGAGGGGTAGAAGAGGGGTAGAGGGGTAGAAGGGTAGAAAAGGGGTAGAAGAGGGGTAGAGGGGTAGAAGAGGGGTAGAGGGGTAGAAGAGGGTAGAAGAGGGGTAGAGGGGTAGAAGAGGGGTAGTAGAGGGGTAGAGGGGTAGAAGAGGGGTAGAGGGGTAGAAGAGGGGTAGTGGGGTAGAGGGGTAGAAGAGGGGTAGAGGGGTAGAAGAGGGGTAGAGGGGTAGAAGAGGGGTAGTAGAGGGGTAGTAGAGGGGTGGTAGAAGGGTAGTAGAGGGGTAGTAGAGGGGTAGAGGGGAAGTAGAGGGGAAGAGGGGTAGAAGAGGGGAAGAGGGGTAGAAGAGGGGTAAAGGGGTAGAAGACGGGTAGAAGAGAGGTAGAGGGGTAGAAGAGGGGTAGAGGGGTAGAAGAGGGGTAGAGGGGTAGAAGAGGGGTAGATGTGTAGAAGAGGGGTAGAGGGGTAGAAGAGAGGTAGAGGGGTAGTAGAGGGGTAGAGGGTTAGAAGAGGGGTAGGGGGAGAAGAGGGGTAGAGGGGTAGTAGAGGGGTAGTAGAGGGGTAGAAGGGTAGAGGTGTGGTAGAGGGGTAGAGGGGTGGTAGAGGGATAGAAGGGTAGAAGAGGGGTAGAGGGGTAGTAGAGGGGTAGAGGGGTAGTAGAGGGGTAGTAGAGGGATAGAGGGGTAGAAGGGTAGAAAAGGGTAGAGGGGTAGAAGATGGGTAGAAGAGAGGTAGTAGAGGGGTAGAATGGTAGAGGGGTAGAGGGGTGGTAGAGGGGTAGAGGAGGGGTAGAGGGGTAGAAGAGGAGTAGGAGAGGGGTAGTAGAGGGGTAGAAGAGCGGTAGAAGAGGGGTAGTAGAGGGGTAGAGGGGTAGAAGGGTAGAGGGGTAGAAGGGTAGAAGAGGGGTAGAAGAGGGGTAGAGGGTTAGAAGAGGGGTAGTGCAGTGGTGCTATATATTTATCACAGCGGCAGTACACTGTGAATGTCCTGCGAGGGTTTTATTTTATATAAAAATACATCACTTTAGTAATGTCTCAGAATATATAAATATATGCAAAGTAAGAATGAAAGTCAAAAAGTAACCAACCTTGCCAATAGGTCTGGTCTTGATACATTTGTACAGGTTCTATGTTGAATGCATTGACAAACACCGCACGTGCAGGTGCTCATTTGCCTACAGACACGGCGCAGATGTGCACTTGAACGCACATGTACACACAATCGGACCGCACACATAGCAGCACATGCAGACGCAGGTGGATGTTGGTTGGAAAAATGCTTAAAATCATGGTTGTGAAGTGCTATAGAGGGATGGACAGCTGGCTGGGGGTGTATGCGATGGTGGGTGGAAGGATGTGTAGATAGGAGGGCGTTGATGCATTGCTGGGTGGATAAAAGAGTGAGTGAATAGATGAATGCTTGGGTCTCCGTGGATAAATGAGTGTTTGCTTGTTAGTGGATGGATATATGCTTACGTGGTTTACGTGGGTTGATGGAAATATGTGGGTGAGTGGATGAATGTACGAGTATTTAGAAGTAAGAATAGAAGAGCAAATGTTTTTAAGAGTAAGTATACATATGTAAGAGTAGCAGTAAGTAGGAGTAAGATGAAGAGTCAGTAAAAGTAAGTATAAGAGTGAGAGTGGGAGTACCTGGAAGCAACAGTAGGAATAAGTCGAGAAATAAGTGTAAAAGGAGGAGTAAGATCCAATGTACAGAGGTGTAGAAGTAGGAGTACGATTAGGAATATGTGTAGAGTAAGAGTGGGAGTAATTAAAAGAAAGTATATGTTTAAGTATGAGTACTAGTAGGCATAAGTAGGAATAATTGTGGGAGTAAGTAAGAGTAGGTGTACATAGGATTAAAAGTATGTCTGAGAGTATGATTCGGAGTAAATAGTAAGAGTAGAAGAATACAGGAGTGGGAGCATCTGTCTAGATGGAGTAAAACGTAGAGAGTAAGACTAAATCCGAGTAAGCCAAAACATTTGGCACCGACCATGAAAGAAGCTTACTGTCATGTGGCGCTTGCAAAAGTTCCAGCACTTTCTAAAACTTTGTTTAATTGATATTGGTTAAGCAGATCAGCCCAAAGATAGATTAATGAAGTGTTTAAAAAATGTATACGACATTGGAATCTTGCGCAAAGCTCTATTAGACAAAGTCAGTGGTGTGTTACTGATGAAAAGGAATTTGTTGAATTTAACTACATCCAAACTTCCCTCGATGGAATCTACTCGATAACCACATTGTAAGCCAAGAGGCCACACACTGTCATTAAATAAACATAAGACCACGTACTGCCAGCAACGCAAAACGCAGTTGGCAAGAGAAATGTAGAAGCATAGCTGGAATACCTTCATCCAAACCAGAGAGAATATAGAACAAGCGGTCTTCAAAAAGCAGACGGAGAGGGCGGAGCGAGTGGGCGCGCGGCGGCAAAAGTGAAAGCAGCTGCAGCGTCCACACGCTTTCTGTGTGCCCGCAAGCGATGCGCTGAGCGCATGACGAGAGAGGTAAGCCAGATGGCGCCTCTGTTCGTAACTGTGCGCGTAACCGCACGCTCGAAGCCACACAGAAAGCGTGTGGTCGGATTTTTGAATGCCCACTCACTAAAAGTCTCGCCAGAGCAGCGCATGCGCTGGCTCAGGCGAGACCTAAAAAGTAGTTTCCTCAAGGGAGGCAACGTCTGCAGTGGAGGGATACAAATTAACCAATCAGAATACTGTGAGACCAAAATTCTTTTGATCGGGACAAACACATGAATAGGAAGGAAAGCCATGGAAATGAGAGGAGACAACTGAGATGGAAAACCATGAGTGTGAAAGAAAACATTTTCCATTTCACTAATACAAGTAAAAGAGCATTCTAAATTGTGCTCTTTGGTTCGTCGTCCATCTTTTGGGCTGTACGTCGGTCACACTGCTGAAAAGCACAAATTAATGTCAAACCTTGACCGATTTAAGCAATACCTCATTATCTAGCTGAAACTACCGTCCATTGTTAGGCCTCGCCTAGGCAGCGCTTGCGCTGTCTCTTTAGGTGTCGCCTAGTCAGCGCTTGCGCTGTTTCTTTGAGACATGCTGATTCAGGATATGGGCATAAAGCTCCGCCCACTTTCCGCCCATCTTTTAAATTGGCTCCTGTCCTTTGTAAATGGTGGCTTTTCATTGGTCAATAGGCTTAGTAGTCCCTCCTTAGTACCACCTTGTCTCATCTCGTATCCTCCCATGAGGACACCCCCTGTTACATGTGAGGTTACTCCATAGGTTTTAATTACAGCCTCAAGGCACTATTTTCTAAAAAGGCTTCAGGTAGGACACACACTTGGTCCTAAGCTAGGCTGGCAGTGGTTACTTCACTCACTAGAACATCTCACATTTATATGAGACCGTCTATAAATTTCCCTTCATCAGCTCCACACAGAGTACAACCTAATCAGAAATTAATGTAATAATTCTTTTGTCACATTTAAAAGCTACTAATTGTATATATGGACTTAGCTCAGTTCAGTTCAGTTCAAAAACCTTTATTTCGGTCACTAGGACCATAAAAGTATACAAAGATAAGTAGAACTGCACTCTGAATTTAAAACATTCCAACATAAAAGTAGAACCACTTCCATCAGAGGAATTGTGGATACACGACACAACATAAAATTTCCAATAATAAAATACATCCATACATTTGCAGGTACATGGAGAAAACCACACAGGGCTGGGATTCCCAATAGTTGGTCGGTTCATTAGTATAACTAAACAGGCCCTAAGCAAAGGACAACACAGTAATGTTGCAATAATAAATAAAAGACAAATGCCAATTAAAAAGACAAAAAAAGAAAGAAAAAATCTACATTGATCATAAAAATTTAAAAGCAAATTCCCATTACAGTGGTCTAAGCATTGGGCGCTTGTATTAGTACTACAATCAGGCTAGTATCTTTTAATTATTTTTCCTTGTGAAGGAAAACCCTTCTCCTTCGCCACATTGCATTTAGAAACCGAGAAACAGCAAAAACTATAGGCTTGGAAGTATCGTATTTCAAGACTCTAAATGCCGCCATACATTGCACAAACCCCAGATTCCTGCACAACTGTACAAGCCAGCTTTTCCTTGCTACTTTGTACCCAGGGCAAAAGAATAAAACATGCAGTTCAGTCTCCTCGTAGTTGTTGCAGGCAGGGCACCCACGAGGGGGCAAATGAGCCCATTTGGAAGTAAAAGCCCGGAGGGGTAAAATACTATATCGGAACTGCACATATAATTTCCTTGCTATGGGAGGTAAAATGTCATCCAAAAAAGGTTCAAATTTGTAGTCCTCCTTAACTGTGAGGAACAGTGTAGTTAGAGGACCTAATTTCGGATTTACCTGGATGGCCTCGAGCTTTTTTATTCGATACATTTTCACAAGTTCAGCTCGTGAAACCATGAAACTGGTTTCTTCAGGATTAGTCCAAAGTGTTGGTTTACCTATCATTACACATAGATGCCTCACATGCACAAACCAAGGGACTTTTTTTAGGACCCCTAGATGGGCTAGAAGATCCTTCGTTTCTGCTTGGTATTCAACCAATTCTGGGGTCACCCAAAGCCTTCGCCAAAAAGTTAGGGGTCGTAGGGCAGCCTCATCTTCGATCGGAGCAATACCTATGTCTAGCCGCAAGGGGGTTAGCGGTGTACTAGGCGGGAGGCCCAAGATTTGCCTGAGGAAACTGTTCTCAACCTTAGTTAAAAGGACAGAGGAGCAATGTCCCCAGAGTTCAGCCCCATACAACGTAGCTCCCCTCGCTTGCGCCCTATAGATCTCAATGGCAGGGGCAATGGGCTTCATCGTTGATTCCCTTACCAGTTTAGCTATTCCCCCGGCGGTCTGGGCGAGTTTTAGCTTGGCTTTAGCTATTTGGGGAGCCCATTCCATATTTTCAGTGAGGGTGACACCCAGATAATCAAATACGGAAACCCTTTCAAGTGGAATGCCATTTAATTTGGGATTTGAATGTATTTTCTTAGGCGGATTAAGCACCACAAATTTTGTTTTTGAGGTGTTTATCACCAAGCCCCTATTATTACAAAAAGCGACAAACCTATCCAATATCCTCTGAACCCCCCTAAGCGTCTTAGATAATAAAAGAGTGTTGTCAGCAAACATCAATGCCGGTATCTTTGAGTTTGCTAGCTTGGGGGCGTCATTATCCTCAACCTCAGAGAGTTGTGCAATTAATGCGTTGACAAAGAGGCAGAAGAGGGTTGGTGCAAGCACACAACCCTGTCTCACTCCTCTGTCAACTGGGAGTCTGTTAGTTAATTCTCCACCCCTGCCACATCTTACTTGGGCGTAGGTGGCCTCATGCAGCTTAATAAGCATGCTGAGCAGATGGGGGGGAATCCCCAGTTCTCTGAGCACCCCCCAGAGTTTAATTCTGGGGACCAGATCAAAAGCCGTTTTCAGGTCCACAAAAATCAAAAAGAGGCTGCCACCCTCAATTGATACCGTCTTCCAAACTATAAGTTGGAGTCTATAGATTTGGTCCACGGACTTAGCTATTTGAATTTACTCGTAGAACTGTCTTGCATGCAATGCATTATGGGTAGAGTGGATTTACCATATCTTCTGCAGGGTGCAGTACCATATGTGACCAAAAGAGGTCCCCTTTTGGCCACAAATGGTACTGAACCCTGCAACATGGCTAGGTAAAAAACATTGCCATTTATAATGCCAATAACTCCAACTTTGTAGACATGCAGTGCTGGTGCCTTGCTCACTAGGGACCTCTAGAAGCAGCTTGCGGTACTGCACCTAGACATGCAGTGCTGGTGCCTTGCTCACTAGGGACCTCTAGGAGCAGGCTGCGGTACTGCACTGAGACATACAATGCTGGTTCCTGGCTCACTACGCAAGCATTTGCAATGCATTAGGTCTCGCATTACTGAAAGTATGAGCTATAGGCGTTGTATTATTATTTGCAATGCCAATACCTCAAACTATCAGTAATGCGAGACATATTGCATTGCAAATGCTTATTTTTAAATCATGTCAGTGGCGCACAGCTGGGTTTTCATGAGAAAGAGCTGCTTTGTACCACAGATTTACATACCTGCATCGGATTTCATCACGTGTTTTGTCTCCATATAATATAATGCAATTAAAACCCTACAAATGCAGTGTGAAATCAGTACTTATAAACATGTATGCTGCAACAGTTTCTTTACCAGTGGAGCTTTGGTCTGCCTCTGCCAGATATCTGACTTAGAACAATGTTGCTCTATGCTGTTTTTGCTATTAAACCATGTGCAGACTTTCCCTGGCTTCCCAATTAATTTCTATTTTATTTCACACGAGGAAAAGGCAGACCCACTGCCCATTCTGTGTATACTGGAAATAGGAAGTCTGGCAAAAGCTGTCTTTAGCCAAGACCTAAAAAAAACTACAAGTAAGATAAAGAGACAGGAAGAGTAGGGTGGTGAAAAAATAGGCCTGAGGTGGAATCAAGACCAGACAAGCTTAGTATTCAGTATCCCTGGCATCTGGAAGCACCAGTGGTGGCCTTTTAAGAAACACTTTGAGTCCACAAGCAATACTTTTTTTTTTACAACCTAAGCACATATTACAGAACCTACTTCCAATATCATTAAAGCTGATGACAAAATATACAACACAAAACAATAAGATGGTGAAGCAGTATGGCACGTAAAAACTAGAAGCATGTATTAACATCAACCAGTATGCCGGCATCAAAGCAGTGTAATAGATGATCAGTTTCAATTACTCGGGCAATGGTCAGTGCTTAATTTGAGCCGGTGGCTTCTGGTGCTTGGCACCGGTTCTAATTGTCAACACCGGCGCTTGTGATGGTCTGTCACATGGTGGTGCTGTTTATGTAATTTAGAGACAAGCACAACGCACAACAACAGTTGTTTGTCCATTCAATATACCTTAAAATGACGAATGGGGAGAGGATGTAGCCTTACAGCTAGAGCGGTCGACCTCGAAGCTGGGGAACCGGGTTCAAGTCTCGGCAACGACGCTCAACATCCTGTGATTCTGGGCAAATCACTTAATCTCCCCGTGCCTAACAAATATGAATGTGTCCTTCTGTAACAAAACTGGTGCTCATGTAAAGCGCTCTGATACCCGATGTTTCGGGTCTAGTTCGCACTATATAAAACTAAAAAAAAAAAAGAATGCCTGCCCCCAAGCCATTCTTATAACTTTGGGGGGGCTGGACTAGTCTGAATTGGCACACTTGGAGGAGTGTAATGGTTAGTAGTTGTGTTGGTACTGTCATTGACAGTTCTGACAGGGGAAATGGGTGGTGCAAGGTGCACAGTCCTGACAAGGGCGCCGGAACTTATTTTTTCACAAATTAAGCACTGGCAATGCCCTCTGCTTAAAACCCCTCCATCTTTGGAATTATTTAGTTATTAAGTTGAGACAACTTAAACATTTCCTACATCATGCATATAAAAAAGGGATGTTACTGGATGTTTAGGGAGTAAATATCTTGTAGCTCAAAAGTTCTGGGGGGAGGGAGTGGGGGATATAGGAAAAGAAAGAATGATTTTTCTGTTATATTTCTGGTCAATGCTGCTCAGGCCTTGCTTTATTATAATTTCATTTAGTTATTTAATTTATGTTAGAGATTTTGACGTAGAGATGTAATTGATACATGAAATGAATAATTATTAAAATGTTAATCTAACACCATCCCAAAAACAAATAATATATAACCTCAATTAAATTGGAACTGTGCAGTTAATTCAGAAGCCTAATAAAAATAAAGTCAACCTCAATCAAGCGACAGTAAAAATTAACTGTACGGAGGAGGAGAAAAAGAAAATGCTAAATTGCACGTCCATTAATGATGGTTTGTGGCTTATGCTAGACACAGCTTCCCGCAGCTTCCAGTACAGTAGCACTATCTTCACTAATTAGTGATGTCAGAGCAGAGGAAAGTGGAGGGTTTTTGTTGGAATGGAAAAAAACACAAAAAATCGCTATTCACAGTGAGTCAGTAAAGAAGAAAAATAAAGTCATTGTATCGTCGGACACTCATTTAGAGACGTTTCCTGTGAAATGGCTTGATTGGCAAATAATATTTGCCTGATTTAAAATGTGACCAATTTAACCACTACCACCAGACTAAGGGGAATATGTACAAGGAAGTGGCAGAGGGAGGCGTTAGCCGTCCTGGCTTAACGCCTCACTCCGCCACTTCAGAAACGCAGGGCTGCACCATATTTACAATGATATGTTGCAGCCTTGCGTTTCCCCCTGCGCTGGCGCTACGCTTAGCAGTGTAGCGCCAACGCAGGCACCCTTGCACCATAGTGCAAGTGTGTCTGCATGCAGGGGAGGATTGTTTATGCGTAGGAAGGTTTCCCTTCCTGCACATAAACAATCCTGAAATGCCATTTTGTCACTTTCATGGGCACTGCTTAATGCAGTACATATGAAAGTCACAAAATGGCATTTTTTTTAAAAAGATTGTTTATGTACAGGAAGGGGGACCTTCCTGTACATAAACAATCCATGGCATTTTGCTTTTTCCATGTGTGCTGCACAAGGCAGCACACATGAAAAAAGCAAAAACGAGGAGAAATAATGCATTTCTCTTCGTTTCGCCAAGTTAAGACCAGGATATACATGGTCTTAATTTTGCTGCTGCCTCCTATGTACGCTGCCCTTGTACATAGGGGGCAGCGTCAAAATCAATGGGTGTTGCGGTGGAACGCCCACCGCAACACCCACTGGCCGCCCCTTTCACGCTAACCATACTGTGAAAGGGGGCCTTATTTACAAGGCAGCGTTAAGCCACGTTAAACCACTGCCTTGTAAATAAGGCTAAGCCCCTATCGCCACCACAACGTCAATAAAAGTGACGTTCTTGGTGGCGATAGGGGCTTGTGCATATGCCCCTAAGACCCCATATAAAATTGGGAATAATATCCCATACCTTTTCTTCCCACGAATGTGGGCAGGTAAAACCAGATCAAATTTCCCTGGGGAAATAAAGAAACTTTCCGAGTTATACAGCTCGGATGGGGGGGTGGGTGGGAATGCTAAACTTAAACTGAAGAGCTAATACTGCATCCAGTAAATGCCACCGCTGGCTGCTTCGGTATTTGCCAGGGGCGGTATTACCTTGCTAAATACCATTCCAAAAACTTTAAAAAATTTGCTATTAACACATGAATGATGACCACGAATAATTAGCCCATTAGCTAAAACCGCCCGCAGCAACATCTGCACTGGGTTCCTTTCATTCCAGTTGTTGCCTCTGACTCCGAATCCAGCTGGGACCTCTGTTCAGTGATCCACAACTTGCTGGTTTTGGAACCACCCACCACCCAGCTAAAAACAGGCTTTCAGGTAGTTCTACATACACTTGACGGCCTGTGAGCTCTCTCCAGAATCATCATCTGCACTGACAGCTGCTGCACCACCAGGTGACGTCCAGTGGCGTAGCAAGGGTGCTATGAGCCCTAGTACAAGCAAGGAAGGTGTACCCCCTGAATGCCACTTGGGTAGTAAAATACAGCAATAATAAGAGTTCAACTGGCCCATGGGCCTCTGCCACTGCACTTGCTGCACCATTGATGGCCCCGCCCTTGGCCTAAGCTGCAGCATTGACAGCTCCACCCTGGGCCTAAGCTGTAGCATTGATAGCTCCGCCCTGGGTCTAAGCTGCGGCATTGATAGCTGCGCCCTGGGCCTAAGCTGTAGCATTGTTAGCTCTGACCTGGGTCTAAGCTGTAGCATTGATAGCTCCACCCTGGGCCTAAGCTGTAGCATTGATAGCTCCACCCTCGGCCTAAGCTGTAGCATTGAAACCTTCACCCTGGGTCTAAGCTGTAGCACCGCACTACTGAAAGCAGAAATACTCGATGTTGTGTTGACTGAGATTGTGAAGAGAAACCATGCCTGGTATCTGAGGCATTTATCATGGTTGGCCACATGTTCTCTGGAAGCACCAGAAAACTACTGCATCATCATCACCAGCAAAAAAAGTGTGATACGAAAACTGTTAATTCATGTTTTTCTGAACTGTCAATGCCATTTGCCTCAGATAGTCTCCAAATATTTTATGTACTGTAGGCCAGATGTACTAAACACTGGTCACAAAATACTGGTCGTAATTTGAAACCAGTATTTTGCAACCAGTGTGGTATTTTGAGAACCGATTTATGTACCTAGGTCGGTTTGCAAAATCGCGAATAGTAGTGGTTCTTAATTCGACCTACCTCATGAACTTTAATTAGGTAGGTTACAAATTGCAACCCACTTGTATAGCTGCCATCACATGGTGGTCTGCTGGTTTCAGCTGACCACCGTGTCTGTGACTGCTTTTAAATGACGCAATCATTTTTTTAATGCAACGTATTTTGCTCGTAGGAAAACAGGCAGCATTAAAAAAAAAGGTTTTACACTGCCTATTCTTAAAAATGTTTTTGTCAATATTCATGAGGGGAACCCTTCCTATTTGTGAATGGCTTACAGCTACCTTTCAGTAGTGGGTAAAATATTAATGTTTTACGACCTAATTTTGGTTGCAAAACATTAATGAATCCAATTGTGAACTGCTATTTGGAAAGGATGCCCTCCCTAAACACGCCCCTTCCAAATAACAATTTGGTATGTAATCGTAAACCCAAATTGCAAGTCAGTAACGTGTTACTGAATTGCAATTTGGATATGGTACATACCATTAGGCCATTTTGTGGTCACAAATGGTCTGATTTTGCAAATCAGCCCCTTTCAGACCACAAAATGCTTAAGTGCATCTGTCACTGAGTGCTTTGTAGAACTGTCTTTTGCCCCACAACCATCTTATGAAGGTCTAAAACTTCATATTTACTACACATACCACATGTGACCTAATGTATTATGCTGCTTTTACTATGTACAGAGTTTATTGTCGAAACAAATTTGTTGCTAAAAATAAATAATATAGGGGCACTAGAAAATGTAATGCTTAAATAGTGCAACAATGCAAAATTATTGTTGCAAACTTAACGAACGTCTAGGAAAAACTACGCAACATAGCAAAGGTTGTTTTTTACTTTGACACATACGTGTGAAGATAGTGGCTTGCAACAATTTACTCGTCATGTATCTGGTTCTAAATAAGGCACATTTAACAGCAAATAAGTGTTTTTCTGTGCAATACCATTGAGCATTGAGCCAGTTATAATTTTGCAAAGAAAAAGTTTTCATTCAGTCGCCATTATGTGAAGAAAATTCTGCAAAAGGAAAACTTGAAGAGTAAAATTCCGCAAACATTTTGTGCATAGTAATGCTTTGCAAGGGTAAACCTGAAGAGTAAAATTCTGCTTATGTTTTCCATCTTGGCTGGGTTTGATTAGAGCGGAGCTGAACTGAAAAACTTTGCAAGTGTGAAGGTAAACAAGGAACCTTTGCAAACTTGGAAAAAAGCAAATAACGGAAAATAGGCGAAAACTGCCCAGGTGAAAAATAAAACTTCATAAAAGGTCCATGGAGCTTTGTATTAACTGTCATTCTGTCAATCAAATGTATCACTTGAACATTTTTCTACAGCACATCTACAACAAATAGTACTAGTGTGCTTTACATGTAACTGGAAACAACATCAAATTGAAAACCGTGTAGACAGCGAAACAGTGCAAAGAGGCTAATAGTCCTGGCCCTTTGGTATACCTCCCTCCGTAATAGAATTGTTGTCCAAACATTTTCAAATTTTGATTTGTGTTTTTGTATCATTAGAGAAGTAATATAACTTGGGTAGACATTGGTAATCCAGGCCGAATGTTTCTGGACGACATCTTTAAATATGGCGGATGTGTTGCAGTGATGATGTAATATTTCAGGAACCATGATACCTATATACTTCATTTTGGTGTCAAAACATAGGTTTTTTGGGTCAAGTAGTCCTATAGAGACAGAAAATAACTCCTCAGAGCAACCCTCCCACCATTAGCTAAAATGGTGGCTCTATAATGATGTGTTTTAGCCATCATATTGGTAATTTATTTTAATATTGTTTTTGTTTCAGGTTTTCTGTTGATTCAAATTCGTAAACATGAACGAAGCAGGTGGTAGTAGAGGATCTTTATCTCCTGACAGAGTGTTGATAACTACAAAATCTGAGGACTCCTTCAACAAAGAAAAATGTGTCATATGCCAAACTAATCCGAAATAAAAGCTAACATCAACTGCGACCAGACAGAAGAGAGTTTGAGATGCAGCAGAAATACTGCAAGACAAAGTTCATTAAAGATTGAAACTGACGGGTGAAGAGGATCAAATATTTTATCATTGTAATAACAAGTGCTACAAGTTGTATACAATGGAAAAAAGGCTGGAAAAAATACATAAAAAAATAGCAGAAGCCAGTGAATCACAAGATTCCTAGTCTTCTAAGAAAGCGACGACAACCAAACCCAATGTCCATTCACTTAGAAGATCGATGGCTACCCCTTGTCCACCTCCAACAACTGATCAGAAAGCAGAGGATCTTCAATGTGTTATGTGTGGTTTAGCCAGAACAAGGGTCAAAGGGATTGACGAAAGAACAAAGTACAGAGCATGTGAGTCTCAAAGGGCAAACATGTTATCTGCAGCTAGTTTCTTCCAACATTACGTTTTCAGCTGAGTAGCTGATCTAAACAGTGAGGTGAATGTATTTGCAGCGGATTTGTATGCCCTCTCGAACTGCATGCGTGCATACATTTGAAAAAATGAATGTACAATGAGCTCTCAGCAGTAACGTAACCGCCAGTCTTCAGTTAAATTTGCACTCTTTGAAAAAGCAAATTAAGTTTTAAAGCCACTCTTGAGTTCTGGCTACGGGTTTACACTCAGTGAAATCAGAGAAATAATAGTCAACATTGATGAAACTGTATTCATCCATAATAATGAAATTAAGATTTGTCTGGTGAGAAGTACAATGACAATATTAGTTTTTGTCAGTCTAACAAAAAGAATGAGCCACTTATGGTGTTCTCAGCTATTTGATTCCTGAAGTTCTTGCTGCCAAAATAGGATCACAGGATGCAGTAAAATCAGCAGGAACCATTTTAAGAAATGTCCTGAAAAATTTAGATTTTAGACTTAAAGACAAATATTGGTGTGCCCTATCTGAACTACACCAGACTGGGAATAGATTATAAGATAGTCTGGGAACCTGTTTGGGTTGGAGTGCATTGACTACACTTGTTATCCTCATGTGTAATTCTTGTGGTGTACATGTCTGCTTTTGTTTTATCATGTGCCAAATAAAAAGATGTCTAAAAAAAAGAATTGTGATGCCCCAGAGCTTCGCAAATCATGGGAGGCAACAAGAATGCCTGATCTTGTCTTAACATTTTTTGTATCATTGTTTAATATAGGCAAAGCAAAACTGTTACAAACTGAAGTTCTTGAGTTCTTGATGATGGCTTTTAAGATATAAGCGAAGAACTGGAAGACAATCCCATGAACTGACAGGCTTATGCTATACAAATGTACTGTCTTTTCCAAATCATGTTTGATGCATTACCTCACAGCAAAAAGAAAACTCCGCTACACATGATGACTGCCCACGCAATCTATGACAAGTGCAAAAGTAGAGAGCTAATCACTTCAATGAATAGAAATGGTGTATCAGCAAGTTATAATGACATAGTACGGAGCTGGAACTTGTTAGCAGCTCATCCTGTAAAATCATGTGTATCCGACAGGATACCACTTCCAAGTCACTTTACCAGGAAAGGATTTACAATTACTGCTCTTGATAATTTTGAGTTTGAAAACAACTCTTCTCTGTCTGGAACATCCAGCACACATGATACTGCGATGGTGCTTTTTCAAGACTGTACCAATGAAGTAGCTGCTGGAAAACAAGCTGTGTCAGCTGTAGGCATAAACAAACTAAGCTACAAACTTATAACCCAACTGCCTTGCCAACGTATGCAAAATCACTACAAGCCATCAACACTTCCCAGTCTACCAGAACGTTTCAAAGTGGCTGAGGACATGGATCTTCTTCTACCTGATGCTGTGGTTTTCAAAGCTGATTTAACTGAATTTATCATATCGCTTATTCGAGGCGGACAGAAGGATGAAGAAAAGCCAGTTCCTCCGTGAGCTGGAATTCATGCTCTGATCTTACAGAATACTGTCCCATTGAGGAAGGTTGGGTTATTACCAGTAATACCATCTCCAGTCACAAACTACGCAACAGCATACACAGCTCTAAAAAAATTCCAAATATGCGTGCTCAGCTTGAAGACCGCCCTATCCTGCCAATGTCTGCAATGTAGGTGTTTTCCGTATTGTGGCTGACATTTTTATGAGCAATCCGGTAGAATTTGATGATTTTTATCCAATGATGGGCGCTTTCCACATGAGAAACGTTGCGTTGCAGTGTGCAGGAAGTTATCTCAGTGGATGTGGCATAGACGATGCACTTATTGAGGCTGAAATCTTTGGAAGCAAAACTGTCCAGTCAGTATTGAGCGGAACTCATTATGTTCATTCGTTACAAGGTATGCTCGTCATATCTGAGGCTATAGAAACATTGCGTTGGAATGCTTTCTGGAACAAGAATGACAAATTAGGTTTTGCATATCTTATCTCAGAAGTGAACCAGGCACAGGGTGCACTTCAGTCAAAAGACATAATGCAAAGCCAGGCAATGTTCAATACTCTCAGTTCAAAAATCAGAAAACCTGAAAACCAAGGGCCAGATGTATCAAGCAAAATTGCGTTCGCAAATGCCGAAATTCGCAGAATTTTGGCGTTTGCGAACTCAATTTTGCTTAGTGGTATGTATTAAGGCAAAACTGCCTCGCAAAATAAGGAATCGCAAAATTTGCGATTCACTATTTTGCGATTGCATTTAAGGAATCGCAAATTGCGATTCCTTAAATCCAATGTAAGAAGCACCAAAAAGTGCAATTTGGCCTTAGGAATCAGAAATTACCACCAACTTCAAGTTGGTGGTAATATGCGATTTCTTTGAAAAATGCATTTTTAGCATTTTTCAAAGTGCCATGTGGCGCACATACATGCCCTTAGGGCATGTATGTGCGCCACATGTGCACACATACATATTTCAGGGGTGAAACAGGGTGTCAAAAGGACACCCTTGCACCCTTGAAATTGCATTCTCAATTTGCGATTCTCTAATTGCGATTCGCAAATTGAGAATGTCTTCCCATTCATTCCTATGGGCCTCTACGCCCATAGGAATGAATAGGAAGGTATTCCTTAATTGCGAATCGCAATTTGCAATTGGCAATTAAGGAATATTAAGGAATTGCAATTATTATTGCGATTCCTACATACATAGCATTTTGCGATTCCTTAATAGCAATTCGCTAAAATTCGCTATTAAGGAATCGCAAATGCAATCCTTGATACATCTGCCCCCAAGTTTGTAGAGTTTGTCAAAGAATGTAAAGAAAAATCTGAACTTTGCAAGTACTGGGGAAATGTTTTACACATAGCTCTAGTGAAAAACTTGGTACATGCTGATCAGGAAGGTGATTGGGAGCTGCACGTGAAGATTATGGAGTCACTGATTACTGTGTTTCGTGAATTCGATTGCATAAACTACTTGAGATATGGGTCCTGGTATTTGGAAAGAGAAGCTAGAGGTGGAAAAACCATACCTTTACAGGACATTTTGTGGTGAAAGGCAGAGAGGAAAGGTTCAATGCTGTGGCTCCTGATATGAAACTGGAACAGACGATCCAGAGATCACAGAAAAGCTCCAAGGGAATTGTTGGTCAGACACGTAAAACTGAATATGTTGCTCAATGGTAGCTAGTTTACCATGAAGTCCTTTCTATTTGCAATATTTTCAGAGAGATGACAAATTCAAAATTATTAGACCATCGTGAAACTGATCCTCACCACGAACTTGTGGGCAAGAGAGTGGAACGTTTTAATAAACATGTTGGCAGCCTTCTTCATTTCATGCAGCAGCAAAGAATCCCTTTGAAATGACTGAGCCTGTGCAACTACACAACTTTGTGACCAAACAATATATGGATAACTACATAAAGACACATCTACTAGATGTCCCGGAACATGGATCGAAACTATACGCAGAACTGAAGCAGAAAAAGCTGTTGGAGATAATCACTAAAGCTAAACTTCCACAGTGTAATTGCCATAGTCAGAGTTTAGTCCTACCTGCCACTACAAAACAGGTGACAAAAAAACTACTTTCGTAAGCACATAGAGAGATGGATGTAGGAAAAGAAAGGGGTGAATTTATCAAGGACATTCTGTCTCATGCTCTTCTTCCAACAAACGCATTATTTGACGGAGATGCTGCAACCAAACCAGTGAAGCACAAGCTCGAATAAAAACCTTCACCTGAAGAATTTCAATTTGAAAAGGTGTCCTCATTGAAAACTGCTGTTGTTGTGGATTATATGTCACAATTGAGAATGGTCAAGATTTCATCCATGCAAACCTTCGGAGAGGTCGTTCAGACTGTTCTACAGATATCAAAGTCAGTGTGCACCTTGCAAGAACTGCACATTGTCTTTGACAGTTATCTTGAACTATCTGTCACAGAATGTGAGAGAATCAGACTGTGACAAATGTCTGCAAGTGGAACAATTGACCTTGCCTGCATCAAATATTCGACACCTATACCTGTGCAACTTGATAAATTCTGGTCATCAACATCAAACAAGATGAACTTGGAGATGTTAACTCACCAAAACATTGCTGATGCTTCAGTGAACACTGAATTTTCAATTATTGCCAGTGGAATCATTGTCAATTAAAAGTTGGTGCCTGCAGGGATATATTCAAAAGGTAGGGGCAATATTTTTCAAGAACTTAACAGCAAATTGTAGGAAGCTGGCCTTCATATTGTGCCACATGTTGAGTGGGCTGTCCGAAATTCTTCCAGAGCCTCCGCATGCTCCAAAGAAGCCTTGAATGGCTTCCCATAAGAACGAGAAAAACAGTCATGTAAGCCCCAATCACCAGCCGGCTGGACTACGGCAACGCACTGTATGCCGGAACCACCACTGAACTCATGAGAAGACTCCAGAGGATACAGAACTCAGCAGCTAGACTGATCCTCAACCTGCCCAAATGGACCCACATCACCCAACACTTGAGGAACCTCCACTGGCTCCTCGTCCAGAAAAGGTGCAAATTCAAGTTACTGATACAAACCTACGTAGCCCTCCATGATCAAGGACCAGCATACATGAACCACCGCCTGAACTTCCACCAACCATCCATAAACCTTTGATCCGCCTCCCTCACCCTTGCACAGACACCACAGCGGAGGCTGCTCCTTCTCCCACCTCACCGCCAAGTCCTGGAACGCACTCCCTCTCCACCTCCAAACATCACCCTTGCTGACGGACTTCGGGAAGAGACTCAAGACCTGGCTTTTCGACTGAGCCCAACAACCCAGCGCCTGGATACCCTCAAGGGTGATAAGCCGCGCTCTACAAGTACTGATTGATTGATTAACAGTGAGATTGTCTCAGTGCTCCCATGCAGACCATACCTTCCCCACTAAACACAGGAGCACAAACAAGCCATCACAACTGCATATAACGGAAATAAAAACCAGAAGCTTTGCTAGTGTGTATATGAAAGAGATAGATGTGATGAAACCTGTTGAATCATATAAGGGGAGACCCCAATCTGTTATAAGCACATCCATGGTCACGAGCTTCCAACAGATTACAATGTGCCACTGGGAGAACTGAAATGAAACATCCACCAGTTTTCCAATGAAGAAAGAAAACTTTATTGAACTGTAAACCCCCCTGGCAGGCAGCAGCTTAGCTTCTAGCTTGCTTTTCTCAAGGTCCAGCAGCTACTGTCCAATTTAATCAGCAACATCATCACGTATACCACAGTCAAAGTTCTGTATCCTGTTAAGTAACTAGGCAACATATAACACATCATCACCCATTTATTTATCCAATAATCAAATATATAGATATGTGGAATGTAAAGTACTGTCAACATATAAATAAACATAACAACATTTTGAATGTGCTCTTGGTCATACAGTCATACATAGCTTTACAACTCTTCTCTTGTTCCAGATTTAACCATTCTCTAAAGTCCCCATTTTTTCCTACTCTGACAACAGCCATCGCTTTGGACTACACAGAACCCTGTTTGCCAAACTCCAAATCGGGCTCAATGTCTGTAGTGATCTGTAGTGAGATGGTTACCCTCCTGGACTAGAAATGAATAAGGCATTGGTAACATTTATGTCTTCTTTAGTACTGAAAGTTATAGTCACCGTTCAAATTTGATATCTACTCTCAAACAAAAATGCTGGGTGTTACTGCATGCAACCAGAGTGCACATAAATCATTTGACATAAATATAAGGTCCTAAACATTGTTTAGATGATTATCACCCCACAGGGGGTAGATTTTCTATTATTAACTCGTGTGGGAAGATATATTTGTAGGTGATATTTAGGAAAATATTTGTAAAGTGCCACAACAAATTCAGCAAACGTTCCTCTTCTGCACCATCTGAACTCCACTGGTAAATGTAAAAAAAAGTTGCCTACTTATTACAAAGAGAATCTAACTCATCAGAGAATTAGAAGTGAAATTGATCGAAGACAATATTGTTTTAAAGTGTTTCCAACAACACTTCTGCCATTTCTAAATATTATAACAGTCAGTTCTTGATGAGTTATCTAAAATTAAATGCACTGTGTATGACCTGGATTATTATTTGTTGTGAGTGACTACCCATCTCAAGAAACAATCACAAACCTTGTCAGAGGGACTCCTCACAGTCACTATATTAACCTGAGCTCAACCCTCTGGTAGCAATGGCACAGAGCAGACAGGCTTAATTTATGGCAATGTGTAAAGCATTTATGCAGTACCAAAACAGTAATAAAGTAAAAATGCAAAACAATTTTTAAAAAAAACTGAATGAGCAATACAGAATAAAATTTAATAAGCATCATGACATCAAAATGACAAAAATCCAGTAAGGTAAACCAGATATGTGTTTTTTCCAATAGTTTTTAGTAGAAATAGTGTCAAAAAGCACAAAGCACCAATTAATGATCACGGTACACCAGGACCTAGATGCAATTTGAGGCTGTCTGCGATGGAGCGCAGGTCAAATACACCAATCAGACTCATCCTGGTCAAAGATTTTACCTTCTAACGCAGTCCTTTAAGTCCCAATCGGCTCTGAGACTACACTTCTAAAGCCCCTAAGGACCTCAGAGGAGGCACTTAGAGACTCACAGTGTGTCAGGCAGAGGCCAAAAGCAGGGTCCTGTCTAGGTCCAGTTGCCACTGGTCAGCTGGATACTTCCACGTAAAGGCCCCTTGAACCCTTGAAGCCTGTATCCCAGTAGCATGAACAAGAGGTCAGCCTTATGAAGCTAGGCATCAATTTCTTTGTCCTGGGTACAAGAGGGACCAGGTCCAGTCCTTCAAGGCCCCTCCCAGGCCACAGACAGCAGGTCCAATCCTCTTCTGATCTTCTGCAGGTCCAGAAGTGTTCTCAAGTGGGTGCCTGGAGGTGCATGTGGATGCCTGACACTAGCTAATGAGTGTGAATGACTCCTGGGCATGCCCTAACTAATGGACTAAAAGTTCCCAGGTGCAACCCTACCCACGTTTGGCATTTTCAAGATGGTGAAAGTCTATGGCCACACTAAACGTGGGCTTTGGCGCTTGGGGTGTGTGTGGAGAGTGTACTAATGTAATCCTAGTATCCTCCCACAGCTAACACTAAAATCTAGTTTGAGGCAGCAACTGTACACACAAAAAACCCAGAGACAGAAGACTGGTAGGACAAAAGCAGAGTTCTTCAGCAACCAGAAAGTAGATTAACAAGAATTGTCTCAGCATCCTTTTCTCTCCCCTTGTACCCCAGGTGCTATATGTGAACTCAGCAGACCTGTTATGCAGGATTTGACACCCAAGCAGGATTTAACACTGTGGTGTCAAATAGGATGCCCACATCCTGCATATTCAGAAGCCATCTCTGGCCATTCCGGTCAGCCTAATGTTTGCTTCTGGGAGTCAATTTGCACCTTTCCACACCTATTTAGGGCTAATTACTGGCTGGGAGAAGCTAGAGAGCCAATGCAAATTAGCCTCCAGGAACTTCATGAGAGGAAAAGGTAACTTTCTTAAAGTTTATTTTCTTTAATATTTATTCAAATCTGACCTCACCACTAAATTAGATTTTTAATAACTGTTAAAAATAGCTGTTTAAGTATTTTTCTAGCTGATCCCTTTCCCGAGATACAGTATTAGTAGTTTAATCTGTACTCTAGTTTTCTATGTAGGACAGCTAGGCCCACAACCGTTAAAATAGCTCTGGGTGCCAGTCACTGTAAGACAGTGGTCTTCAAACTTTTTGATGTGGAGATCCCCTTGTCAAACCTTTTTAGGCGTAAGGACCCCTTCTGACAAAATTTTCTAGAAACTGGTTATCATCATCGATCGACAACCATAAATGCCCCTGTTAGACCTGGCATCTTTTGGCATGTTTCCCCTGTTTTTTTCATTTCTGACCTCCTAGTTTTGACTCTGTTTTTGCTGGTTCAGTGTCTCTGCGCACTTTCTCACTGCTGTTCAGTGTTAAAGTGCAAGTGCTCCTATTGTAAATTGTATTATGGATTGGTGTTTCCATGATTGGCATGTTTGACTTACTAGTAAGTCCCTAGAAAAGTGCACTGAGGGTGCCAGGGCCTGTAAATCAAATGCTGCTGGTGGGCCTGCAGTACTGATTGTGCCACCCACCCATGCATCCCTGAAAAGGGTTATCAGACCTGCCACTGCAGTGTCTGCGCGGTTTGTAACTGCCATGTCGACCTGGCAAGTGCACCCACTTGCCAAGCCCTAATCTTCACTTTTCTTACATGCAAGTCACCCCTAAGGTAGGCCCAAGGTACCCCTGTGGGCAGGGTGCCGTGTATATTAAAGGTAGGACATGTACTGGTGTGTGTGACATGTCCTGGTAGTGAATTACAGTGTGTTTCATTTTTCACTATGGAAAGGCTATCTGTCCCATAGGGTAGAATGGGAGTTTACTTATAACATCTTATAAGCATATCTTCCCATTGGGACAAGATAGAGAAATGGGGTTTAGCATGCCTGAACTCAGAATATAAAAATGCATCTTTTAGTAAAGATGATTTTTATGTTCTGTGTTTGAAAATACCACTTTTAGAAAGTAGGTATTTTCTTGCTTAGCCATCCTGTGTGCCTTTGCTGGGTTTGTGGATTGACTGTCTGGCTTTGGAGTGACAGGGACTGGGGATGTGCATTCTCATCAGACAGCCACTGGGGGGGTCAAGGTGTGTCCTGCCTTTCCTGGATGAGTCAGGGCTGGGCTGAATAGACCTGGGCTGGATTTATAGTAGTGGGAGGAGATTTCCTTGCACCTGAATGGGCCTGGTCTGCCTTGGACAATGCTGTCTCCACCTCCTGCCAGGAAGCTGGGCCAGAGAGGATGGAACTGGTTTGGGCTGGGCACAGACACTCTCTGCCCAAAAGTACAAAGAGAAACTGAGTATAAATATTGTGGTCCAGACCCTAGAACTTTAGAACTCGCTGGAATCAAGGAGCCTGCCAAGAAGAAGAGCTGGAAGAACTGCCAAGAGGAGTACTGCAACTTTGCTGTGTTGTTGCTTTGTTGGTTTGGCCTGCAGTTGCTGCTTCTGCCTTGGGCAGTGAAAGGACTGGACTGAAGTTTCTTTACTTGTTGCCTCCTGTTCTGAAGTCTGAGGGACTGCAAAGACTTCACTGACCTCTGGGTACTGCCTTTGGAACCGTGGTTTCAGTTGCCACAGAGGGGGGAAAGCAACCGACTCAGTCACTGACTCTGCCGCTGTCTCCGTGCCCTGAAGTCACCGTAGAGGGCCCAGCTGCATCTCGCACTGCAACCCTGGTCTCACTGATGACGGCCGCCGAGCTGCTGCTTGCACCGTGACCTGTGGGCACCGCACTCCGCACCGCTTCACTTCGCCGCCATGGTCTCACCGACGCTGTCACTGACTTCGACAACCGTGACCGCACCGTGGCTTGGAGGCACTGCTCGTAAGTCTTGCGACACACTGCCCCGTCCCACACCGCAGTCCGGACCGACCGACGCCAGCTACCTGCAAAGTGCATATTTTTAAGTACTGTATGTTGGATTTTTATCGTTTTAGTCTTGTTTTGAATATATAAAGTATTGGATATTTTTCTAAACTGGTGTGGTGTCCTTTTGTAGTATTTTCAGTGTATTGCTGTTGGTTATGTGCAAATCCTTTACACACTGCCTCTGAAATAAGCCTGACTGCTCGTGCCAAGCTACCAAGGGGGTGAGCAGGGGTTATTTCAGTAGTGTATCCCTCTTACCCTGACTAGAAGGAAGGGTCCCTACTTGGACAAAGGTGCAAACTATTGCCAACTAGAGACCCCCATTTCTAACAGCCCCCAATTATCACAGAAAATAATTTTTACGGTGGGGAAATGATATTAAACAGTGTTTTAGCAAACCAAAGGTCATTGAGCGTAGGGGTGTAGCCAAAGGTGTAGCTAAAAACAAAGGGCCTCATTTATGAGGAATTGGGGTAGGGCAGCGCTGCAAGTCTTCTTGCGGCGCTGCCCTATGCCAATGTGAAAGGGCAGGAATGCACTGTAATTATGAAATACAGTGCATTCCAGTCCTTTTCCCTTCACAAATTGCTGCCTAGCACCAACGTAGGCAGAATTGTTTTTGTACGGGAAGAGGCACCTTTCTTCACCAAAACAATCCTGAGGGACGTTTTCCTATTTCTATGAGAGCTGCAGAATGCAGCACACATGGAAAGAGGAAAAAACGAGGAGAAATCAAAACATTTCTCCTGGTTACGCCTCCACTGGAGAGGCGTCAGTTTTTGGAGCTGCCCCAGGTTTACGTGATTTTGTAAATATGGGGCAGCATCAAAATCCATGGGCTTTGCGTGGGAACCCCACGCAAAGTCCATGGAACACCTCCTTGACGCAGAGTAAGGCAACACAGTGACTTGCGCTGCTATGTCTTACTCCATATCTATGAGGCAATGCAAAGCCATGCAGGGTGACTTTGCACTGCCTCATAGGTATGGTTGAGATGCTTGCGCCACTGGAGCATCAAAAAAAGTGATGCTCTGGCGATACAAGTCTCTCATAAATAATCCCAAAATATTCTGTACGTTTTTTAGGTCTTTCACCTTCAGGTATCTACATATAAAATAATGGGCAGCGTAAATGAAAAATAAATAAAAAAGTTATTGCTCAGTGGGAAATGCACTGTAGTACATTATGAAACCTCTATTAGTTAATGCACTGCAGAGGTCTGTTTGTAACCAGAGAACCACCGAATTAAATCTTGATTGGTGCAGTGGAGAATAGTGATGTGTATTTTTAGTGCTACGAAGTCACAGCCTGTGACGGAAAGCACTGTGAATATGTAAGTCAATTTTTTATACTTGCATTACACACAGGGTAAGATAGAATGCTTCAAAACGTGCGAATAGTTTTACAATAAAATGGTGCTTTCAAAATGTAGGTTTTAATAATACCAGAGCGTATGTAATGCAGTTTTCTTTTTTTACATAACTGTCCCTTCAACACCTCTTTAGGGGCACTATGGGCTGTGTAAATGCAGTTAAAATTAAAAGCAAGAACTTCCCAGCCCAGTAGTTAACTCTTTGCACTTCCACTCAAAAAAACACACATCTTTGTCTTCACAAAGAGCCAGAACTGCCCCCAAGCATCCTTTACACTTGCAGATTACCAGATAAGGCGCATTTGCCTTTCATTCAGGCAAGCAGCTGATAACGATCTCAATTAGCCGACCCTGGAGGCTGTCTTTTTACAGGGACAAGTGAAGCTGGGGAATCTGCGACCCCCTTCCTAGGACTCCACGACCCCCCTGGGGGTCGCGCCCCACAGTTTGAAGACCTCTGCTGTAAGATGTTAATATCACATTTCTACAGGTCCTAGTTTTAAATGCTATGCACCCTGCCTTCTGGGCTACAAGACCTGCATAGGGGTGACTTATTCATATTTAACTGGGAGGTTTTTGCTTATCTAAAGGGTTTATTTTGGCAGGTCAAATTGTAGTTTTTACACTGCTACAGTCAGTCTACAATGGTAGGCCTGAAGCCATGTTTGCACTGCCACTGTAGTGGATGACACAATTGGTGCTGCACACCACTAGTGACATTTAACTCACAGGCCCCAAGTACAGCTTGTACCCTGTACGAGGGAGTTATAGGAATGTTAAATATGCCAATTAGTTTTATGCAAATTCAACCATGTTTAAAAAGGGGAGCACAGGCACTTTACTACTGATTATCAGGGGTAAAGTGCACAGAGTTTTAAAGCCAGAAAGAATTTAGGATCCAGCAAAAGGCAAAAAATTTGGGGTGGACACAACCTAAGGGCAGATTTCCTACAGCCCCCAATGTTATGGAAATGATTGAAAAGTAATTCTAGTGCAAACAGGGGCCACTACTTTGATTCACACTATTATACTGAGTGAGTAGCTGGTCAAAAGGTCTATCTGGCATTGCTAAACAAGCCCAAGATGTTAGATTCAGTCCCGTTAAAAGAACAATAATCCTTTTGGGCCTCTATTACACGTTTTGGGACAGATATTGGTTACAACGCAAATCCCTAGAAAAGTATTGTAAATTTTCCACTGTTGTCCGGGGCCCTTGAGGTCTGTTGGTTTGTAAATGGAGAGAGGGAGGTCCTTTTGATTCTTAACTTTCCAGTGGTAGGCTGGATAAACTGTCAAGATTTACTTCTAGCAGGTGGCATTGCTTTGGAATTTACTACAGGGTCACAATGTAACCTCACACAAGAACCATCAATATCCAGTCAGAGCTATTCTGTAAAAAAATAATGTCTTTGTGTGTAAGATGGTGCATATATTTATGCTAACTCAAGCAATCCTGAAGATTCTAGCACCTTCTGTTGCCGAGATATGCTTTTGAATGGTTTGATAGTAATTAGGCCCTGATTTTGGGCTTGGCAGAGAGAGAGGCAGCATTACAACCAGGCATCATCTTGCTGCCAGTTAGAAAACAGTGCTGAGGTGGGGGTAATGCCTATCAGATAGTGGCACCCTTGCCTTCGCCTATGCTCTGCCATCTAGCAATCAGGTGGATGTACTTGCCACACAATTTTTACAACGCCTGTCAAGGAGGAAGGTTAACATTGAGAAGACAGCTGGATCCACCAGTTCCAATCTGGCGGTAGGGCCCATCTCTCCTACCTGGGGCTCAAGTAACACCCATGGGTTCCCACCAGCATGTTGCGCGGATCATTGGAGAATCTCATTGGGAGGAGGAGACAGGTTCTGTCAGCCATACACTCCAAGACACCATGGTTATTTCCTGAGGTACCTAATAACGACAACTATAGCATAGCTGCTAAGTGGCAGACACTTTTTCACCAGTCCTTGCTTTTCAACCAACGGCAGGGTTCATTCTGGGACGTGCAGTTTCCCTTTTAGCCTTACCGATGATGTCTTCTCAAAGTCTCAGCATGCAAATTGTTGCCTGCTTACAAGCCAACACTGCAGGTGGTCTACGTGGCATGGGCTGCTAGGTTGTTAAATACAGTACTAACAATACACACATTTTATTAATTTTATGACATGGGCAGCCAGTTAATACCTTATTGTCAGCAAGGAGAGGTTTGTAATTCTACGTTTTGGTAGAAATGGCGTCCCGACTGCCGAGCACGTGGCAGGTGGCCCTTTCAGAGTGAATAACAATGCAAATCATTGTCTCCTGGTTTGTCTGCACAGTCTCTCAAAAAGTAGTAAAAATGACAAGTCATTTATTAAGGGACTGTGATAAAACAACTAATTATTGCACATATTACTTTGCACAATTGGAAACGAATAAAATAGTTGTGTTAGTTACACATTTCATCAGACAATCCCTCTTAGAACTGCGTTAATTAAGCTGTTTATTTTATAGCGCCGCATGCAGCTAGTTATAATTCTTGTCGTTTGTTTTTAATTGGTTGAACGGCTTGCTTTAATTTGTTGAAATGAGACAGAGCCCAACGCAAGGAGCGACCTCCATGAGAAAGTTTGAAATGCCGGCAGCATGGTAACGTCGACCTGTCTAAGCAAGGTCTTTTGAGGATAAGACAATAGCCAGACCCCTTGTAGGCTGCATGTTATCAGCATTGCTTGGACCTGCCAATACCACTTGCTGAGGAAGTGATCAGTTTGTGTTAAGCCAGACAATAAAGCCAATAACAGTTTTCAATTGATAAATCCACCCCCCCCCCCTCCATCTGCCACCAGCTCCTCTGAGAGTAGACATGTCTCACAGCCTCCTTTTCTCTTGATGCTGTTAGATAGGTGCCAATATAACCCATCTCAAGTGGGATACCTTAGGCCAGCTGGCTTTTTGGGAAAAAAAAGAATATTGCATTCTTGGACTGGTAGTTTTCTGTCATTACATGCATGCCAACATTTAGAAAGGAGGGAGTTTTTTTTTTTTTAAATAATCAGTGGAATTTAATTCTCCTTTGACCTGCAATGACGTGGAAGACGTTTTAGGTGGGAGAAATCTGAAATAAAGCCATATTTAGTTTAAATCAGGAGTCTCCTGCCTGAGTCGGTGTGTTAACATGTATGTCAATATAAGCATGGGCTTGCAAGTCCCTCCCAGCTAAGTGCTGTTGGCTAAAAAGTCAGGACTGGCTGAACGACCTGGGGCCTCTAGGCAATTATGTACTTAAATTGGGAATTAATCCAAGTGATTTTAAATTGGCTGTTACTAGGGTGGAGAAGCTTTCAAGGGTCATACCAAATAGCCAGGCTTCAATCTGTGGTTGCTTGTTGGTGTTAGTCACCAGGATGAATTCTGTCTTTTTGGTTTGAGCTTTATCAAGTGCTTGACACCCAGTGCTGGATTAGTTTGAGGCATGCTTTTAGTTGCTGAATGTTGTGAGCTGATAAGAATTCCATGTCATAGCCATATTGGTGAATGTTGCTGAGGTTCTCGATGAGTATGGCGCTGATGGGTTCTAGTCAGAGGTAGAATCAGGAGTGTCAGGTCCTAATCATGGAATATTCAACAGGAAACTGTGAGTTTGTTGCATCTTAAGGTACCTATCTGAATCAGCTGATGGCAGCATGTGACATAAGAGGTGAACCAGTTAAGTACTCAATTGCCGCCTCGCTGGGGCCCGGCGGTGGCATGCAGCCCACTTTAGCACCGCTGAAACTCGTAACCGGGCCCTAAGTGTTTGCTGAGAGTGCCTCAGAGGTTGGTGGTCAACTGTGTCAAATACTGCAGATAGATCAAGCAGGAACAGAGGCCAAAGTCATTTTTTGTCATATATGAATATGGTTTGAAAAATAGCTGTCTCTGTGCTGCAGAGCATTCTGAAGTAGTGTTACTGCAGAAAGGCCCTTGGTTGAGGGAGGCATTGATAATGTTGAAGAGGGATGTAAGCATGTCACCATTAAGAAATCCCAATGTTGTTGATGGTAGGGTGTTGTTTTTGGAAGAGGTGGCTTTGAGTGAGTTGAGGATGTCAGACAGTTCAGAATACAAGAGATGGTTGAAGGTGGTCAGGTTGATGGTGGTTTTCCAGGGGATTGGATGAGGGGTGGTTGTCTATTTCATGTTATCAATGTGGCATCTAGTATAGATTTGGAAAGGATTGATACAGTACGTGGTAGTCTTGATTCTTGATATGCTTCTATTAGTCGCTTTGATAATGGAAGTCTTGTAGAAAGGTGCTTTGATTGTGGGAATGATGTGTCTGTGTATTGAGGGAGTGCTTTGACTTGGGTCAGGGCGTTGAGTGTGTTAATCCATTTCCACTTCTTTCATTGTCAATGTATGCCATGCAGGTTATCTAAGAGTTCTTTGGTGTGGTCTGGTGCTAATGGCTTTGGCTTGGGGGATCATGTTTTCAGTGGTGCATTACATATGTTAATGTGCATGGACATCTGATATGTGGGCTGAAGTGATTTTGGAAGAATGAAGAGTTCTTCGTGGAGAGCATCCAGGGAGAAGTTATTGCATGAAATCGGGAAGTGGGAATTGCTGTTAGTGTCCTTCTCATGAGTTAGCAGCACTCTGTCTAAGTTCAGGCATATCACCCTAGAGCAATCGGAGCAAGCCATTCTAAGCTGTAATCCATGTCTGCCTTGTGATCTATCAAAGGATCTAGATGTCATTAATTGCGTCTTTATTACTGTATTTCTCTTGATACGGCCACAGTCCCTTAAACCTGAAAGCAGGCGAAGGTAGTGCCTCTTCTGAAGAAACCCTCTGCTGATCATACTATTTTATCTAGTTTCAGGACTATATCCCTACATCTGGCAGAATCAAAAATGCTGGAGAAACAGATCAATATACAACTCTCGGAGTACCTTGAATAACATGATCTCCTACATCCGTGCGAGTCGGGCTTAGACCCCAACACAGTACTGAATTGGCACTGTTCGATGAGTGAGAATTTATTAAAATATCATTAGACTATTGTCAGAATGTCAGCATCATTTTTTGGACTTATCGGCGCCAGCAGTGTTCAGTACTGTGTCCCACTCAACACTCTTGCATTGGATATCGGATGTTGGAATCTGTGGATTGGTTTTCAGGTGGTTACAATCTTTCTTAGTGACAGAGGGCAGTTGGTGTCAGTCTCTACTTGTACTTTGCGAAGAAAGTCTCTAAAGCATGAGGTACTCAGGGATCATCACTATGTCCGATATCATTTAATGTATATATATGGCCACATCAGCAACACTAATTTAGTCTTTTGGTAAAAGCGTTGTCTCCAATACAGATGACAGGCAGCTGTTTTTTCTATTGGAAAGACCTCTCTCTCCACACAATAAACTTACAAAGCTTGTCTAACTAGTGTGCTAGACTGGATGAAACAGAGCCATTTGAAATGCAATTCTGATAACACAGATGTCCAGTTCTTCGGGAGTACCTAAGATGTCTGGTCTAATGAATGGTGGCCTGCTGGTCTAACAACTCTTCCTTCGCCATCCACTGTCCCTAGAAATTTAGGTGTTAAGTTTAATAAAGACCGTTTCTTTCGCCCACAGTTTTTGTCAGGGCAGGGACTCTCTTATTTCTTCTTAAGGAAAATATTGGGCTTGCTAACTTTTGAGACCAATAAAATCATAGTTCATGTCCTGATCACACACAGGCTGGACTATGCTAATATTCTGTACACTGGGTTCCCCAACTAGCTGATCAACCATCTGCAGTTTGTGCTGTATGCGGTTGCTCATTTAATTTTTAAGATATCTCGACGACAGTCAATAACTAATCATTTCACTTCACTGGTTGCCAGTACAGAAGCGTATTCTTTTCAAATCACTGGTTTTGGCTCGTGGAGCATTCTATAATATTGGTCTCAAATACCTTACATTACTGTCCAACCAGGACTCTGAGATCATCAGATGCTTATCTGCTTAATATACCCAAGATCAAGCTAGCCAGGAGAAGAGGACGTTTGTTCTCCTACCTTGTAGCTAAGGCTTGAAATAATACTCCTTTTGTTCTTCTTCAGACTACAAAGGGGCTCATTTGAGAAAACAATTTAAAACCTCGCTATTTAATGCTTACTGACTGACTAACTGACTAAGCTAGTATGCTGTTGTTTCTGTCATACTGTAGCGATGGAACACCCTTTTGGCAGAATTTGCACTTTATGAGTTAAAAAAAAAGAAATATATATATATATATATATATTATATATATATATATATATATGAGAGAGAGAGAGAGAGAGAGAGAGAGAGAGAGAGAGAGAGAGAGAGAAATCAAAGATTACAGGGACATTATAGTTAGGAAATAAAATCTAAAAACCTTAGAAACTCACTGAAAAAAACAAAGGTTACAGGAACGTTATAGTTAGATTCAGGTTTTAGACACTCAAAACCATATTCAGCAGTTATAGTTATAGTTATCTCAAGTAACACTAACCCGTGCCGTAAGGTAACTATAACTCGCGCCCCTAGCATGCACAGTTTTGTCGTAAATAATTTCACTGCAAATTTTGCAGTGATATTGTCAATGATGTTATCGAAGATGTCATGAGTAATGTATTATGTGGTGTAATTAGCTGTGCATGATGAGGGTGAGAGTTATAGTTACCTTAGGGCACGAGTTATAGTTACTTGAGATAAATATAACTATAACTGCTGAATTTCTATGGTATTGTGTGTGTAAAATCTGAATTTACCTATAACGTCCCTGTAACCTATGTTTTTTTGTGTGAATTTCTACATTTTTTTTAATGCTATCACCTAACTATAATATCCCTGTAACCGTAGTTATTTTCAGTGAATTTCTACACTTTGCTACCTTCTAACTATAACTTCCTGTAACATTTGGGTTTTTCTATTAGTTAATTTCGCCATTTAAAAAAATATATAAATTGTACTTTGATTTGACACCTAAGTTCAATTTACTAATATACATTTTCACAAGTTTTAGTCACACATTCATTCTAATTATATATTTTAAAACTAAAAATTTAAAAATTAAGGTAAGCTAACCTATGTAGTCTTTCTATAAATGCAACACACCAAGTCTTTCTTTGTTTTTTTAATTCATTTTATGGATCCACGGATCTGTCAGGAACCCTTGGACAAATAAGGGATCTGCCGGTTATATTGCACACATTCAATACTAAAACAACAACACATTTAATACAAACATATGCTATTGCAATTTCTATAAGTGTATCACTGCCTGTGTGTGACTGTGTGGGTGTGTCAGTAACTATATGGTTGTGTGAGTGGATGTGTGAGTGACTGCGTTGGTGTGTAAGTGGGTGTGGGAGTGACTGTGTGGGTTTGTGAGTAGGTGTGTGAGTGGCTGTGTGGGTGTTTGAGTGGTTTTGTGGGTCTGTGAGTGGATGTGTGAGTGGCTGTATGGGTGTCTGCTTTGGTGTCTGAGTTGTTGTATTGGTGTTCAAGTTGGCGTGTGTGTGGTTTCGGGGGTCTGTGAGTGGGCGTGTGAGTGGCTGTATGCGTGTGTGAGTGGGTGGGTGAGTGGTTGTGTAAGTGGTTGTGTCAGTGTGTGAGAGGCTGTGTGGATCTGTGAGTGGGTCTATGAGTGGGTGTGTGAGTGTTTTTTGGGTCTGTGAGTGTGTGTGTGATTGGCTGCATGGGTGGGTAAGTGGGTGTGTGAGTGGTTGTGTATTGGGACGTGTGAGTGAGTGTGAGTAGGTGTGTGGGTCTGTGAGTGGGTGTATGTTTTTTTTATTGGGGTCTGGATCCACGAATTCAGCCGAATGTGCCACAATCCACAAGGATCCGGGCGGATCCGCAGATCCTCATGCGCTAAAAACCCCATTTTTGGACAATTTCTTGCCCATGAGGGGTCCCTCTGAGATCCCTCCATCAGTCTCATGGGGTCAGTGTACCTCTACCCTGACCCCTTCTATCACTTTTACATTTTATTTTCCCCCCTGGGAACAGTGTCCCGATGCACAAAATGGCATCTGCAACTTTCCTGTCAGGTTGCGGCCAGCCAAACACAGCAATGCTGTTGGCGCGTAGATTCACAAATCCGCCCAGATCCACTGTGGATCCGCGTCTCTAGATATACATAAATCTTTTTCTTTTAACTCCAAAACTAATGAACAGATTTACATTAAATTACAAAAGCATTCTTTCTGGACTAAGATATAGCTTTCTGCCAAATTTGGTGTAATTCCGTTCAGTGGTTCGGGCTGTAGTCGTGTCTAAACTCCCTATAGAAATTGCATGGGGAAAATGTGTTTTGGGACCCCGCTTTTTCTCAGCCCCCACTTGATGAGCACCCCAAAACTTTCCATACAGCAGCTGAAGTGACTGGCAAACTAGTTTAAAAAAATTCCTCAAGAGTCGTCAAACGGTGCCAAAGTCATTAGCAAAACAAAAAACGCTTTTCCTTCCGGAAACTAGGTCCTTACCATAACTACCTACTGGCAGTAGGTAATATCTATGTGGCTTTTCTTTATTGAACCTAGCCAAAAAGCAGTGAAGCACTGTACAGGGTCAAAGACAAGCATAATGATGATGATTGATGTATTGTGATTTAGCATTTTTTAAGGGGAGAGTCTTCAACAGTTTCCTGAATTGCAGCAACACTGGGGCGGTCCTGATGGATATGGAGATGTTGTTCCAGATCCTTTCTGTCAAGTGAAAATTCTTTGGACTACTTTTTCTCCACTAGATTAATGCTGTTTTTCTTAGGACTACAATATCTTCTATATTTCCTCAGCTGATGGGGCGATCTTTACTGAGGAAGTTCACTCATCTTGTGTTGCCACACAACCCCCAGCGCTGTTTGTTTCCCTCACTGATCCATACGAAGGCAGAATTACCCTTGTCTCCTTGTTAGATCACATGGTTATTCTGCAGGATTGATGGCAGCAAAAGAGAGGGCTCCTTGACAAAAGGAGTCCTCAATGGGGGAGACTTCTGCAGCAGACATGTAAAGATAGAAGTAGTGGTGATCTTGTCAGCTCTTTTCGTGTTTGTGAAGGGAGCTACCGGGCAACTGTGTCATGCTGCTGGTCTGCTGATGCAGCCTTAGTTTTGGGCTTAGTATCAAAATAATGGTATCCCTGTTCCTTTTGTGGTTGTGGAAGATCTTGTTGTTGTAAATATTTGTTGTGCATTTTTTATGACCATCGCTGTTGACTTTAATTGCTGTTTAAAAAGTCTGGAGAGGTGATGATTCAACTAATGACCCAGAAAAGGTGATAGTAGTTGGAAGAAGCTATGGGACAGCACCAGCCTCTGGGGCCTATTCAGAAAGGTAAATTTACACATGCATAAATCTACACATATAAATTTACTATTACATTTTGTATTAAACTTACTACTTTTACCTATTCACCATTTCCAATTGTAAATATACTACTCTGTATAGGCTTGCATGTCTCGACACCCTGAAACAGAGGGTGGACATTTACAAGGGTAAAGCCAAAAAAGACCCTGGAGTAAGTCCAGCACCACACATGACCAACCACTGGTACTGCAACACCTTACCATAGAAAATAATGGAAGCAGGGACTTAAAATAGAACTCCAAAGCAATTAATGTTAAATTTTTATAATTTTAAACAGACATAGTAAAAATATATGTATGTTAAATATTCATTTAGATTACTTTTCTATATGTATTTTATAGAAGTATTTTTTGTAAATATAGTACAAAATTTAGAGATGCTACTGCACTATTAGCAACTTTTAAATACATACTTATTCATTTAAATATATTAACTTGCAATTAAAAAAATTAAAGATATATTTAAAAAGTCCCACCTAAAGTAAAATGTTTACCTATGCTTATTTTAAATTATAAATAGATGACAAGAAGTTGTATAAGGAATCAAGACAAATTAATGCATTTTTTAATTAAATCCCATTCATTTCTAAATTTAAAAAAGTTATCAAAACATTTTATCATAAAATAATATTTAACTTTTTATTTATGTATATACATATATGAACTGGAGTGCAGTTACTACTGTTTTGGATCTTTTGGCTGTAATAAATTTAGAAGTGCAGTTTGTGAATAGCAATGGGCTTACCCCCTCCCTACACGACTTCTTACTACACCCTAAACCCCTCCCATTTGTAGTAAGTAGTCCCCTTTTTGCCAGTCACTCCTCTGGCTTTTTCCAGCCATTCCTCCGGTCCTGGCCACTCTCACTTTTACTACTAAGTAATAAACGTTTAGGTGTAAGGTTCTCCCCATAGAAAAGAGAGGTGGAGGTGGAGCTGCACACTGGTAGGTTTGTGAATTGCATTTTGTGGTAAGTAGCTACCGTAGCATTACTGTATGTACTACAAAATGCAGTTTGTGGCTCGGGCCTTTAGTTTTCAACCAGGAAATGTATGCTTGCTTGTAAACACATCTGAGTATTTTTTTTTTTATGGAAGCTAAGATTTCCAGCTCAAAGCGTGTGAGTCAAAGTATATCAACAATATGGTATATATAGAGTACAGTTAATTTTCCTGAAACTCGGCACTCACCTTAATCAGACATAAACAAATTGTAGGATCTGACAATGACATATACAACTCATAAAAAAACTCAACAACACTGTGACACACTCATAACATTACGCCAGTGGTGCATGGCAAACAAAATTGGTTTAAATGGAACGATTTGCCTTATTACATTCAGTTCCCCCTCCCCCCAAAGCAACAGGAAGTCAATTGCACTATTGTTTGATGCACTGCACAAAATGGAGTGACACTAACTGGTTTACTTCGTCCTCCTTCTATCTCCTCCTCTGCTCTTGTACCTACCTCCAAATTGATATTTGGAGAAAAAAAACCAGGAAAAATATTTCTTGCCCAGATTGCAACGCACACAGGTTCAAGCTCTGTTGCAGCTGCTGCAAGACGTTGAATGTCTGTCTTTGAAATCTCCTCTGGATATCAACACTCTTGATAAAGGGCAGTGTTGTAGTTACACTTCTTTAATTAAGTGAATAATTAAAAAGAAGTTGATCATCAATTAGTTAATTAAATAATTAATCCAGTCCACTTTCATACCCTGTTTTGTTAATCAGTCTGGCTTCGGTAATGAGCCCCGTCGGGTTGCCAGGCAACGGCGCCCGTGTTTAAACAATCAGCAGCTGCCTCCCATCAGCCCCGGTCTGAGGGGAGGCGGGAAGCAGGCCAAGGAGGAGCAGGCAATTGGTTGCCTGACACTCCCAGGCACACTTCCGCCTTGGGACTTGAGCTCGTTCGCGGCGTTCTACATCAGCTCCTTTTCACAGGAATAAGGCACGGTGTGTTAGAGAGGACGAACAATGCACTACAGAGAGCATATTTTGTACAGCACTGGGATAATTACCGAAGACTCCAAAATTGAATATTTTTTGGATCCATTCACCGCACATTTAATTGTCGTGAGGGTTTCTTTGTGTTTCTCACATTCCTACGTTTTACTGAAATCACACATTGTCACCAAACACAGCCAAGACATTTTGACACTTTTGGCTGACTATCGCGAGAGGTTGTTATGGTTCACTCTTTCAGCTTTCTCAAGATTCCAAGGTCTCCTCGTGAGGAGCTCATTCAGTCCGGGTTATTTCACATTTTTGATCTTTTGGTACAGTTTATTCCACAATAAAGCAAGGACTGCATGTCCCAGAATGTAAAATACATATCTGTACTCAATAATCTACACATATATAGATGTGGTAAAGCTGAGAGCGCTGCCCTTCCGCTGTGGTACTGTGGATAATTTAAGTTGGCAAACTGGGCAATTCCTTTATATAAATGATTCCATGTGGTCCCTTTCAGCAAACCGTGGCTTTTCAAGTAAATTCCAGACTTGGAGTTCTTGACCTATATTTATAAGAAAAATCACATTTACAAAATTGCAAACCAGAGCTGTTGGCATATTGACATATAAGTAGGAACAATTTGCAGTACTTAAATTTGTAATACTCCTAGAACCTAAAATAGCACGCACTGATGAATCTTTGTTGGTGCACAATACAGTTGGAATACAGAAATGCAAATATACGATTTTATTATGTCTCTTTCATTTGTTTTAAAAATATACATGCAAACGAGACATTTGGAACTTTAGAAATTGGTTGCACGCGTGCAGCTTTCAATAGACCACTAAAATTAAATCAGTGTTATCAAACACATAAATACCACTCAAAAATATAATGTAATAGATAAATTATAATTTAACTGATTTTTATTTTTTAATCGACTGAATATGACATCAGACATTAAATTGAAAAACATGATAATTTGGGGCCTATTCCCAAATTACAATATATAAGGGTAACTGTCACGTCAACATATTGTATAAAACTCAGAACTGATTTGAAAGAGTGGGCAAACACAGGGAAATCTCAGAGAGGTGAAGTCAGGAAAAATGTCATAAAAATTAGGATTACTCCAACACAAGCTTAGCACGGAGCACCTACATCCAAATCATTCTGATCTAAATCAATTTAGGCTTGTGCCTTTGCATTTTAGCAATGACAATATTCCACCCAGGGTTGGACTGGGACAGAAAATAGGTCCGGGCACCAAAATAAAAGTGACCTCATTAGTTAATTAAATAGCTATAAAGTGGCTCATGTGTGCAAATTCTGGCAGTTTTGAACATGTAAAGACACGCTGTAGAAGTGTTTGTAAGGTATGGGAGACTGCATGGATTTGAGCTTGCTACAGTCAAAGTTTGTTTTACTTTGGGAAAATCAGCAGTAAAAACAAGCCCAGCAGACAATAAAACAGGCCCACAAACAGCCCAAAAACTGGCCCACACACTGACCTGTCAGACCAGCCCATCGGGCACTTCCTGGTTGCCCTATAGGCCAGTCCGACCCTGTTTCCACCCAATGACACCTCTGAGGGCGGTCGAGGTGTCATGGAGGAGATCACATTTGGACCAACTGGGTGCAACAACTGAGAATAGGGGCGGCTGCACTTGGAGGTCTGATTATTGCAAGGTGTCTTCACTTCAAGAGCAAAACACTCTCAAGTATTACTACCTTCCCATGAGGTAACCAAACTGAAATCCACCCTGCTGAAACCCTCAGATTAAATGGTTCTTTTTGCCCACTATACAGAAATATGTACAGAAAGTGACTGGCCTGTGAGATTCGAAAGAAACAAATAGAGGAGTTTTCTGAATACCCTTTGAGCTATAGGGCCGTCACTATGGTTAAGAACAAATCTGGCACACCGTCACAGGCCAACAGCCTTGCCCAATACACAGTTACTATGGGGAACAAGCATACAGAGCCATAGACCGTGAAAAATCACCTGCAGGTATCAACCATGTAGCCTTCCCTGTCAGCTCTGTTGAGCACCATACAAGGCTCGAGAGTGGCCCTGTAGCCAAAAATTGATGCACAGTTGGCTGATGGAGATGTACCGGATCTGGGCTGATCTCCAGAAAATGCTGGACTGAGTGAGTGCAACAAAGGGCACGCTAGATACTGTCACTAAGAATGTTGATGAAATGCGGTGAGGTGCCAGGTGGGGACTGGATTAGGTGGGTGAGAGGCTGACTGGAGGTCAGTGGAACCCTAACTGTTCTGATGAGCAGGGCTGGAACTCTGGGAATTAAATGGTCAGATTCCCTGACACCTCTTACAAGCCTGGGAAGGGAATGGAAGCAGTTGTTGTGATGTGCTAGACTGGACTTGATGAGAGGCTGGAGTGGAATGTTTCCCTCTCATAGCAAGCTAGATCAAGCTAATAACCTGGAACGTCTGGGTGCTGTACCACTAGATGAAAAACCATTCGATGTTTACCCTGATCAGACATAGAGAAATTAAAATCATCTTCTGCAGAGCATTTACTTGAGGACAACAGAAATAAAATGTTGAGAAAGAGATCGAGAAGGAGACTGTACAGAGCGACTAACTCTTCTTATGTGAGAGGGATGGTGATCAGTGTAGCCTCTGACGTACCCTTCAAAATCCAAATAACAGAGATGGATGTGGAGGCTATATATGTCGCGCAAGTGGGACGATAGACAGAAGAGACCTTCGTCAACTAAACAATTATGCTCCAGTTGTCCAGGACCTTAGATTTAAAAAAAAAAAAAACTAAGATACTGTACCCACACACAGGTGAGTAGGAGATTTTAACTGTCTGGTGTGGGGACATGGGACAGGGCCCCTCTGATGCACAGTGGGGGCACAACATCGATGTATTCTCAAGGTTCTGTTTGATTGATATCTGGAGAGTGCGACAGATGCAGATGTGGGAATTCTCAATTTATTCTTTCTCACATGAATTCCAGGGCAGAATAGATTACATATTTTCTACTGAAACAACAATGGACTTCTGTGAGTGACCTGAGTTCCTGGTTAGAACTGTATGTCACCACTCCACCCTCACCATGGCATTAAACATGACCACAATGCCACCTTCAAATGGAGACTCTGTGCTGAAGCCCTGACAGACCCAGCATTTAGATAACTGGTCAGTGACCAACTGTCTTCTTAAATACCTGTCCTGTGGCTGCTGTCTTAGACATAGCGAAAGATTGCAAGATAGTAGGTTGGGAGAAACTCTCAGAGGAGTTGGGAAAATTCAGCTCTGGATTCGTATTTATAAAATGGATTAAATCTCTAAACTATGCCCCTGTGGCCAGGGGCAGGATGGGTATGGTAGTATCTGAAAGCTGGCTCTTACGCAGGGCACTAGAGAGTGGGGCCCATTGTCCACCCTCCTTTTTACCCTCACTATGGACCTGCTCACAGATGTATTGCTTACAGACCTGCTGGAGTGTTGCGATCAGGAATACGGTATATGTTGTCTCAATGAACACAGTTGAGAGATGAATTTATCTGAGCCATGGGCTTCAGTAGCAAATTTGCTAGGGGCACTATGCATATTGGTAAGGGAAAATTCAGACCTACTTATAAATGATGCTCCTTGAAGAATTTGAAAAGCTTAAGTACTTGGAAATCTGCATGACTACCACTCATGGTGACATGCTAGAATTGAATATATTGTATTGCACTGTATTGTAATTGCATTTTTATTGCGCTTACTACCTCTGACTAGGCGTTGAAGTACGCTGCTCCGGAACCCAAGGTAAGTGGTTAGGCCCTTGTTATTTGTTATTGTTGATTACTGTGAATAGTCTTGTGTGTTCAAGCAAGCATTTACATGCATTAACCACAGTTTCTTTTGTAGTAAATAAAAGTAATAGGAGTTAGGTGTCATCAGTATTGGGAAAGGCGGATATGTGAGTTCATGCTGATGTTTGGTGGGGTTTATAGTTGAGGTAGAGAAGATGAGCTCGTGATAGGTTGCAAAAGTATCACTTTCCAAAAAAGGAGAGGTTATGATCTTCAAAATGAGTTGTGGGCAATTTGCACAAATACATTATTAAAGATTAAGCAAACATGCATGTGACTTAGAGATGGCTGTGCTCAGGCAGAACAGACATGAGAGGGTGGAAAAGAAGGGGAGAGCCATTTAAAAGTAAAAAAGGATAGGTGACGATTAGACGTTTTAAGTAAAGATCAGTTTTTTATGCTGGATTTTGAGACTATAGAGGACCTTTTTTGAGATAGCGTGCACTTTGAGGATACTGAACTGTAGAAAAAAACATTATTTGCATGTGGAGATAGTGCTATATTGCTCTATATTAGAGAGAACAAACTGTCCACTGCTAGGTTCCCACTAGGGGTTGTATGATGAAACCATGAATTCCCCAACCCGCATGCCTAAACAACACGGTCTGAATAACTACAGCATCTTAATCACGCATGCCTTTACCACGCATTCCTTTGTGTGCTAAAGGCATGTATGGTAAAGGAGCATGCATGGCTAAGGTCGCCACTCCCTTCCCCACCACCCTAATGTACAAATCCCCCCCACTCCCCTCCCGCCCTGAGGTGCAAATACCCCTACCCCCTCCCAACCCCCATGCAGTGCCCTCCCCCTGCCCTGATGCCTAAAACCCTGTCTCTTAACACTGTCCCTGCCCAGCCCTGACCCAGCCTAAAAACATCCCACCCTCCCCTGAGCCCTAAAAACTACCCTGAATACCAATTCCCCTCCCCCTACCCTGAGGCCTAATACCCTAACTCCTAATTAAAAAAACTACTCCAACACTCCCCCAGCCCTAAAAACTACTCTGGCCCCCCCAGCTAAGAAAACTACCCCAGACCCTCCCCAGCCCTGAAAACTAGCCCCACCCCCCAGCCCTGAAAACTAGCCCAAACCCCCCAGCCCTGAAACTACCTCCCAGCCCTGAAGACTAGCCCTGAACCCCTAGCCCAGAAAACTACCCCGACCCACCCCCAAGCCCAGAAAACTACCCTGACTCACCCCCAGCCCACAAAACTACCCCGACCCACCCAGCCCAGAAAACTACCAAACCACCCTAGCCTACAAAACTACCCCCGACCCACCCCCAACCCACAAAACTACCCCGACCCACTAAACTAACTCCAACCCACCCCCAGTCCACAACTACCCCAACCCACCCCAGCCCACAAAACAACCCAGACTGACTCCCCAGCCCACAAAACATTCCCGACCCAACCCCCAGCCCACAAAATTACCCTGACCCACCGCCCCAGCCCCACTTACCTCACCGCGGATCTCTCCCTGCTTCCTGCTTCCGTCCAATGCAGCCCGCAGCCCACAAAACATCACTGACCCACCCCCAGCCCACAAAACATCCCCAACCCACAAAACAACCCGACCCAACCCCAGGGCACAAAACATTCCAACCCACCCCCCAGCCCACAAAAAACCCTGACCCACCTCCCAGCCCACAAAACTACCCCTGACCCCCCGAGCCCACAAAACAACACCAACCCTCCCCCAGCCCACAAAACATTTCCGACCCGCCCCCAGCCCACAAAACATTCCTGACCCACCCCCCAGCCCAAAAAACATTCCCGACTCACCCCCGGCCCACAAAACAACCCGACCCACCCCCCAGCCCACAAAAGTACCCTGACCCACCCCCCAGCCCCACTTACCTCACCTCTCCCTGCTTTCGTCCGTCCATTCCGCAGCTAGACCGCGCATATGCCTTAGCCACGCACATGTGTCGTTAAGGCATATGCGTCTTTAAGGCAGGCGTGGTAGGGCTTGCGGAGTCAGAACACTCGTGGTTTAGACCGTGGTGTTCCGACTGTTTCCCACCACTAGATCATCACTTTAGCAAGGACAGCTGATCAGCAAATGAGGTAGATGCATAAAGAAATGTCTGGACCCAAACATTGAAAGGAGATTCTGCAAATGCATAATTTTATTTCTACTGATGTCCTGCCTCACGTTTCGCTCACAGTATTAATTATAAAGCACAGTGGGATCCATTTAGGACGCCTCTGATTTGACATGGCACAAGAAGGAGGGTGAGGAAAGCTTCCTCAGACAGTGGAAGTGTATTTCCTGCATTTTTGTGGCTGAGGGTGGGGATCCAGACAAGAGGTGAGATGTTTGGTGACAGAGCTCCCTTTACAAAATCAATGAAGACTTTTAGCAAGAGGCTGCTAGTTAGACTTCCTAAAGCACAAATCTTTGATAGATTGTGAGAGGGTGAAACTGCACATTCTGGAATGCAAGGTGAAGGGGACTCTTTAGGTGAGGCTCAGCATTTTGTGCTTGTTGATCATGCTTTCAGATTGGCTAATGATAAGGAATTGCAAAAACCTCACACCTCTTTGTGCCTCTGCTGTGAGTGCTCCAGGATGCCGACTACCTGCTGTGTGGAGTATCTTTACAGAAAGGCTGTGTTTAGAGACCAGGCTGTCAAGACCATTTGAAAGGCGTACCAACCTAAACCAGTTCTGAAGCATATAACCTTCAGAAACATTTATCAGTGGAAATGAAGAAAATAAAATCTTATTTTCAGTTATGAGAGGTTATATTTTGAGTGCATTTGAAGTGGTAACTAATCTAAGTTACATGAGGTCTAACAGCAAGAGACGGTAAATCCTGGCCAGTGCAGGAGAATGTGGGAAAATGTACAAAAGATCCTAAATAATGATAGGAGAAATTTCAATCTAGCAAATCACTCTGGGATGCCATAAGCCACTATTGGGTTACTGCCAGCCGAGTCAACAGTTAAGTAAATGATTTGTCAAGAATTAATTTATTTTCATTAGAAATCATGTTATTTCATGAAACATTTTTATTTTCCTGAAAAATCTGTAGCTCCGCTGTCCTAAGCAGTGTCCCAGTCCCACCATAAGCAAGACCTAGCAGGTTTCAGGCAGTGCGTTGTTTACATAAGTGAACTCGACGTGATGCAATGCATTCTCAGGTCATCGGTGAGGAAAAAACGGGCACAGTAACATTATTGGCCAAGGGGTGTTGCCTTAAGCATCCACGGCTTCTGCACTATGAATAAAAGGGCGGAGTTGCGGAGTTCCAGTTCCGCACCAGACGACCATGAGTGTTCCGGCTGTGTTATTTAGCTGCACAGCCCGCACCATGCACAGCGCCATAGAGCGGCCTAGTCACGGGGCCGACCGCGGGAGACAATACAGTGGGTAACAAGGCTGGTCTCTCCCACCCTTGCATCATGGCCTGCAGTGCCGGGCCATGCCGCACTCGGCTACGCGCTCACTCTCACCGGTGCGAGACAGCCACAGAGTGCAGCGCTGCCCCGCCCTCCTGTCTCAGATGGATCAGCCCGATGGTGGCCTACTGGCCTACTCTACAGCCCAGCCCATCGTTCGCCTCCTGTGCACCACATGCTCGTTGAGCGCAATTTTTGTGCTATCCGTCCAGGAGCTCCATGCCTTGCTCCTGCCTGAGCATGCCTAATCATCTTTTCTCCTGCACCATGCGGTGGTCTGGGTAATACTGGAAGTGAGGCCTACATCTAGGGCACATGCTGCTGAGAGTGGATGACCTTCGCGCCCTGTGCCTTCCTGGCTACATCTTATATTTTCTGGCAGCAGGTAATTTGGGCCCATGCAGTCCTGGCCTACTCTATTTCACAGCCATGCCTGCTGCTGGCCCGTATAGACTGCACACTTCTGCTCTGACCTGGGCCTTAGTCAAGGTGGACACTGCTGCTCGCGGCCGGTCCCCATCTATCCAGGCAAGTGCTTCCTCCTAATAAGTCGTTGTCTCAATACCCTGTTGCCCTACTCTGCTGGGTGGCTTCACCTATGACCTCCATACACAACATCGAGTTTTTCCTCGTGTCTTGTGCCCCATTGTCGCAAGCTGCAAAGTGGGCAACCTGGATTGATTGCCTTGAAACATATTTCACAGCTGTGGGGCTGGAAACGGATAGACGCAAGCCTATGCTCCTTCACCTAGGCAGGGCCACCATTCACAAACTGTCCAAAACGGCAGGCAAGCAGGCCCGCCCTAAACATATGCCATGCTCAAAGCTGCATTGACGGCCTACTGAGAACCTCTAGCAAACCAGGATTATAAGAGCTTCCTCTTTCACAAAGTTCGCCAAGCACCAGAAGAGCCTGTGGATGAATTTTATGCCAGGCTTCGGGAGCTGGCTAGCACGACCACCCTTTCGGATGAGCAGAATGAAATCCGGGCCCAGTTCATTTGGAGCAGCTCTTCTGCCAAGCTACGAGATCAGATACTACAGGTCCCCCATATGACCATGGCGGACATCCTCACTTTGGGCCGGTCGAAGGAGCTGTCCAAGTCACAGGCGGCCCACATGGAGGCTTCGCTCCAGCGTGCCATCAAGACGGAACTAGTCAACCACGTTGCTAGAGTCATGTCACCTGAGGCAAACGTGACTATGCAAATATGCCTCACACCAACAGGCCATACCGGTGGTGTGGCTGTGCCATCCCACATGCAGGGGAATGCCCGTGAAAGGGAGAAAATGTTCTGCGTGTGGGAAGATGAACCACTATGCTAAGGTCTGCTGCTCGACACCTCAGCCAAAAGGGCCCAAGAAGAAAACGACCAACTGCATGGAAATGGAATCAGTGCTCGCAGCTGGAAATGACATGGATGACATTGCATCAGAAGGGACTGTGCACATGATACATGCAGTGGAGCCAACACTGGGGCGTGCAGGTCATGTCCCCTGCTGCCAGGTCACAATAGAGGGACAACCACTCAGGGCCCTGGTGGACACAGGGCAGCCGAGCAATATATTGCTTTTAGCTCTACATCTAAAGATGCCGCCTCCACCAACTCTTCCCCACCTCCACCAGAGTGTACGCTTTTGGCACCACAACATGCCTCCTGCTTGCAGGTGCTTTTACCACCACAATCAGTCACCAAGGACAGTCCATAAAAACAAAGGTGTATGTCACCAGAGGTGGATCGGACATGCTTATCAGCTGCCACATGACTGAACACCTAGGGTTAGTCCAATTCGCTCTCGGGATCCATGCAAGCACAGTAGACTTTCTCCTCAGCGAGTTCGAACAGTCCGCCTGCACATCGATCAGTCAGTCCCACCCATCGGCCTGTGTCACCGCAGGGTGGCGTTCCACCTTCGGCCAAATGTAGAGGTGGAGCTACAGAAGCTAGAGGCAGCTGACCTAAATGAGAGAGTGGAGGGACCCATACCCTGGGTATCACCTATCGTGGTGGCACACAAGCCGAAGCAACCTGGAGAGGTACGAATATGTGTTGAATGAGGATTATGAACAAGAGAGTGACACATAACCCGACCATGGACGACATCGTAGGAGAACTGTCAGGCTCTCGCTGGTTTTCAAAGATGGACCTGAGGCCCGGCTACCATCAGAATTTCCTGGCACCTGATTCCCGGCACATGACATCATTCTCCACCCACCTGGGCCTCAACTTCAGCATATCCAGTGCTGCCGGAATGTTTCAAGATATTATCAGGGAGGTGTTGGCTGGCCTGCATGGAGTTTTCAATGTCAGCAATGATATTCTTGACCATACACTCACACTGGAGGAACACCTTCACAGACTGAGAGCGGTGTTCAAATGCCTCTAAAACTGCAAGCTCATCGTGGACAAAGAGAAATGTGAATTCCTCAAGAAAGAGATTTGTTTCTTTGGTTAGTGTTTTTCCGTCAAGGGAGTCGCCCCTGACCCTGCCAAATTTCATGACGTCCAGTCAGCACCCGCGCCGACCAACATTACTGGGGTAAGAGGCTTTTTAGGCATGGTCACCTATTGTGGCTGATTCATGCAGAACCTCACCCAACTCACCGGACTGCTGCAGGACCTCACAAAAGTGTCGACCCCCTTGCACTGGGGTGCCAAACAAGAGCAATCTTTTCAGAAACACAAGCAGGCTCTGTCAGAAGACACCAAACTCGTCTACTTTGATTCAAACAAAGACACTGAACTGGCAGTTGGTGCCAGCCCCATTGACCTGGGAGCAGTTTTATCTCAAAAACAGCAATGTGGGGAGTGGGCCCCCATTGTCTATGCCAGCTGCGCGTTGACCCTGATGGACCAACGGTACTCCCATATTGAGAAGGAGGACATTGCGATCCACTGGGGGTGTTGACATTTCCACATCTACCTCTATGGCCACCCATTTATGGTTAGCACCGACCACAAACCACTGGTACTGCTATTCAAGGGTTCAGCATCAAAACCCTCACCATGTATCGAGAAGTGGACACTCCAGCTACAAGAATACCACTTCGCAAGGAGTATGGACCCGGTTCCCATAACCCAGATGACACGCAGCCAGACACGCCCCAGGAAGAACAGGAAGCTTCAAATGCAGAAGAGTATATCAGGATGAAAGTGGATCAGTCACGTTCAATTCCCATCTCATTAACAGACATCATAGAACCCACCAAAACAGATAACTGCATACAACAGGCCATAGAAGCAACCCAGGCAGTTAAATGGAATGCCATCATCACCGACTTCAGCAAGAAGACGGCAGAAGCCCGAGGGACTCTGATGTCTCTGCACAATGTATGGGATGAGCTCACTGTCACGGCGGATGGGTGCCTGCTAAGATGTCCCCGACTCGTCATACCAGCCAGCCTAACACAACCGATGGTGAACCTTGCCCACGGATCCCATCAAGGGATAGTTAAGTTAAGACCAAAAACAGGCTGCGCAGCAAAGTTTGGTGGCCCGGTCTGGATGATCAGGTTGAACAGGCAGCTCAACAATGCAATCCAAGCCACCGGAGCTCCAGACCCCCCCACCATGTGTCATCACTGAACAAATTCCAGAGGTTCCATGCCAGCACTAATTTCCGCAGCCTCCCATATGGCCAGTGTCTATGAGTAGTCATTGACGACTTCTCCAAGTATCTGGAGATGGAGATAGTAAGGACCACCTCCACAGAAGAGACAGTTTCGAAGCTGGAAAAAATCATGACCACTCATGGCCTCATAAGGGAGTTTCGCACAGACAACGAACCCTTGTTCAATGGCCAGGACCTCGCCAGTTACCTCCTGAAGAACCAAGCACTGCAAAGTCACACCTGGCTGGACTCAAGCTAATAGAGAGGTCAAGAGGTTCATGAGGACTATCACCAAAACCATCCATATAGCTCAGGCGGAGCAGCAATGCATTGAGAATACAATCTACACATTTGTGAGGGACTTTCGCCTGACCCCTCAGATCACCACAGGGATAGCAGCCAGTTTCCTCTGTTTTGGATGGAGGGTCGAAGACACAATTCTGCAGCATTCGGTGTGGGAGCTGACCCTGGCTACAAGCAGCCAAGCACCCTCCCTTCGACAAGAACAAAATCGCTGGGGGTCACAGCGCCAACGGGCCAAGACTTCAGATATCGGCGTAGAGGACTGAGTGCTCATGAAGGACAGACATCCAGGGAGCAAGTTCAGACTCCCATTCGAGCATCACCTGTGGCGAGTTACGATGGTCCAAGGGGCCATGGTGTCAGCGATGAGAGGCCAAGAGACAGTTACCCAAAACACATCCTGTTTCAAACAGTACCATGGGTGCCCCAGAGGGCTACCCCCAACATGGTAACTCGCTCCCTACGAATGGCCACCCGCCAGGAAACCTGGGTGGCCCGGATGAAGATACCGACCCATACAGCCTTTGTCTGGAATGCCCTGAACTAATCACTCCAACAGCCCTGTTGCAGGTGGAGGGGGACACAGGGAAGTGTGCCTTCGTGCAGGATGGACATAAACGCAGCCTGCACAGTACAACCTACGAAGAAACCCCACTGCGTCCCAGCAGTTTTAAGACTATGTGATGGACTTGTAAGACTGGAGACCTGGCCCCAGCTGCTGCTGTCTGAGATGGCCCATTTCCTTTAGCCTGAATGGGCAATTCTTGTTTTTCCGCTGCTGTTGTCGCTGGTTCCCCTTGGGGGATAATGTAAACGTTTATAGCATTCAATTCAAGTGTCCTGTTTTTACCTGTTTTTGGTTTTTATTGGGATAAAGGAGGAATGTAACATTGTTGGGCCGAGGAGTGTTGCATTAAGCACCCCCGCCCTGAGAAGATGTGTTGGAGTGTTCCGGGGTCACGGGAACCGGCAGTATAAATAAAGGGGCAGAGCCACACAGTTCCAGTTCCGCACCAGACGACATTGAGTGTGCCAGATGTGTTATTTGGCTCCACGGTTCGCACCACGCACAGCCCCATAGAGCAGCCTAGTTATGAGGCCGGCCCCGTGGAACAGAACAGGCACCAAAAGCAAACAATGGTTCAATGGTGCATATACAAAGTGCACTGTAAAGCGGGCATGGAGTGGCAGAAACTTGGATGTGCAGAGAGCAGGCCCCAGCATTCCTCAAAGCAGAGTCTTGGCATGGTACATGAGGACACACGATAATAAAGTGTGCACACACATTTGTGTGCTACCACAAGGCTAGTGAACATCAAGGTACTGAGCATCAATCCACTCTGTTTCTTGAGTTTGTGGTGGACTAAAAAAAACATGTTTCTTGAACAAATATGTCCACTGACTGTGCGTCTACGAAATAACTATTGTTTGTACATGTATGCATTAAACCTAAATGTAAGCAATGAGCCTAGAGTTCGAAATGTTGTAGACACTCAACATGTATGTGTCAAACATATATATTCTGTTTAACATGCATTAATAAAACGTGTACCATATGCCAAGAATGTACTACTAGAAACTTATCCACAGGGCACACATCTACTGTGTATGTTCTGTGCATGCGTGTAATTAAGAAATATCTATTTTGCATGCATGCACTAATTATATGTAAAGTGAACAACTATGCATATGTGTATTAAACATGTGAATACTTTCAATGCATGTTTGTGTGTATTCAGTATGAATGTGCACATGCTTGCTGCACATTTATTTTCTTTAATGTTTCAATTGTATCCTTGTTGGATGATTGGGCACATACATGTGTTTTCTATGAAACTATCTTGCGTACATTTATTGAACATGTATTTTGGGGGTGCTTATTTTATGCATGCACGTTCTAAACATTGTGGAGCTGAAATCACTCTGAATAGGACTGGAAATGTATAAAAAATGCAACTGTTGAACTCAGGTTTATGGAACATGCATTGCACACAGGATGTAATTATTGCAAACCGTGCATTTGACATACTCCACATTGGCGTCCATATATGCCAACATCATGTGCCATCCTGGTCGCACCTACTTGCTATGATGGCCAGTGATTTCTTCCTCCATCAGGTCATACCCAGGTCTGCAAAGGGAAGTTATCCCTGGGCAGCTTGTAGCTGGCTCGGAGCCAAAGATGCCCTCTGGGACCAGTTAAGTAGAGCACCCTCTGTTTCGAGTTGCCCGGCTTTGGTCTGGAGCGACATGGCTGCACCAGTGCTCGGGCCCTCCGGTGGAACGACGGGCCCTGGGCAGGCTGGTGACACAAGCAGCCAGCATGAAGTAAAAGTAGAACTGGATTCTCCAAGCTCTGTATAACCAATAATGTCAGGCAAAAATATAAATTGTCACTCAAATAGTAGCTTAGTAGTTCTGCCAGTGAAAACCCTCCAACAACAGCCTTTGAGGATGCCATTCCACTGCTAGAGCTCTGGTTAATTTCCTGAGGGGAGAGAGCTCCAGTATTGGAAAACGCTAACACAATAGTCGCAGGAGATGCCTTTCTATGTGGCATCAAAGTGAAGGAGATGACTTGACGCCCAAAACCTTCAGTGTTACTGACATAGACGAGGACTCTGTTGTAACCTGTGGTTGTTTCGATGCATCCTCTCCATGTTTCCTAGTTCCCTGCTGCTCAGCCAGTGTGAGTGAGATGTAATGGAATGTTGATGAGCGCCTGGTTGGTCTGAATGTCAGCTGCAGAGAGTGGGCTGAGACGCAAGGATGCTGCTCCTGGTGGGGCTATTTATAACTTGTATCTTAAGTGATTCGTCTACAATCAATCTACATTTTATAATCTACGTGACTATGTGACATCTTTCATTACAACAGACTCCCACCTGACTTCTAAGCAGTCTCCCAAGAGCACCTCCAGGAGTTTGTGGAACAGTGTGAACCGCAGCCATGACCACCTTCTCCTGGACTATGAGGATCATCTCACTACACAAAAAGGGAGACAATTTCGCCCAATTGGAAAGCACAAGTAAACACAATCTGTACCAACTTCTAGAAGGGGTAATTCTGGGGCACCTTTAAAACAAAAGGACGATCAGGAGGATGCCGCAAAAGTTCAAGTCGCTGGCCACAGGATCTGCAGGGTTCAGAGTGTCAAACCGTGTGTGAACCCCTTCTGCCGAAGCTACACATACGTAGAGTTCTTACAGGACTGAGAGGTTCGATGCAGTTCAGGGCATCCCTCCAATTGTCAATGCTAGACAAGACAATGCTAATTAAAATGATAGTTTGTCCTGATATTTGTATGACTTTTAGGACTGCTTCAGCAAAATGCCTAAGGGAATATTTTAAAAAATAGGACAGAATTATCACATCCTTTAGAGTTAAACTCGAGACCTTAAAACTACCATTTGAGAAGACAGATCTTGCACTACCTGACCTAGAGAACTTTTATTTAGCAACCTTCCTGCAGCCTAAAGTATTCTGGTTAGATAATAATCATACTTGTGAGAAACAGCTAGTGAGCAGATTTTGCAGAGATAGGTCACTATATCAACTGTTTATGTCACAACCAGGGACAATCGTGAGTCTCACCCATCTGGAGGCGCACATGATTGACATGTGGCACTGGGTGTAATGTAAGATCCTTAGGTCTATGCCGATCCACTGAGAGATAGAGTGGTCGTGCTATCTGGGGCTTAGAGAGCTGAAACTTGAGCCACAGGTGGACCGAGGGCTGTGAACTAGATTACAAGATCTGTACGACAACAACCAGTTGTTAACATTTGAAGAAGCTGGAGAAGCATCTGCGGTCCATGTGTGGAAATTTGTATTCTGTGCTAGACTGACATGGAACCTTAGGTTATTGTGGCCAGGTTTCCCAGGCAGGGTTCCTGAATCTGAGCTTTTCAGAGACCAGATTGGTTTGACGGAGGAAGGCAGGATGATTTCCACTATATATACTGCAAACTATAGTGAGTGACCGGACGACAAAATAAGAGTCAAAGAGACATGGAATGTGGACCTACAAAGAGTTGTGGCCGAAGGTTCGTGGACCAGGACTTTGTGGTACACTAGAGAATGCGCCGCCTTTGTCAGATTTAGATCTATTCAATGGAGTACCTAACTAGAGTGTACTTGACACCCAAAATTCTGCATAAAATGTACCAACACCAGCCCGATACCTTCCCCAGGCTTGATGTCCCCAGAGTGGATTTACTCTGTGTGGTATAGGAATGCAGAATAGTGACACATTTCTGGACCGAAGAGGCAGAGAGGATTTGTAAGGCTGCGGGGAATGTGGTAGATGAGAAAGCAAAGCACTGTGTCTTTGGACATCATCCCAAACCCAGAATACATAAAATAGATGGAAATTTGCGGATCTTTGCTTTGTACTAGGAAAATTCTGGATTCTGATACACTGGCTGCAAAGTAAGAGAAGTGTTAAGGAGGTTAATGAATGGGCACTGGTAGAACAAAAAAGAATGTTGCTAGTGAGTGTGGGTGAACAAGAGAGGTGTACCTGCAGACATATGGCCAGATATCACGAGACTTCAGAGAGCCCACAAATATAGTGATATAGGTGGGGAGAGAGGAGATGCAGAGGAGGAAGAAATTGAGGATCCGAGGAATATAGCACCTTACATCGCATGCGTTTACAACACATGCGATTACAACGCGGTTGTTACAACGACAGCGTCCTAACATCGCAGTACATTACAACGCAAGTCGTTACATCGACTTGCTGTAGGGGGCGCGCTGGACTTAGGAATAGTATAATTACTATTCCAACTCCAGTGTGCACAACAGTAGGGACGGTGTTGGAATAGTAAATTATAATGTACTGCGATGTAGCAACGAGGTCGTTGTAACAACCGCGTTGTAATTGCATGCGTTGAAACGCATGCGATGTAATGGTTGTTTCCTGGATCCGAGCTAAACAAGAGACTGTGGGAGAAAATGGGGCTCACTATGCTTTATTATGGTTATGTTTGTTGTGGGAATTTGAAGATTAAAATAGCTGCATACTGACAACTGGCTACAAGGAAACAAACTGTGATGTTATATTTGATATTCATTTTGAGGAAAAAATCAAATTTAAATTTAAAAAAATGCAGTAAGATCAGCGTATCAATTGAATCCTTCTGACTCTTAAAAGAGTACACCGCAGATAGCCATGATATAAACAAATTATTTATAAAAGACATTTATTCCATCCTACACAGGCTTGGAATGAGTGAAAAAGTATGTTATCAATACAGATAAAACAGTCTTCTGGACAAAAAAAGGTTGTCTCATAAGACTTTAACAGAGTCAGCACTATATCTGGGTACTTCAACAGTTCACAATGAGGTGATGAGCATCATTTGTGTATCCTGTCTTACTGGCTCCTACAGATGCTCAAACTATAATATGAACAATTGCAAAATGGCTGACATTAGGGTCCCATGGAGATCTAAATATGTATACTTATGTAACTGATGAGTGAAGTGATATAGTCCTCACTGGGTGCTTGACCCCCGACAACCACAACATGAAAGAAATTGGCCATGATTTTGAACTTAGCTGGAAAAAAAGTGCTGTGCGGCCTTTTCACTGTTTTAGCAAACCAGACTGCAAAAACTAGGACTAACCAGCGGCTGCACTGTCAACACTGGTTTTTCCGCAACTTTTACCCAACAGCAAAAAAGCTGCCAGAGACATCTCTGAATATTACCAGCAAGTGTGAATCATTACAGTGCCATCTCCTGATAGTCTCTATCTTGTGGTAAATGCTGGAGATGTTGGTAATTACACTTAGCAAAAAAACATATCTGGTACCCTGCTTACTTTACAATTTTCTGCTCCATTTAGTTACAGGCAAATCAATATTATGACCAAAGTTGACAAGGCAGTTAGAATCAATAGAGATGAACATAGCTTACCCCAGAATCGGAGTGTGACCTCTTAGTAAATCAACAATCCATTGTATTTAGAGCTATTGATGATAAATGGATGTTTCGAAATGAGTGCTTTGTCGACCAAACCGTAACTGCAAGAGGTTTACACATCGAGAAGAGGGAGCCTTTGTAGTAACATACTTGCTTTTTCACCTGAAGAAAATAAAGAAGAGGAGTTTGTAGGGTTTTGCCCTGTTTGCAGTTCTTTGTAGATAGGGATTTGCATCAAAACCCATGGGGGGTTGAATGGGAACGCACATTCCCCATCCATTGATTACACCCTTGATGCAAAGTAGCACAAGGCAGGTCACTGTGCTGCGTTCCGTTACTATGAGGTTAGAAATCAAAGCTGATCGTGATTTGCGTTGGTTTGTAAATTGCAGCTGAAAACTTTGTGTGGAGTTCAGCTGATAAAGTAACACAAAACCAATTGAAAATGTGGGACGGCGTTCAAACTAACAAGACAGAGAAGGAACGCGTTTCTTTTTTAAGTTTGAGTTTATTGAAAACCACAAGAAAAAAGAACAGCATTATAATAAGCATAATGAATCTTAGTTAACATAGAGATTATAAAAGAATAAGGAGATACAACGGTTATAGTAAACATGCTGTATGCAAAAGGGGAATAAATTCAAAAAAGAGAGGAAAAAGGAGGTGGATGGGGAAAAGGGTAACAGTATATTATGACTCTGCAAAAATTGAAGAAAAACGAGGTAAGAAATTAAACACTGTAGGCACAATAATACCTAAGAATTAAATATCATAGTATAAATACATAGGCATAAAAAACAGTTTCTAATATATTAAGAAAAGACAACATGGTGTACTTACGGTGGTTTCCGGACATCATCTGTTATATTTACAACTTTAACAGTAGAAGAAGCGGAGAAGGATAAATATGTGGTAAGTGGAAGCCATAAAAGATCTCTTTTAATCACTAAAGAAATAGGGGTAACATAATTGTTGTCAAGCCTATGATGAAAACACAACGCATTCCACCAAGCTCTAAAAGTAACTTTATCTGTCTGTTTCCAATTTGAGGTTATTAAATGTAAAGCTACAGCTAATAATAAATCTAACAACTTGAAGTTTGATGGTGATTGAGGCCATTGGAGTGACAAGGAGACTAAGAAAATATTGGGTAAAGAAAAGGGAATATTAACTTTAAAAATCTTTTTAATTTGGGACCAGACTAATTGCCAGAACTGAAGGATATTAGGGCAATCAAATAGCATATGTTTTAAATCAGCATTAGAACAGTAACAGGACCAACAAGTAGAAGGAGTATTAGGTGAAAGAGAAGCTAATGTTGCAGGGGAAAGTAATAGACGTTGATAAACAAAGTAAAGGGCTTGAGAAGTATTAGCAGCTCTTGATGTTTTGTGAATTTTAAGCCATAATTTGTCCCAGATGGAAGTTGGCCAGTATTGTGTTAAGTCTTTTCCCATGCCAATTCAGTCTTTGACTTGAGTCTATCCGAAGGTAATAAACACTTATATATAGAAGATGCAGAGGGGGAAGTATCTAATATGGGAAAAAGAGTAGTACATGCTACAGGAAGTTTGGGGGTAGTTGGTAGCGTGAGGAGATATTGATTAAGAGAAGGAAGTAGAAGGTTATATTGTGAATTGAAAGTATTAGGTAGTGAAAATTTTGTTTGAAGATCAGTAAAAGATAGGGGATAATTATTAGTCAAGAGTAGGGAAATCCAAAGCAAACCTTTAGATCTCCAAGATCTCCAATAAATGGTACGATTTTTGATGCGTAATAATTTATTGTGCCAAATGGGCTGTTGAAGAAGAGAAGTAATAGAAGGATAAGAAGATGGTAAAAGAGGGGCTAAAAGCTTATGAGTATGGGAAATAACTGGAGAACGCAAAAATGAAATATTATTAGTCAAGGCAAGGATTTCCCGAAAGTCAAAAGGGGAGACAATAAATTTCTCTATAGTTATCCATACTGGGGGATGCGTGAGGGGCCCAGAGGAGAGCCAACGGGAAGCTTGTTTTAGAGAAAAAGCAGCGTGATAAGTTTTTAAGTCAGGGAATTTAAGGCCACCTTTAGTTTTGTCTTTTTTTTAAGGAGGACAAGGCTATTCGAGGAGGCTTGTCTTTGCAAAGAAATTTAGTTAAAAGTGAATCAATTTTCTTAAAATAATATCCCGGAATGTGCACAGGGATCATTGAAAGAATATATAAAATCAGAGGAGTAAACATCATCTTAATCGAATCCATTCGTCCCCACCAAGAGAGAAAAAGAGGATGCCAACGTGCAATAGTATCATTTAACATTTTGATAATATAGTCAAAATGTAATTAGTCGAGGAGAACCATAAGCCCAGGTATTTTAGTTTTGAGGGTTGCCAGGAAAAACCAGTGTGGGTAAAATAATGCTTAAGACATAAAACATTTAGAGGCAAGACTTCACATTTATCCGTATTAAGGCGATAACTTGATAGTTGAGGAAAAATATCAACTTGGTGGAGGACAGGAGGGAGAGATGTAGCCGGGTTCGAACAATATAAAAGGATATCATCCGCGTAAACAGACATTTTAACTTGATGCGAACCAAGTTGAAACCTAGAGATCTGAGCATCCTGTCTGATTTTAGTTAGAAAGGGTTCCAACGCTATTACAAACAATAAAGGTGATAAAGGACACCCTTGTCGTACCCCCCCTAAGAAGAGAAAAGTAATCCGAGACTTTACCATTAACGAAGATAGAGGCTCTAGGACCTGAATATAATAAAGAGATCAGTTTGGGAGGAAAACATATCCATTTTAAAGTATGAAACATAAAATCCCATCCAATCCTATCAAATGCTTTCTCAGCATCTAAAGCTATAGCAGCAATAGGATAATCTAAGGAAGAAGCCTTGCTAAGGATATTGAAAAAAACTCTAGAATTATCAGAGGATAACTGACCCTTTACAAAGCCAGATTGCTCAGGTCCAATAAGTTCAGGTAGGATAGGGTCAATGCGCAGCACCAAAATGTTAGCAAAAATCTTATAGTCTGTATTGACTAAGGAAATGGGACGATAATTTTTACAGAGGGAAGTGTCCTTATTATCTTTTGGGATTAAACATGTCATGGCTTCTTGAAAAGTGCCTTGAGACGAACCGTTTATAATAAAAGAATTGAATAAAAGTAAAAGATTTGGAAGAAGAAGCTTAGCAAAGTGTTCATAGAACTCAACAGTGAACCCATCGGGTCCAGGGGCCTTCCCTCGCCGTAACACCGATACTGCATGGGTAATTTCTGCTAAGGTAATATCAATTCCCAGCGAATCAAAATCAATATGTTGGGAGGGAGGAGAAGTAATGGATTGAAAATAAGAGGATAAATCTGATTGAACTGGTTGTGTCTCTGGAGTATACAGATTCTTATAAAAGGAAACAAATTCATTTAAAATATCATTGTCTTTAAAAAGTGGAGTCCCAGCAGTGCTCTGCAAAGATTCTATTCTAGTTCTTTCTCTCCTTATTTTTAAATAATTAGCCAGTAATTTCCCCATTTTATTTTGACCTTCATAGTAGAGAGTACTGCTTTTCAATAGGTAGGAAGAAGCAGCTTCTATGGATAATCTGTTAAAAGTGAGCTTGGCATCAATAAGATTTTTTAAAGAAGATTCAGTGTTGGAATGATAGTATGTGTATTCTAGCTGTTTAATTTTTATTAAGTAATTGAGTAGTTCGTACATCAAGAGATGTTTTCTTTTGTGAGACAAAATTCATTATGAAACCTCTAGCGGCCGCCTTAAAAGAATCCCAAATCATTACAGGAGAGGAATCTGGAGTTGAATTAATAACAAAAATTTCAGAAGCAAAAGAGCTGAATTGACCAGAGAAATTAGGGTCTAAGAGTAATGAATTATTGAAACGCCACCTACCTGCATGTGGAGTAAATGGTATCAAATCAAAGTCAACAAAAACTGGGGCATGATCCGATATGAAAATAGATCCTATCTCAGACTGAAGGACATGTTGAGCTAAGGATTTACTTAAAAAGAGGAAATCAATACGGGACTGTGAGTGGTGTGGGGCTGAATAATGACTATATTCCCGAAGCTCCGGGTGACAAAGTCTCCAGATATCAACTAGAGATTTACGGCGTATGGTGGAGGTAAATTGTGAGTGCATTTTTGTGTGTACAAATTTAACTGATGAGTGTCTGTCCAATATGGGGTCATGAATTTGATTGCAGTCACCACCAAAAACAATATAATCATCATCATACAAAAGTAGCTTGTCAGAGATTTGTGTCCAAAATACCTTGTCAGCGGAGACTGGGCCATATACATTAAAAAATAACTAAGGGTATTTTATCAATAAGGAGTTTAACAATAACCCAACGACCTTCAGAGTCAGATTCTTGATGAACAACTGATACATGAAATTTTTTATGACAGAGAATCAAAACACCATTTTTCTTACCTAAAGCCAGAGAAGAAAACACATTGCCTACCCAGCATTTCTTTAACTTGTCAGCTTCAGCTTCAGAAAGATGTGATTCCTGAAGTAATGCAATGTCAGTTTTTAATTTAGCTAAAAGGGTTAACACCCATTGTCTTTTAATAGGATTACCTAATCCCTTAATATTCCATGTAGTAACTCGGAATGTAACCAGAAGGTAATAACATGAACAATCATTAAGCTTACAGTGATAAAACCAATCTTAGAATTGAGAAAAAGTGAAAGGGTAAGAGTATAGAGATAAGACTTTTGTTTGATTAGGAGAGAAGGGAAAGAGGGAGCAACAGAATAAGTACTATGAAGGAGAAAAAGAAATAGAGTAATGAAATAAGGAAACTGGAGGGAAGGGAGAACATAACAGAAAACAAAAAGACAGTACAAGTCATACAAATGACGACTGAGAAACATACCTACAACACACAAAGACGATTGGGGAAGGCAACGCCAGGCGACGACGAAGACAACATCCGAGCCCCGCCGGACGACAGGGCAGCCTTGGATTGATTAAAGACATCGACATAATTGATGAGACCATATGAGGAACGGGGAGTGAGAGAAACACCTGCAATTAGGAATGAAAGCGACAATATCATAAGAAAACGAAAAAAATCTAAAGATTAACTAGAACAGAATTATACATAAAATTATACATAAAAGAGCAGACAAAGGGTAACTGAGTAACAATTAAGTAGGTTTCGTAGTGTCCATGACGTCTGCTCCAACTTGTTGAAGAAAATTTCTCAGAGCTGCTGGATCTTCGTAGGTAGTAGTCTTTTCCTTATAAGTGACCTTAAAAAGACAGGGATGGATGAGACCATATCTAGCGTTTATGGTTCTTAATTGAGGACGAAGGTCAAGAATTTTTTTCCGGCGATTGCAGTAACTTTCGCTACATCTTGTGAGAAGAACAAACGATGACCCTCCCAAGAGACTTTTTTTTGGCTTTGACCGTCGACATGATTTGTAACAAATCTGTATACTGCAAGAAATACAAGATGACACCACGAGGTTTTGATGAAACTCTGGGACCAAGCCTGTGAGCCCGTTGTATGTTGAGTGGGACAGAGGTCGACATGTCCAGAAGCTTAGGTAGGAAAGATTGAAAATAAGCCGTCGGGTTTGAGCCCTCCATATTTTCAGGAAGTCCATAAATACGTAGGTTGTTCCTGCGATTCCGATTTTCCAAGTCCTCAGTATGTTTCTTGAGGAGAGCGATCTCTGATTCTAGATGAGGAACACGAGAGCATGTAGACTGTAAAGATTCCGTGGATTGTTCCATGATGAGAACGCGTGATTCCAAGGAAGCCCATTTACGGTCCACAAGTTGCAGAGTCTTAGTAGTTTCTTCCATGAAAGGCTTTAGTGCACGAATTTCCTCAAGAATCAGTTCCATAGAAACAGAAGTAGCATGCACTGGGGATGGAGGGTCCTTTTTTGTTCGTTTAGTGGAGCTCACAAGTGATTTTGTTGGAGGATACAGTTTTGAAATAGCACCTGATAAAGATTCAGGTTTGTGAGGAGTGTTGTCCTCCATGTCGTTGTGATTGGAGTCAGAGTCTGAATAAGTAACACGCTTAGAAGAAACTGAGAGCTTAAGATTCCTTAGTCTCCCCATAGAAGGGAAGAGGAACTTATATGAAACACTGTATAAGTGGAGTCTGTAGTATGACAGGACAAACTCAATCTAATGATGAAGAAAACTCAAACCACAATTCTCTGAGTCCGGAGCAGTCAGAAAAGGATGAAAGCTGACTCCCTTTCAAGTATTTATAGTGGTATCAAAAACTGCTTCCAGTATTCGTAAACTTAGGGGCCGATTCCGATCTCGGTCGGAGGCGCACCCAATACCATTCGGTCGGGAAAAAAGCCATGCGAATGCCTGTTTCCCGACCGATCCGTACAGCACACCGAACGAGTAAGTACGATGCGCACAACAGCACAGAATCCGGCCGAGCCGTACTCACCCAATCCAGGTCCTGTTCTCCGACCGAGGCGAATCCGGAAACGCAGAATCGAGTCGCACGGAAGGGAAAATGCAGCTCCATCCGGCCGAACAAGTACGATGCGCTTCCCGTACGCGCCGAACCCGTCGCTACGCACGGCACGTCAAAGCATCCGGGAGAGGCGCACATAAGCTCCGATTCGCGCCACAACACGATCCATGGCTACGAGACGAACACGCCAGCAACGAGGACGACGCGAAGCGACGAGGACGACGCGAAGCAACGAGAAGGACGAACGACACGAACCAACCATGAATCCCTTCATCCCGATCATACCAATATTCTACATTTACTACCGGAACAGGCACGGACGCGTACGGCGCAGAAGGTAAGTCAGACACCAACCACAAAACACATACAACACGTACACGACACATCACACACACACAGAGGGATGCAGAATATACTTACACCAGCAACAGCAGCACCATAGGGGCGGGATGCCCATCACCAATGCCACATATGCACACAGGGGCCTGAATGCGCACCACCACCCCTACCCAGGGGGCCGGATGCCAACCACCACAACCACCCTTACCCAGGGGGCTGGATGCCTACCACTACTACCACCCTTACCCAGGGGGCTGGATGCCTACCACTACTACCACCCTTAGCCAGGGGGTGCCAGATGCCTACCACTACTACCACCCTCACCCAGGGGGCTGGATGCCTACCACTACTACCACCCTCACCCAGGGGGTGCCAGATGCCTACCACTACTACCACCCTCACCCAGGGGGCTGGATGCCTACCACTACTACCACCCTCACCCAGGGGGGCTGGATGCCTACCACTACTACCACCCTTAGCCAGGGGGTGCCAGATGCCTACCATTACTACCACCCTTAGCCAGGGGGCTGGATGCCTACCACTACTACCACCCTTAGCCAGGGGGCTGGATGCCTACCACTACTACCACCCTCACCCAGGGGGGCTGGATGCCTACCACTACTACCACCCTCACCCAGGGGGCTGGATGCCTACCACTACTACCACCCTCAGCCAGGGGGGCTGGATGCCTACCACTACTACCACCCTCACCCAGGGGGGCTGGATGCCTACCACTACTACCACCCTCAGCCAGGGGGAGCTGGATGCCTACCACTACTACCACCCTTAGCCAGGGGGGGCTGGATGCCTACCACTACTACCACCCTCACCCAGGGGGGCTGGATGCCTACCACTACTACCACCCTTAGCCAGGGTGGTGCCAGATGCCCACCACCACTACCACCCTTAGCCATGGGGGTGCCAGATGCCTACCACTACTACCACCCTCACCCAGGGGGCTGGATGCCTACCACTACTACCACCCTCACCCAGGGGGCTGGATGCCTACCACTACTACCACCCTTAGCCAGGGTGGTGCCAGATGCCCACCACCACTACCACCCTTAGCCATGGGGGTGCCAGATACCTACCACTACTACCACCCTCACCCAGGGGGGGCTGGATGCCTACCACACTACCACCCCCACTCAATAGGATGGACAATGCATGACACAACCAGCACACCACAACCTAGGGAATGCAAGAAAAAGACATCCCCCAACACCATGACAAGCGTGTGTAGACTGTGTCAAATGCCTACAACACTGAACATGACTTTGAACATACAATGTGACCCCCTAGCACATGTGCCACACATATATGTGTGTGGCCCCCACAATGCAAGCAGGCCATGACCATTGTGGCAATGGGGTCCAAACCCCCATCATCACAGTGACCAAAAGGTAAGTGTGGGGTCCATAGCTGAAGCACATTCTGAACATTGTGGCAATGGGGTCTAACGCCCCATCACCACAGTGACCAAAATGTAAGTGTGGGGTCCATAGCTGAAGCACATATTGAACATTGTGGCAATGGGGTCTAACGCCCCATTACCACAGTGACCAAAATGTAAGTGTGGGGTCCATAGCTGAAGCACATATTGAACATTGTGGCAATGGGGTCTAACGCCCCATCACCACAGTGACCAAAAGGTAAGTGTGGGGTCCATAGCTGAAGCACATTTTGAACATTGTGGCAATGGGGTCCAAACCCCCATCATCACAGTGACCAAAAGGTAAGTGATGACAAAGAAAGAGATGCAACTGCCAAACTGCATGGATGATTCCTGGTCACAGAACAAAAAACACATCAGTGGCAAAGTAGTGCATGTGTCCCATTGCAACATAAATTGGGGGAGCCAAATTCTGCAGTGCAAATAAGACATACCTTTTGCCATGTGCAGACAAACAACACCCATGGGGGCTGACACTGTCAACATTCATCAATGACACAATGACAGAAGTGACCATCAGAATGCAGACCCACATATTTGCACCAATGGGCACACAAATGCAGATACCCTGTGGAGACTGTAGATGTGAGGTGAACAGATACCATTTCATGGCAGCAATGGGACACACAAACCATGATCATTGTGCTGACCGATGACCTAGGAGTCCCAGGGACAGCAGGGGAAACCCACCAAACTACATACAGCCAATGGCACACCCAAGATATGCCAATGCAGTGGTGCTGATGCACAAACACAAACAGGCAGACCCACACTGCACATCATACACAACAGGTGAGGGGGTGCCAGTGTCCCCAGGCAACCACACAACACATGAGGAGACCTGAATACCAATCATACAGATGTGCATACAGTGCCACACAAAGGTAACTCATGGATCCAAATCCCCTATGTGGGCAAGCAGGCATTGTCAGATGAGAGGGAGCACAAATCACACATGTCACACAGGCACGTAGGAACAGCAACTGACACAGCAAGACACAGACACACCACAGCACTACCCCCAGGGCCCCCACAATGTGGTGACCCTGGGCTGCATTACAATCCCACTGTGATGACAAAGCTAAATGTCGTTCACACTGTGAACCACAGTCATGTGTCCTGAGCAACAAACTACCATCACACCTACACAAGCACAAATCAATCAGCAGGGACAGTAAGCCAAGGCCAACATGGAGGCAGGGGCCTAGCCGGGCAACAACTCTCATCTGCACACACTCAACACCACACCCCTCGACCTCCAACAATGTGCAGCAGTGAAGCACACATGCACTGGTGACATTGCACATGCACCCATGACTATTCCAGGGTGGTGGGTGGGAACCAAGGTGCAGAAACACATCACACATGGCCACTCAACAAGACTCCTGAATGTCTGACACACTGCACACTACGCTGTACATGGACATGACGGCAATACCACACCAACCAATGGGATCCCAGCCACAGTCACACACCAATGAAGAAGCCAAGGTCACCCACAAAGAACACACATAGACAACAACCAACATTGTAGCCCGGACCCTGAGGAGTGCCAGCAGTCACACACACAACGTGTCACAATCACTGAAAGATAACACAAACTGGAAATCACATGACAGGGGCAAACAACAAGTGCCAAGGGGAAACCTGACTGTGACCCATCTGCGTCTGCACACAAACTCAGCCCTGACAGCAAACACACCTATGGGTGACACCCTGATGACCAGTAATGTGCCATGCACCCACATCACAGAGAACCCAGGGAGAAGACTTTGGGGAACATAGGTCAACTCAGCAAGCATCACAAACAGGTACAACACTAGGGATCACAGCATGCACAGCTAAACGGAAGTGAACACACAGACATGCACATACAACACACACCTTGGGCGCAGGCAATGTCACAGGAGTACACACTGCCATGAGGGGACTCCACTCCTGTGTGAGGAAAGCTGTGCCATATGTTGCCTCAGTAGGGCCCCATCATGTCAGCTGAGCACTTGGTCACACAATCAACAATTAGCACCAAATGAGGGCTCCCGTCACATCAGCCTGGTCATGGAAGTGCCAACGTAATCATCAGCACAGATCCAACACACTTGTATAGCAATGTTGCACTGACAACACGGATGAGTCCTTCCCCATTGATGCCCAAACCTGCATGTCCAGTGGAGATGGCCACACGGTCAGGGAAGTAGACGAATTGAACAATGGCAGGCACAACAGATGTGCAGGGGTGGAAGCCACAGATGTGAAATAGCCAATCTAAGTAGGAAATCCCATTGCCAAATACTGAACACATGACACCCTCAGATGCTGCTATGGATGACATGGATACACCGCAGGATAGGACACATTCCCCCTGGACCACATGGGTTCCTGCACAGTAACACTTCATTATCATGAGACCAAATATCACCATCACTGCAGCAAGGGCATGGTTAGCATCATCAACAACATGTACATCAGGAGCATAAGCACTAGAGAACAGAAAGTTGCTTTATTCAGAATATGTGTGTAATGAAAACAAAGTCCAGAAAAAACACAAAGGCCAATGGCCAGTCCATTGTCAAAGTCCAAACTGGGTGACAGTGGCAGATGTCACCCTACGCATGCCTGCACAAAACCAGGGACAATCCACTAGGAGGGGCAACCGGGGGCAGGCCAGGCACCGCAGGGACAGGATCAGGGCTCACCAGGAGGAAGCAGGGAAGGGGTGGTGGGTGCTGGAGAGCCACTGACAACTGCAGTGGAGGTGTCTGACATGGTGTGTGCCGGCACAACTGGGGGCATGACTCAGATGTTGTGGGTGCCGGCACCACTGCAGTGGACCCTGCAGATGGAGTGGACAGGTCCGCCACTGCAGTGCCCAAGTCAGACAGGGTGGTAGTGGACTCCACTGCAGTGCCTACCACCAGGGGAGGAGAATGGGGAACAGGCAAGGTGGGCTGGACAGAGGGGAGGACACCCTCACCACATCAGTGGCACAGACAAGCGCAGCGGGGGTGTGGTGCCGGGAGAGCAAGTGGCAGGGGGAGAAGGCCGGATCCTCTTGGGGATGGTATATCTGTGGGTGGGGGAACCTGGGGCAGGGTGTGGTGGGGGCACCTGTGCAGTGGGGGCCTGAGGAATGGAGGAAGGAGACCTGGTGCCTGAGCTGCAGGGCGGCGGCGGGGTCTTGCTCTTACGACTCCGGGGGGACTTGCGGGTGGGGGCCTCAGTCTGTCTGCGCCTGGGGGTGGGTGTCCGGGGGCGAGGGGCACTCTGCTCCGTGTGGGTGGGCTTCCTCTTCCCCCTGAATGCTGTATCAGCTGGATCGGAGGGGAAGAGGCCGAGGTCACTGAGGAAGAGCCGCTGGGTCTTTGGGGTTGCAGGTGAGGCAAGGGAGGGTGTTTTGGAGGGAGAGGCAACTGAGGACTGCGCAGTGCTCGTGGATGCGTGTGTGTGTTCCAGGGCCCCATCCCCTGTGAGTCTGGTTTCAGTCCCCTGACTGTGCGTGCGTGTGCGTTTTGTTTGTGGCGTGTGTGTCTGTGTGCTGGATGTGTGTGTGCTGGTGTGTGCCTGTGCCGGTGTGTGTGTGCTTGGGACGGGTAAGGTGCTGGGGAGTGTGGATGGAGCAGAGGCAGGAGGGGTGAGGGACTGTCTGAGGAGGGACACTGCTGCCGTCAGGGAGGAGTCCATGGACCTATTGCCCCTCTGTAGGTCAGACATGCCCGATGAGATGCCCTCCATGAACGACACCAGCTGAGTCAACAGAGCGGTGTGCGCATGGAGGACACTCAGCATGGCTGTCTGCCCTACATGGAGCTGGCGAAGGAGGTACACAGACTCCTCACTCAGGGCAGCAGGGGACACAGGGGCAGGGGTGCGGTGCCTGGCCCAAAGGAGACACGCTCCCGAACATGGGAGCCTCCACGGACCTGGGGAATGGGAGCCGATGGGAGGGCGGTGGTGGTGCTGGTGGTGGCGGGGACAGCAACACTAGCTGGGGTGTGGTGGCTGCTGACACCCACCTCCATAAGGGAGTCATCCTCTGAGTTGCTCTGGTTCTCAGCTGAGGTGGATGGTGCTGAGGACTCCTCGGTGTGGCTCCCCTCGCCCTCCGTGCCACTGGGTCCCTCCGACCACTCCTCGGCTGCTGACCCAGTCTGGCTCTCTGGCTCCTCCTGGTCCGTGGAGCTGTCCCCTTCCGTGGCCGTGGATGTATCTGCAAACAATGGGGAAACAGACAGACATCAGTCACCTGCACCAAACGCACACACCACTGTGAGCACAGCACATTACAGAGCAAGCCCTGGCATCATTAGTTGTACATTGCTAAAAGTGCCCTAACTGAACAGGAGAAGCCAATTGTCAGTCTGATGCCAACCATGGCACTCACATCCCACATGGCCTTGCACCCATCTGTCTGGTGTCTGTTGGATAGCAACACCCCAGTGTGGACACATGCACCAACTACACAGTAGTTGGACAGTGCAGAGGACACGGTGTAGCATGTGGACATGCACACATCACAACTCTTGCCACTGAGTCAGTACAGGTTTCCGGATGAAAGGGACGCCCAGAGTCAAATAGGATATGCATGTGATGCATACCAGCGACAGACACCATGATGCACCCATGTCCTGATAGCCATCGCCACAATGGTGTGCATGTAGCACATGTCACTCCCCTGTAGGATCACCAATAAGTAGACACATGCCATGGCGGAGGCATGACTGCTAAGTCATACATCACTGTCTCAGTGATGTATGACTTGGCAGCCAGACAACAACACTCTGCACTGTGTCACAATAGTAGGTCATGGGGAATGCAAGTCCTGGAGCTGCACAAGTGCACATGTACATCCCCCACACCACACATCATCTTAACCCTCATCTGTCCAGGTCATACCGATTGGACATATGGGAGACCTGTGACACTACCCTCTGAACCTGAGCCCCTCACAATCTGCTGTGAATGGGGAACAGCTGCCTGAACTTCACATTCGCATACCCCAGTCTGCACGGGCAGCTGATCAAACACCTATGTGACACACAAGTATCGTCTCCTATGGTCACATCTCCAGTGGCATGCTGAGCCCCTACCAAGAAACACCC